>OW679197.1:29661590-29861451 GCA_940337035.1 Agriotes lineatus | reverse complement strand
AAGCAAAAAGCAAACATTTATAGAAAAGAGCAATGAGCTTATTGAAGATGAAGAATTGAGACTTGCAACGACGAAGAAAATAACGATACCCAACCAGAACCCACAAAAAACCAAAAAGCAAAATAATTAATTAAGCAACGAATTAATAATACCAAACGACAACACTTCGTAGATTAGACCTACGGAGAGTACCACATTAAATAAAACGCATCTATAACTCTATAGCTATATCTGGGGTGGTATGGAAACATGTTGCGCAGCCACGCACTGACATGATGGCCCTTCCAGCGCACTACCATTAGACATCCAACCGAAATAATAATTATATGCTCAAATTGCAGGTTTTCCAAGTTCTACCTGTTCAGTAATAAACTATTTACCCGTACGAGTTACCCATATCAAGCAAAATACGGAAAACCGTTTTTTGTGATTTCATTTTCAAATTCCCCGTGCATAAAATTAACAAATATTAGTTCCACGAAAAAAATTAATCGAACTTGAATTGTACAAAATATTACGTCTTTTAAAATTATGTAGTAATTCATTACATTAACAATTCATTATCAATACTAAATTACAAAAGTATACGGGTCATAAGCACTTGCATACCGACAGATCAAAGTCAGAACATGGAACAAGCTGTGCGTTTATCAGTGAAGAATACGTCGAAAGCTATAAATTAAGTGAATACTGCTCCATATATAACGCTGAACTGTTCGCAATCCAAAAAGCACTTGAATTTGCACTCTGATAAAACTATAGTTAATGTTTTATACTATCAGATTCATTAACTGCACCACTATCACTACAACATAAATATAATTGCGTAACCTTCATGTGGATTCCGGCACATATTGATATATGTGATAATGAGCAAGTGGACTTACATGCGAAAGAAGCTACATACAAAACACAGATTGACATAATGGAAACTACACTTGTAGACACCAAACAGTATCAAAGAAAACTAATGCAGCAACGATGGGAAAGACAATGGGTACAAACGAGTAATAACAAACTGCGCAGCATTAAAATGATGTACAAAAATGGACTGATGGTGACAATCTAAAATACAAGGACGAAATAGTGATGAACAGGCTTGGAATAGGACACTAGATTAACGCATGAACAACTACTAAAGAAAGTTGTATAAGTATAACCACAATGTGACAGCTGCATGGTGTCTTTAACAGTGAAACACCTTTTATGTACCTTTACTAAATTATAAGGACCAACGACTCCATATGTAATCGAAGACAATATCAGCATAGTGTTGCAAAATGACATAAACTCAACAGCTAACCTTTTAGAGTTTTTAAAACGTACAAATTTGTTTAATTTAATATATAGGGTGTCCCTAAAAGAATAGGACACATATTAGTCATAGATTCCTTACGTTATAATAAATTGATTAAACCTAATATACCTTAGTACAAAGTCTCTTTAGTAAGAAGTTATAGCAGTGCTGGATTTATATAGAGGGCTATTGGGGCTATAGCCCCAGGGCGCCACAGCTAAGGGGGCGCCTGCGATATTTGCGAATAGTTAAAAAACTTAACTAAAGCTAAACAATATAAAATTGGTAACAAAAAGAACGTAGCAAAAAATATCAATATAAAAATGCATCACAGAGCTTTATTTTAACGACCACGACGGTTATCGATACAATTTTAAATAGCCTTATACTATGAAAACCCATGACTCTACGCCGCGTTAGGAGAATAGTGTCTGGACGCTGACGTGTCTCGTCGTCTGGACAGGTGGGCGTTTTATGGGTTCTTTATCTTTATCATCGCTGCAAAACTGCAAACTGCATCCATGCGACTTATTGCAATAGCGACGGCGCGGCGCGACGGTGTTAACGCACAAAGCCACGAAGGGATAGTAATTAACCTACTGCATTTTTATAAATTGTGAGATTAATACCTAATAAAAATAAACGAATATGAGCACCAAAAAATTTAGTGGGGCACAGAGAAGAAAATAAAATAAAATAAAAGATGATAGAGCTACGCAGGTTTTGTCAAAAATTCCTAAATTAGACTCATTTTTTGCTGTTTCTGGTGCCAATGTCAGTTCCAGCGTTCCAGTTACAGCATCTACATCTTTAATTAACGATTCCTGTGAAGAGGAGCAACGAATAATAGGTAATAATTAATAATGCATTTATTAATAAATACTTAATCGTTCGTGCAAATTAGGCAAACAAGAGTTTGGATTCGGTTTCTAATGCGGCAGTAATAAATGAAAATCCAGAAAATCCTAATGACAGTGACAAAATTAGTGAATTATGCGAATCATCCCCTTCTTCACAAGTAATAGACTATTCTGATCCTGCAACTTGGCACACGATAGACCCCGATTTAATTTTACATATTTGCAAAAAATTTAGTTCATACGTCCAGGACATTAATTTACATATGGGAAGACATACATAACAATAGGTTAACAAAAACAGAAGCCCATGGACTTGTAAATAGCTTTAATTCTCTGGAAATAGGTTTATTAGTCGTATTTTGGAATAATATTTTATCAAAAATAAACGCAGTAAATATGAGTCTACAGAAAATCGAAATTGATGCTAATGTAGTATCAGCGTTATTTGTATCACTTACAAAATATGTCGATAGTATACGAAACAACGACTCATTTAGAAAATTTGAAACGGAAGGGAAGAAACTGTCATCTTGTGAAACATATCAAGAGAAAAGACAGAAAATAAGGAAAAGACAGTTTGATGAAGGAAGGGATGAGACTGTATTTGAAGCTAGTGATCATTATAGAATTAATGTTTACTTTATGATACTAGATAAGTTAAAGAATGAACTCCAACGAAGAAAACAAGTTTATATAGAAGTGTTTGATAGTTTCAGTTTTTTGGTTAATTTAAGTACATTAGAAGAACATAATATTCGAAGTAATGCCACCAAGTTAGTACAAAGGTATGTACGTGATTTAGATAATGATTTAGTAGAAGAGTGCGTCATGTTTAAACAGTTCCTGACGCAAACAAACATCAGTTCAACTTCTGCACTAAATTTATTAAAATATATACGCGATAAGAAAATTGTTGGGACATTTCCAAATTTGGAAACCGCACTCAGAATATTTTTGTCGCTACCGATGACAAACTGCTCAGCAGAAAGATCATTTTCTGCGTTAAAAAGAGTAAAATCCTACGTACGAAGTAGTTTACTCCAAGAAAATTTTCAAAGTTTATCACTTTTATACATCGAAAATGAATTGACTGCAGAATGTGATTTTTCTGACATTATTGACGTTTTTGCTGATAAAAAAACAAGACGGCAAAGGTTGCACTAAAAAATCCTCTTCATTTTAATTATTAATGTTATCTGTATTTTGAATTATAAAAATTAGAATATTTGTGTTGTATCATCAAAAATTTATTTTGAAATTACTTTATCATGTGTATTATGTTATGTTCAATAGTTTATTAAGAATATATTTATGTTATAATTTGTTAGATAACACAAATGTTGAGTTTCTTGTAATAAATTTAATTCTAAGACTAATTCATTTTTAAATTATAAGGGGGCGCTTTTTCTTACTTAGCCCCAGGGCTCTGACTACCCTAAATCCAGCTCTGAGTTATAGGGCCTTGAAGTTCAATTTTTTATTTTTTATTGTTTTGTTAATTGTCACAAATGTAGAGACATTGATTTGAATTTTGGTATACATGCGCACTATTATGTACTGCACTAATAAAAAACAAATCATAAACTAGACTTGACTGTAAGAGGCACTTTTCCTATCTTTCAAACCTTTTTTAGCTCTAACTTCGTTATCTGTAACATTTTCTAAAATTTTAGGTTATTATCTGAAAGAGAATTAAAATGCACAAAAATGATGTACCGTTTACCTTAAAATGCCCATCAAACATTTTTGGTTGTCATAAAGACATGCAATTATCAAGCAGCTATAATCACAAAAACAATGGTTATCTAGTAAACAACAATAATACATCAATTAATGACATTAGTGACATACAAGTTTGTTCTTTTATGTTTAACGAATTCTCCAATGCTGTTATGTTCGTTATGTCGCAGCATTTTCGTAAGCACAAAAGACATAAAAATGATGTCACCAACGTCATTAATTGATTTCTTCTTGTTGTTTTCTAAACCACAATCATTACCCATTGTTTTTGTGATCATGGCTACTCGATTATTCCACGTCTTAATGACAACTAAGAACCTTTGATGCTTTTACGCTTATAAACTAAAAGTACATTATTTTTGTGCATTTTAATTCTCTTTCAGATAATAACCTAATTTTTTTTAAAATGTTACAGATAACGAAGAGCTAAAAAGAAGTTTCGAAAGAAAGGCAAAGTGCCTTTTACAGTCAAGTCTAGTTTATGATTTTTTTATTAGTGCAGTGCATAATAGTGCGCATGAATACCAAAATTCAAATCGATGTCTCTACATTTGTGAAAATTAACAAAAAAATAAGAAATAAAAAATTGAACTTCAAGGCCCTATAACTTCTTACTGAAGGGACTTTGTACTAAATTATATTACGAGGAGCGTTGAAATTTAAATTATAATTTAATATTTATTCAAAAACAAACACAAGGACTCCAATGCATATCATGTCATTTTTCTACTCTACTCTTCCCCTCTTTTAATAAACTGGTGCCGTCTTTTCGGAAGTTTCTGTATTCCACGAGAAAAGAATTCTTTTGGCTGCTATCGCACCCATATCGGAACAATTTCGATGACTTCTTCATTGCAATGAGGTATTTTTCTTCTATAAACTCTTTTAAGGGCCCAAACAAATAAGAAACTGATACAGCAAGGTCCGACATGTATCAAAGCCTCTAGTCGGCTTTGCATGTATGGTAAATAGGACAGCATGGTCCAATTAAATTTTTGAATCGTAGTCAGCGTGTCAATAGCGAAATGGGGACGAGCATTATCCTGTAACATGCAGACAGAGAACTCGCGTCTTTTCAAGCTACCCCTACTGATATTTAATACAGATGGAATATCCTTTACTGTAAATCGACAATCGTTTCAAATAACTGAATTTTGCTCTGTAAGCGTTCTCTTCTGTTGTCAATATTTTGGACGTCGAGAATGCGGTTCATTCACCGCACCTTTGTAGCCATCTTTAAACGCTTTACTCCTTTTGTAAAAGCTTATGTCAGATAGTGGTTGCGCACCAAACTCTTACACAAATTTCTTATCGTTTGATATCTTCGTTGATAAGAAATTTACTACTAATGCGTTGTTCCACGCTTGCATGCTTGCCAATTGAAGGAAAATGCATTGTGACGACTTAACGACTGAATGAAGTTAGGACTTGTTCCAGAGCATTAATTAATGTATACAACTTCTTTGCATGTCTTTGTCTTTTGGCGCGCAATTCAAATTATAATTCATATTTGAACGCTCCTCGTATATTTAATCGATTTATTATAACGTAAGGAATCTATGACTAATCGGTGTCCCATTCTTTTTAGGACACCCTGTATAATAATCTAATTATATTCATTTAGTATGCCTATGGAATACTTCCTAATTTATGAATCCAACTATGTTTGTACTTATATGTCAAATTTTACATTTGATTTTGAAGTGACTTATAGTTGCATTCATAAATTAGGAACTATTCCATAGTCATACTAGATATAAATAATTTTTTATCATACTATACATGTATATGGAGATGCTAAAAATCCTAACAGTTACAACACCATAATTACATTAATTAAAAAAATTCAATTAAAAGTTAGATTATCAGATTACGTTCGAATGTTACAAAATCAGCTATTTAACACTGTTTCGTAGAGGTGCAACTCTGAGGTGTTCGCCAAATTTGCGTGAGTCTTGTAATGTATTCTTCACATACAGTGACCGCCAAAAAGTCGGCATCATGTGGGAAAAATTTTATTTTTGATTTTTCAAAAAAACATTTTACTACCAAAATGTGTGTTAGTTTTAGCTAACTGGACAATCTCAAGCCCAGCAAACAACTATTTTTCTCTAACTCTAGCTAAAATTTTATTTTTAAATGTTTTCAATATTTTTCAAAATTTCATATACCAAGACTTAATATTAAAATTCATTTTTTTAGGTGAAGACTAAAGATTTATAATTTGAAAAAAAGATTTAGATTTTTTATTATTTACCGAAAAGTAATATGTTCGCATAATTTTTACGTTTCTATTTAAATGGCTTCTAACAACACTAATCTAAGCCTGTTAATTAATTTATTGACAAAATGCTGCAAATGTTCTTTTGCAGTTGTCTAAATGAGTTAATCTTTTAGAACATGTAAACTGGCTAACGAAAAATCTCCTCGTTTAAACAACTGTAAAAGAACATTTTTTTAACAGTAATTGTAAACAGGGCTAGATTAGTTTTTAGAAACCATATAATAGTAGATTATGCAATGAGGGAGAGAAATGCGTTATTTTGCTGAGGTACAATTTCTGACTCGAGGGCGAAGCCCGAGAGTCAGAAATTGCACTGAAGCAAAATAGCATTCTCTCCGAGTTGCATATACTATTTTTTTCACGTTGCAGGAAGATTTAAAACGAAAACCCGTTTTTTTAAACGTCATTTATTGACATTTTAGTTACAATTATTTTAAAATTAGTAGCCTTTGCTAAATTTTAAAGTTGGTGGCACTGTAAGTCATTATGACAAGAGCTCACAATTATGTCAAATTCGAGGTTAATAGATGAGGTTTTGCGTCAGTTTATGTCAAAACTGACGCTAAACCTAACCTGTTAACCCCGAATTTACCATAGATTACCATAGATACGGTAACATTTTTTACTTTAGTCCCTAGGGGCTAAAGTAATTACTTCTGTCCCTAAAGATAAAATGAGCTACTTTAGTCCCTGAAATAAGTGACTAAAGTGCCAACTTTAGTCCCGCAAGTGCAAAAATAGATATTATCATTGAAAAATATTTCTCTTAAACGCCCCTTTGTATCAAAAAGTAAAAACTATGCGAATATATTACTTTTCGACAAATAATAAAAATCTAATTAACATTTTATATTATTTTTTCAAATTATAATTCTTTGAAGTCTTCACCTAAAACTATTTTAATTTTAAAATTAAGTATTTTGAAAAATATTTAAAAATTGAAAAATAAAATGTTTGCTGAAGTTAAAGAAAGGTGTTTTCTTGCCTTGAGATTGTTTATTTAACTTAAACTCTCATTGAAATCCTATAATTAATTTCCTAAAAATAACACTTTTTGGATTTTGACAATTTCCGAAAACGTCATTTTGTAAATAACTAAAAATTACTCGGTATATATGATAGAGACAAAATAGGTTGTTAGACAAGCACAAATTATTGTCCTATAAAATTTTATTGAAAAATCAAAAATTTTCCAATATACCAGGTGCCCCAAAAAGGAGTGGTAACTTTTCCGAATTGTCTCAACAGATGTCGCTTTATCTAAAGTACAGCGACTAAATACTTATAATTTTTGAATTGAGTTGGTATTACTTAATTTAAAAATTATAAGTGTTTGGTCGCTGTACTTTAGATAAAGTGACATTTGTTGAGACAATTCGGAAGAGTTACCACTCCTTTTTGGAGCACCTTGTAATGCCGACTTTTTGGCGGTCACTGTATATGGCTTTCTTGATTTCCAATATTTCCAGCAGATTCATTCTTTTCCCATTATTAACATTATTTAACACCTATACGTTTATTAGATTAAATTAGCACCCTGCGTCTATACAATGTTATGCAAAACTTTTATCTGTACTTATAGGCGGAGAGCCAGCGACGAAAATAGTTACTTCATTTCATCAAGACAATATCCCATCCCTCTTAACATCGCTGATAATTGATTCGGAAGTAGATGGTTGAGACAGCTGCAGACGGAGCCCGCAGTCGTAGAGTAGAGATGACAGCTAATAGTTATTTATGTATTAAGGGCATTAAGGGCATGTTTAAAGCGTCACGCGAAGCGAAAACACGGTAAATCTAAAAAAATATTTTAGATGTAAATTAGGATTACTATCAACCGGTCGTAATTTTGCGTGGTTAAAATGTTTAAAATACGTTGTTACTGACGACGTAAATAATGAAAACATGGTATTAAACGGTCGTTTTACAAACTTAAAACTGCCAACTAAAAGTCAATTTTACACACTATCGTAGATAAACAAAATTATGGTTCCAAAATGAAATAAAATAAATTTATAACTAGAGTTGCTTGTGATTCGTGTTACGTATTTGTTAATACTGAAGTGTATTATCGGTCTATGTCAATTCGAAGTTAGCAGGTTAGGTTTTATTGATTATTTGACATACCAAATATACACTTCAGAACTGCCTTACATATAACACATATCACAGGCGACTTTAATTATAAATTTCTTTGATCTCTGTCGGGCTCTATAGCTCAGTGGTTAATCATTCTGGCTATTGATCTAAGGGTCGAGAGTTCGATGCCCGATCTCGGTGAAGTTTTTTAAAGGTAAAAAATGCGGATGAAAACCTCTACAGAATGTCATCATTCGGAAGTGATGTAAATCCATGGGTCCCATGCTACTACGATGTGTAGCATGCAACAGATCCCTTGCTAAGGTTGGAACTCCATAGTCTCTGAAAAATTCTAAGTAGGACTAAGGTACCTGGTACTCTGCAGGCCTAGACCTTGTACACGGGGTTGGAAAAAAGGGCCTATGAAGGTCTACTTGCTTGACATCAGTCTCCCCACAAATATTCCATATTTCCACTTTTTATGGTCTTGGGAAAAGTATCCCCAGCAGGTCATGTTTAATTTATGTGAAACTAGGCTGACAAAATGTCACGTATACTTTATAAATTAGGTTATAATTTTTGACGTTTGACAAATACACGTATAGCTAAAACTATTTTTCAAACGTCAAAAATTATAACCTAAATTAAAAAGAATACGTGGCATTGTCTCAGGTCAGTTTTACATGGGGGCCTCAATGGGCGAGCGGTCCCGCCGCTCGCAGTCGAGGTCACAGTGGGAACTCGAGCGCTCGGTAGAGAGTTCGACTCCCGGTCGGGGCGCTTCAGTTCTCACTTAGTTTAAGGCATGATAGGTTAAGTGACGCCCGCACCCCCCTGATGTAATGCGAAAAGCGGTTCCAGGGGGGAACGGTAGAAGAGCTTAGGAAAAAAAAAAAAGGTCAGTTTTACATAACTAAATATGACCTAATGAGAATAATTTTCCCAAGGACCATAAAGAACGGTAATATCTTTTTGCGCCCCTGCCGCAGCCCTCCACCACCGGAAAAAAAACAGACTTTAGAATTAATTATTAACAGCGATGTTAAGAGAGCAGAATGTAATACTTTCTCGATGAAAGGAGGTAACTATCTTTGCCCTTTGCTCTTAGACTATTAGCAAACCTTGTACTTCAAACACTATAAAAATTACTATTGCCAAATTTAAATTAAAAAAGAAATGTCATTTGTTTGTAAAAATCTAATATACATATAGAATACGATAATTGGTGAAACACATTTGTACACATTTTATCACTTTGTATATTTCTAAAATTTCATAAAATTTTTACTTGATCATACCACAGCAATAGGGCAAGTCTTTGGTACCACTTGAGCAGCACGTTGGATGTCGTACCAAAATTCGCCAAGATACCTGTTACATGCTTCGCAGAAACTCCTATCTCGTATGGTAAAGAGTGGCACAGAAGTTGAGTTGGTCACAATGGATTCTATATGTACAATTATCTGTAAATGCAGAAAATAATTTACATGATTTTGAATGATTGATCTTCTGCAAGTCTCACGCCAATATGGTTGTCTAGAGGAATAGGTGCTATAAAATTCAAGTTTAGGTATTGCTTTCTTCCTTCAGTAGTCACATTCCCATAAAACTGTATGGGGCCACTAGCTTCGCACATTTCGAATTTCTTTACCCAAAAATTGGTGTGGGATTGAGCCAATACCTGCAGTTAAGCAATTTGGTAAATTTGTATATACCGAAAATAGATACAATAATTTACTTACAGTGTCATATACCAAAATTGTCACTACAGATATGGAAACCAACATGTTGTCTATTCGGTTACGTGTTAACAATATAAACATTATGATGGAATTGTTGATAAAACTGATTTTGAGGCCTTGGAACGCGGGAAGTTCTATTGTTCAAATATAATGATGAACCACCATTAGTGATAATTACAAAGATACAGAACAGGAAGTTTTGAAATATTACTATTTTTTTAAATTCACGTATTATATAGTGCCTTAACTGCTGAGGTTTTTGGCATTAATCATAATTATACAATAAGTAGTTTATATTCGGTATAATAGTCCAGAGTCACATAGATAATGTAGTAAACTTGTAATGTCGTCGTTTCCCAAAGCTATCATTAGGTCGGTTTTTAACTGGCATTTGGTTCTAAGGTTATCCCACTTCTCACAGTCATATATCAGATGTTGAAGGATGTTAGGTTGTTGACAGTCATCACGTGGATATTATTTTAGCAATAGGTAATTGTGAGTTCATTTTGTATGTCCTATTCGAAATCTATTAAGTATCACTTCTGTTTCTGGTTAATTTAGTGGTACTACTGTATGTTTGAACGTGATCTTTAATTTTACGCAGTTTGTTTTCTGTAGTTTCCCGCCATTGTTATTTCCAAGTTGTCCATATGAGGTTTTTATAATGATTTTACAGGTCTGCTAATGCCAAATTTTCACAATCAATTTTGGCATTGAGATCTGCTAGCTCATTTCCTTGAATTCCTATATGGGCTGATATCCACATCATGTATACAGTCTAACCGGTATTTATTTATGACGGCGGTTAATTTTGCTTTAATTTATGACCTATGGATTTTTACTATACATATCTTCGATGTCTTCAACTCACTAAAGAGAGGTCACTTAAAATAACATGCTTATTTTGTTCACAACGTTGTATGTAGTCAATAGACTTGCTTATCGTTAACAATTCGGCGGTAAAAACTGAGCACTGATCAATTAGTTTATAATTTTCACTGTGATCGTCACACACAAACAACGCACATCCTGTTCCACTTTCTGTTTTTGAGCCATCAGTAGACACTCGGTGATAATAGAGGTAGTTGTTTAGAAACGCATTCAGTGCTGATTTATAGATTTGACTATGAGTTGTGCTTTTATCATACTGCTTCAGATTGTAATTGATTACAGGTGAATATGTTAACCAATGTGAGATACTGAAATTAAAATGTGAGAGGTGGTCATTAGTTTGGATAAACTGACTCAAATAGGGCTTCGCCCTTATGGTATATGGACTTTTGGAGGGCTTTAGGTTGTAGAGGTTTTGGAAAAGAGATTGTACTGCTGTATAATTTAATAATTGCAAATTTCTTTTATGTGATGGTGGCAATTCGCCTCCAATGCAGTATAAGCTGATTAATGGGCTAGTTCTACGTCCTCCTGTTACTAACCTTAATCCGTTGTTGTAAACTACATCTAGTGACTTTAACAAATTTGGAGAAGCGTTCATGTATAGGAAAATGCCTTAGCTTAATTTAGATGTAATTGTTGCTTTGAATATTTGCAATAGTGTACTTTGATTTCCTCACCACTAATGATGTGCAATCACTTTTAAGACATTTATTGACTTTCGACAAGTATTTTTAATATGTGAGGCCCATATTAGTCTTTTGTCCCCCAAAACGTATTTCTGTAACGAATTTCAATTGTGTTTTATATAATTGTACTTCTGGATCTGATTGAATTCCCTATTTGGTAAAGTGCACACATTGAGTTTTACTAGTGCTAATTTTAATCCGTTGGAATTACTCCATGTTCTAAAGTATTTAAAGCGTTTTGGAGGAGGCTCTTAGTATACTCTGTGTTAGTTTCAGAACAGTAAATGACTAAATTGTCAGCATACATAAACTTCTTAACCGGAAAATGAATATGTTCCGCGATGCTATTAACTGCTATGAGAAAGAGGGTGGCACTTAAAACAGAGCCTTGTGGAATCACATTAATCTGGTTTTGAAAAGTTCTATCAGTTAGCAAGTTGTTGATAAATTGCATCATATGGCCTCGAAATCCCCACTGGTGAAGTATGTTAATGACATTGCTATCCTATGCTCTTTCAATATCACAAAATATTTCCATTAAATATTGCCATTAAGAAATGCATTTCTAATATCGTACTTCAATTTTACTAAATTATCATATGTACACCTGTTATTTTTAAAACCACTTTGGGTTGCTTCCAGTAGATGATTGTGTTCCAGGCACCACATAAATCGCTTATTAACAATTTTTTCTAACAGTTTACATAATGTGTTTGTCATACTTATTGGTCGGTAGATGGAAGGACCAATCTTGCTTTTTTCGGATTTTAATATAGGAACAATTGTTGGATTTCTCCAATTTTTGAAAAAACGTTTTCTTTCAAAATATGGTTATAGAATTGCAAAAGAGCTAATTTGATGACTCGAGCAAGAATTTAATCATGTTAAAACGAATTTGATCTGGTCCTGGCCTTGTATCGTTACTTTGATTCAAAACAGTTTGTAATTCTACAAGGGTGAATCCTGTATTATAGTGTTCCTCATTTGTAATTTCAGTGTTTATTAAGGTATTGACACTGACGTTACATTCTTTTTGCGTTTTGTGTGGTTGAAATTCACTTGTGTAGCTACTGTCACTCGATACGTCGAAGAAAAAGTTACTGAAAGTCTCTGCTATTTCAATGGCGGAGTTTAAATTAATATTGTTATATCGTAAGGCAGAGTTTAGTCCTTCAATTTGTCTAATGTGATTCCATAATTCCCTGTTGGTTGTCATACAGCTAATCGAACTTATGTAATTGGCCCAAGTATATTCTCTGCTCTTTTTATTATCTTTTTGCCATAGCCCTGGCTTTCTTAATAATAAATGCCAAAATTACTAGGACATCAGAGGTCAAGCGAGAAATTACTAGAAACAAATGTATGGATACGTCAAAAGGCGCAAGTTATCAACATAAGGCGAAGAATAGCGACCATCAAATGGAATTGGGCAAACCACGTAGCTAGAGACCCTGAAACTGGAGTGGCACTTGTACAAAATGGAGACGTGAAGTGAACGGTGAAACGTAGGAAGACCGTTCGTTGTGCAACGACCTAAAAATAATAGCTAATCTAAATTGTACAAAGCGGCCAGAACAGAAACGGTTAGAACAATATGACAGAGGATTATACCAAAATAATAGAAAACTGCTTAGAAAGAAAGAAGATTAAAATTGCTTGTGGTTTCAGTTTAAACCACAGGCGAGTAAGTCTCCGAGCCATTCTACCAAGTGATGAAGGCTCGCATATATCCGAAACTGACAATGAAGGTGACATTGCAAATTTATAAGATCATTTACCTGCAAGCTTGGCTAACGAAGCACATATTTCAGAAGAAACTGTAGTAGAGTGTGATGTAGCAGACGTATTTCTGAAAATGGTAATACTGAAAAAAAATACTAATATTGTTTGTTTGCTACACCAGCTGCACAACCGTACTATTCAATTTTCCGGTGCCGTTGGAGCTAGCTTTCCGAAGGACTTGCACTTTGTGTACTATACACATCTGTATGCAACACAAAAAATGGGTAGATCAAGTGTTCCCAGCCAACAAATACAGAAGAAATAAATACATTTTTTACAATAAATCTTCTTGTGAGATTGAAGAAACTACACAACTACACAGACTATTGGACTTCAGAGCCAATGTTGAGGAATACTTATATCTGATATATTATACCCCAAAATCGTTTTACATATCTTCTGAGCAACATTCCGAAGAATGATAAAACAACTCGAAAAAGAGAAGAATCGTTGCTGAAATTCTTGAAGTACACGTTTATCTCTTCATACAAACCAACTAAAAGACAGGAAATCGATGAATCCATGATAAAGTTACATATACATGCCTCAGAAACCAATCAATTAGAGTAAATGAAAATGGGTATGTTTCTTAATTTGAAATAAGAAATATGAAATAAGTAACAGAGAATTCTCACCGGAAAGTACCTGGAGGAAAGAATTATTAAACACTCAGTAAACAACTGGATGGAAAGAACTGCAAAATGTATTTCGATAATTATTTTTCTTTTGCTCCATTGATGAAATACTTGGAAAAACACCCGTAGAACGAGGAGAAAAAAGGGATTTCTTCCAGATTTTACGAATGAAAATGTTGTAAAGAGGGTAAATTACCAATTCATGTTCACAAAACGATATGGTGGAAATTCTCTGGAAGGACAGAGAGGGTGTCCAATTCCATTGCAAATTTTCATGAAATATATGGCGCCACAGCAGTGTCACGAAAGAATAAAGAAACGAGTAGATCAGAAATAGCCATCTCATGCCCAACATTGGTCTACGAAAGTAACTATATTACGTGGCCTGACCATGAAAGAGGCAAAGTACAAGAACAAGTTTTATATTGTGAACTGTTGCGTCGCCCCGGGTGTTCACAAGCACTCGTGTGACTTAAATTTTTGCTGATCTCCCTGCTAATAATAATTATACACGTGCGTTGTTTCTTCGCTTCGGCGGACTTCAAACAGTGGGCTAATCCAGAAACCCGGAGCTTAACGACCTTTTGTGTTTGTGGTGTGAGCCAAGAATTGTCAACGCGGAAGGTGGTTTACATTTCGTGTTCGCACCTTGCATAAGTCTTCAAAGCCAGAAAAAACAGCTGTGCAGAGCAGTTAAAATCTTTAGTTGACAGAGTGTATGGAAGAAGGAAAGATGTCGTGGCCAATGAGCCACATACATACGAGGCCCCCATAAAGAAGATCAAAATCGCCCTATTAAACGGGATGAGAAACGCGGCAGTGATGCATGAGATAAGACAAGTAGAGTAAAAAAAAGGTTGGATGTGGTCTGCTTGCAGGAACTAGATACCAGATAGGAGAAGATCCCGGACATGCCAGTCGCAGCACAGGTGATAGTGATATGTCTTTGGGAAGACCCTATGACTGCAATAATAATTTTCAACAGGAAAACATATGCAATCCTGATAAGGCAATTCAGCTATACACACTGTCTGTGTAGAGATATATATGCGTTAGGGAAGATTGATAGTCGACAATCTGCATTGTCAGTGTGAGGACGACATCGAACCATACGTAACACGAATGAGAAACCTATTTCACGCATATCAGAATACTACGGTTATAATAATGGCAGATACAAATGCCAAGTCTGCTCTCTGGATCAGAGGTAGAACGGATGAGAGAGGTGAGATGATGGAAGAGTTGAATAACGAGCTCCAAGTGGAGGTCGTCAATGTACCCAGAAACCTACATACCTTTCAAAACCGATCGGGATTATCAAGTAATATTGATGTAACCTTGGCAAACAAGAAAGCAATAGGCATGCTTACTGACTGGAGAGTTGCTCAGCAACGTACAGTGAGCGATCACAACCTAATAACATGTACGCTGGGCAAGGAGCAGACCGAAAAGTATAATACAGAAATGTCGAAAATGAGATATAATATGTGTTGTCAGGCCATTTTTATTTTTCCGTAATTCCTATACATAACCATTTGGAGCAGTTTTGGTACAAAACTGGCGAGGCCGTCTGTATATTAGGCCCGTTTAGGTAGTATGTTATCTTTTAATACGGCAGCTTTTCACATCAATTAAAAATCTTAACGCGCACGTGGCTTTTGGTCTAATTTAACAGTCTAGCATTCCGCACGAACCTCTATACAGTCGCATTTGCAGCTGGCTGCCCCATCACTGGTAACAGCGTTCGTTTATAATATGTTCCCGAAACATAATCTATGGGAGCGAGTGAGATACCTTACTCGAATTTTATAAAAACATCTGTCGATCTCGTCATCGGGCGTTCCTATTGGTTGCACCTGGTCCGTACGAGACAGCGAGTTTGAGCGAGAGGCTCCGTTTTAGCTTTGGTTTTTACGATTACTCAGTCTCGAGCCGGTGTTCACAAGAGAGACGCTGCGAGCGTCTTGGCTCCGACGACCGTGGTGCCTTCGGGCACCGCGTCCGATATCCCGTGCTATTGCAGCTTCTTGGTGGTCTTCTCGCAGAGTCGCTTCTTGACAAGCGTCGCGTGTGGGCTGCTGTGTTTCTTTCGAGGTGTTGGTGATGTCCAGTCTGCCGGCTGAAGCCACTCAGTAATTTCGGAGGCCTGTGGCCTGTTTTAATCCGTCTCTCTGAGCGGGATTCTCTCGAGTGAGCTAATTAGCAGCCGTACCGATGTTTCAATTTGCCAAGGAGATAGAGAAGAAAGGCGCAGGTATAGAAATAAAAGCGAACTAAGCTACACAACATTATGAGACGTAAAATAAAGAAAGCGAAGGAAGCCTGGTTAGAAAGCAAATGTACAGAAATTGAAACCTTAGAGGCAAAACTTGATACACTAAATCTGCATAAAAAGATCAAGGAAACTGCAGGAGTAGTAAAAACAAAGAACAGTGGAATAATCACAGACAAAGGAAACAGGCCAATATTCGATAAAAAGAAAAAACTGGAAAGAGGGAAAGAATACATGTAGGAACCATTTTCGAATGAACGTAGAGATGACGCTGTTGCAATAGCTGGCACGTTAGGACCAATTATAACTAGGCAAGAGTTGTTAAAAGCGATCAAGAGAATAAAAAACAACAAGTCAGCAGAACCAGATGAAACGCACGGAGAACTTCTAAAGCTACTGAAAGAAGAACACAAGCAGGCTATATTAGATTTGTTTAATAGAATATAATTATGATACCGGAAACATGCCGAACAATTGGTTACTTTCAACTTTCATCCCATTACCAAAAAAACCTGTTGCCAAGAAATGTGAAGATTATCGTACAATTAGTCTAATGAGCCATATACTAAAGGTCTTTCTACACATCATCCACCAACGTGTATACAATAAGCTAGAACAAAATATCAGCGAATCGCAGTTTGGCTTCAGAGACGGTCTTGGTACAAAGGAAGCCTTATTTTCTATACAAGTGTTAATACAAAGAGCGCGTGATGTTAACTACAATATATTTTGAAAGGGCGTTCGATCTCGTAAAACACGGAAAGTTAATACAAACATTAAAATTATCAGGAATAGACAACAGTGATATTAGAGTCATTGCCAACTTGTACTGGCAACAGAGAGCCACAATCCGTATAGGGAACAGAACATCAGAAGAATTTCACATCCACAAAGGAGTTCGACAAGGAATCGTATTGTCCCCGATGCTATTTAACGCCTACTCTGAAAACCTCTTCAAAGAGCTCTAGATGAAGCAAAAGATGGTATCAAAATAAACGGAGAGATCGTCAACAATATTAGATATGCGAATGACACGGTCCTGCTGGCGAATAATGCAGAAGAATTACAAAGATTAATAGACCGCGTAACAGAAGCCAGTACAAATTACGGAAGGCGGCTTAACATAAATAAAACAAAAGTGATGATCGTGAGTAAAACTGCCAATATAAACGCGAATTTCTACATAAGTCAAGCCCCTTTACAAAGAGTACAATCGTTTAATTATTTGGGATGTACGTTAAACGAGAGATGAGATCATACTCAGATAATCTCTGAAACTTCTTTGTGGCGTGAATTCATAATTCATATTCTTATATGGGTATTTCGCCACTCTGCAAATTAAAATATTAAATAACGAAAATATTAACAACAAACGTTTCGAGGGACAATCTGCCCTCGTTATCAACGAATAACAATTAAAACTAACAAGAACTTATCTTTTTTTCACTGGAAGGAAAAACGACCAACCTCCAATGAATTTTCTGACATTGACGTTTGTTGATATCTGTACCTACTTGATCTCATCTTTAAGAATCGATAGCCAACTATTGTCTAAAAATATTGAGAAAGACGACACGCATTTTTCTTCGTTAAGTAAAATGTATGCCGTTTCCTTAATTTTTCGCCTAGTTGACATCGATTCTTTAGACAAGATCTTTGTGTTGTCCCATTGTATTTTATGGTTTTCATCCCAAGCATGTTCTGCCAGCTTAGACTTATTGAATTGATACGTTTTCAACATATTTTTATGTTCTTTAACTCTTACTGCTAAAGGCCTGGATGTTTCACCGATATAATATTTCCCGCATTCACAGGGAATACTATATATACAATTCCTTGAATGTTGTTCTTCGTTGAACGGTTTAGTTTTTGTAAGAACTGACCGCAAAGTATTCATCGTTTTGAATACCGTCCTAACATTGAATCTATTTCCAATTCGTCTAATTTTGTCAGATATGCCTGGAATATATGGTATAGTAAGAGTATTATATTTTTGAGTGTCATTCCTTTGTATGTGTGTGACATTGCTTCGTGTATTGAAAATGTTCCGAACAAGAGCCTCTGGATAGCCATTATCTTGTAAAACATTAATAATAAATTCTTTCTCTTTTTTGAAAATTGTATCATTAGAGCAAACAACTTTGGCTCTGTCGTAAAGACTTTTTACAACGCCTGTCTTTATGTTTTTGTGATGGTTAGAATTAAAATGTAAGTACCTATTAGTATTGGTTTTCTTACGGTATACTGATGTTTCAAAAGTATTTATTGTGCGTGTGATTAGTGTATCAAGAAAGGGTAACTGATTGTTTTGCTCTGTTTCTAATGTAAATTTGATGGAGGTTTCTTTACTGTTAATATGTTCAAGAAATTTGTCCACCTCATCCATATCATGAGGCCAAATTGCAAAAACATCATCGACATATCTCCACCAAACTACTGGTTTGTTGGTGTACATGTAGACATGTTGTTGTTCAAAGTCTTCCATAAAAATGTTACTAACAATGGGAGATAAAGGTGAACCCATTGCCATCCCGAAATCTTGTTGGTAAAATTCATTGTTTAGTTGAAAGTATGTCGTTTTAATGCATAGTGTTAAAAGTTCCATAATGGTACCAACGTTTAATGTTGTTCGTGTATGTAATGTGTTATCGTTTTGTAGCCTATGTTTAATGATGTTGATTGTTTTGTCTACTGGAACATTAGTGAAGAGACTAACTACATCGAAACTAACCATTAAGTGTTGTGTGTTTATGTTTGCTTCTTTACGTTTTTCAAGGAAATGGGGCGTGTTCTTTATATACGTGTCTGTATTTCCTGATATAGGAGTCAGTATCTTAAGTAAATATTTAGCTAAACTGTGACAAGGAGAACCTATAGAACTAACTATTGGCCTAAGTGGTACATTTGGTTTGTGTATCTTTGGTAATCCATAAAAATGTGGTGGTTTACTGTAGTGTGGTGTTAGCGTACGTCTTACAAAATCTGTAAATTGTTCTCTGTGTTTGTAAAGTGTTCTGTATATTTTTGTTTCTATTGTATGTGTTGGATATTTATTTAGTTTAGTGTATTGTCCCTCACTAATTAGTGTTAAAAGTTTTTCGTTGTATGTGGTTGTGTCAAGTACTACTGTGGCGTTGCCTTTGTCTGCAGGTAGAATTTTAATTGTGTTATCGGTTTTTAGTGTGTGTAGTGAATGGTTTTCTTCTTCTTCTTCTTCCTCTTATTGTAGGCCAGTGGATATATTTTGTCTGATTGTGTAAGGTCGTTCTAGTATGATTTTGTTTCTAATTCTGTATTCCTGTCTAATGTCTTCTATAGTAAACCACCACATTTTTATGGATTACCAAAGATACACAAACCAAATGTACCACTTAGGCCAATAGTTAGTAGCTACCTTAATGAACAAAATTGCCAGGATAACGCAATGGCAATATAAAATACCATTGGAGTGTGCCTGGGTATACTTCAATATGGTACTTGCATCCATAGTCGGATACAGGGCGAGGGTATGGACGCACAGGCTGAAAATTGTTAAACAACGAGAAAGGGTAGACAGAACCCAGAGGGCGGTTCTACTATGAATGATGGGGGCTTTCCGCACAACATCAAAGGAAGCGCTCAATGACATAGTGGGAATTTTCCCAAATCACTTAAAAATAAGGTAACGGGCGGCCATGTACGGGTTAACATAAAGTGAATTAGACAAGGTACAACAGTTAATGGGCAGACGAGTTAATACCAAAAAGCAAATAAAGAAAGCAATTACAACAGAAAGGCAGATGAAGTGACAATCATCGACTAAGGGAAGAAGAACGTTCAACATATTACCAAACAGTCAGGAACGGATGCAGAACACTGGATTAAACCCTATACAAGAGCTAATTCACCTACTTATGGGACATGGACCCTATTCTGGATACTTTCATCGGTTCAATCTATAAAAAAACAACATGTGTGAATGTGGGAGAATAGGAACCCCGGAGCATCTGGTCCTGGAGTGCCCTCTACTAGAAGACACTATAGAAGGAGATAGAGCGAAATAGAGAAACTATACGCTGCAAGAAATAATAAAAAACGAAGAAAAATACCATTGCTTCAACAAACTCATACCACAAAGAATATCGAAATATTAAAAACAAAAATATAATAACGAAAGAACGAAAAATAATAATGCCTAATACCAACTATGAAATCATACAATAGCATCACTTTATAGTATAAAAAGTAATTGAAATAAAAACACCTTCAATTTCAAGGACCAATTACAGACAAACATGCTGCGGGATAGGGATCTGGAATATCGACTCAACCACTAGCACAACCCGAACTCGACATCTATAGAATTATAATAGCAATAAGATAGTATAAAGACCTAGTAAATAAATTAGAATACAGAAGTTGCAGAAAATGGAACAAAAACAAAACTGAATACAAAGTAGGACAGAAAATACTACAAAAGAGAAGAAGATAATCTACCAATTAGTAAGTATGGCATGCATTTGTTTATGTGTATGTAGCTTACAAGGGAATTATTTTATGTTTACTTTATTTTATTTTAATTATTTAGCCTGTAGCATGATTAGTAGGAATACAAGTTAATTACTAATTAGCAATAAATACAAAGTATATGTAGTAAAAAAATAATAACACGATCTTGATTTGCAAGTAGTAGGTTATGGAATTGGGATACATTAGAACTGAGCATTAGAAAAAAGAACGCATGTAGAAATAATAGCCAATGGTCTGGATAAATAAAGTAAAATCCGGGTCGATTTAGAACACTAGGCTCCGATCTATAAGAACATATAGTAAATTTAAAAAATGTACAGTGGATATACGACCACTGTCCAAAGCTGAACTTGGGTGACATAAACTCCTTGCCGCATCTCTCTTATGGTCAATTTTTCTCAGTCCCAAGGTGCGCATCTGTAATTACATACTAAGTGTTTGCCGAAATGTGAATATCCCTAGTGACGTGCTTAAATTAAGGGGCGTTCGCTTAATTAACAACTACTTTAGTTCAACGCCATTGAATGTTGTTTTTTAATTTTGCAGAGGTGCTTTAAATTATGGCCACTTTATCTTAAAGTTCGGAAGTTTTGTGTCATTGTGTGAGTTACACTGTAGAAATGCGTCATTATTTAAATAACAAAATAATGTGTATGGTGGCTATCGTAATATTTGCTGCAAGAATGTACTCGGATAGATGTACAAACAGGGATCACTCTGCCCAGCAAACAATTTAAAACATTGTCCAAAGGCTGAGAGATTACTGTACCCTGGAGCCCCATTATGAAGGTGATAGAGAAAGGTCACAAAAGTCCGCGTACACGAGGATATCATCCGTAGTCAACGCGCTCAAACCCTACAACTGGCGATCATCCTGAGAGGGTAAAACTGTGCTAGCGGCTGATAAATCAATAACATGGCCATCAATGAAACTATTTTACTCGCAGTGGAATGACCATTTTTGACAATTTTTATGTGGAAGCCTTGAAAACCTACACGCAATACGCAGGGCCCATTTTCAAACTAGATTTTCTTTAATTTGTGGGCGTTTGATCGGTCCTCTTCTTTTAACCCAGGGGTCGGCACCTTTTTCGAACGGCGGGCCATTTTCAAAATAAAATTTTTTATGCGGGCCGCACATTCAAATGTAACTTAAATAGTGCTTTTATATCATATACGAGTATAAATATTATTAAAAATAAATATAGAAACAAATTATTTTTTATTGACGTGCTATAATAACAATAATGTTAGAGAACAAAAATTTTACAATTCTTAAAAGGGAAAAAAAAGAAAATACAGTTCCAATTAAATATGTATAAATATGTAAATATAAAATATATAAATATAAAAAATATAAAATATTGTAGTGAAACGTCATACGGCTGTCAACATGAACGCACATATGAACATACAGTAGCAAACTGGCGAAATGAAAGAATTAGTGATGGGCCTATCCGGAATGAATAATCGGAAAGTTTCCGATTGTTCAAAAAATCGGAAGGTTCCTATTATTCGGAACTTTTCGGAATTCGATTATTTACTGTTCGGTGCGCAGAATTCGGAACTTTCGGAATTCGATTATTTTACTATTCGGTACACAAAATGAGAAAACGAAATGCCAATTTGAACTGAACGGAATACGGAATGTTGTGTTGACTCACTTGACTGCTATATGCTGGTTGGCGAATGTCGACGGGTCGCGCCGTGTGCGCACGTGTATGATACGTGAATGGCACTAATGGCAGTGGTATTTCGTAGATTAATTATTAGATAGTACACCTACAGACTTCAAATTCAAGTATTGTTTTATACTGTCTATTATGTACTTATGTGCTATTAAACTTTAAAATATCACTACCATTTTCCGAAAGTCTATTAACGTAACTACTGTAATAATTTGAAAAAATATTTTATTTCCTCATATCCCACTGTGCGACTCAAACTCATAAATTGTTTTTTAGGATACTGCATTGCTAACTAGCGTCTACATAGTTACAAACGAGTCCGGTAGATAAAATTTACCGGCCTAGACCAGTAGTAATAGAACTACTACTGGTCTAGGCCGGTAAATTTTATCTACCGGACTCGTTGTAACAATGTAAACGCTAGTTACCAATGCAGTATCCTAAAAAATCTTATACGATACACGACCGGTAGAATTCTTATGGCCTTGCCAAACATACAGGTCTCGCCCTACGGTTCGACCTGTAAAGTATTGGCGCGGCCATAAAAATGTTGCTACCGGTCTAATAACGTAAATAGCTATTACTGACCGTCCTACAAATCCAAACAATAGATGCCAACGCAGATAAGGGCTTACGGCGCGACGGCGAGTGCTCTCATCGTAAATTTGCACGCACTTCATCTTCCTTCCGCTTGTTGTTATTTCGCTCGTTTTCCCTAGCTTGCATTTACGGAATGTAAAATAATCGGATGATATTCCGATTTTATAAACATTCCGAATGGAACATTCGATTATTGAAATCATCCGATTATGCCCATCACTAGAAAGAATGCTACACTTTCTAAGCGAAACGTATTCGCTGGGGAGTGGGGATTAAACTTGCGCAGTAAAATAGGTTTCCCACTATGCTTCTGTTTGTCGCGCATTTTTGTCACCGGCCACATTTCGGCACGCTTACGCTCTAAGTTTGTTGATTTTCCTAAAATTATATTGGTGCTTTGGCGGGCCGCGCAAAAAGTTGCAAAGGGCCGCATGCGGCCCGCGGGCCGTAGGTTGCCGACCCCTGTTTTAACCAATCGTTTAAAGGCTGAAGAGTATTTGAATTTTTTACAAAACAATTTGGGCAATCTGTTGAAGGGCGTGCCTTAAATGTTGTCTGGGAGAGGTGGTTTGAGGCAATACGGCACACCAACAAATTTTCGTCGAAGGATCAGAAACCATGTAAATAATACGTTCAATCATCGGTGGATCAGTAGCGATGGTCATGTGAAGTGGCCTGCTCGTTCCCCGTACCTAAAGCTTCTTGATTTCCGTTTGTGGGGAGAACTAAAGACATTAGTTTATTAAGAAGAAATAGAAAACGTTCAGCATCTTCAACAAAGGATTTTCCGAGCTATGCGAAACAACATCGCACCATATCAGCAATCATGGGTAAGAATAGACTCACTTGTGCATTCAGACAGAAAGGTAAGGTTTAACACCTGCATCAACAGCAACTACCCCTAATTTAATTAAAATTACTGTATAAGATCAATATTCTTTTTTAATAAAAGTGAATTTGTACCAGACCCAATCTGTTGTAGCCGTGAGCGAAGTAGATCCATACAGCTAAGGGTTTAATTTTGCGGTGGCGTATTAGCATTGCATCATACTTTTTACTGTCCTATGACAGAATTGGACTTTACCAGTAATGTGAAATACACTCTCCCACGAGATAGCTGTGGACGATCGGGGCTTCACTACCGTTGCCTTCCAACCCAAACCTGTGGTAAGTGTGGTGCGGTGTTGTCGTAGAATCCCATTTATACTGCAACAAGATAAATCCTGAGATGCATATGAATCTAAAGGACTTTCGACTTGCTGTTACTACAGGTCTTGTATCGCAATCTACCCCAACCAATTGAATGAAAAAGATGCCTCGCTTCAGCAACTTCAAACTGTATGTTCCTCACGAAAAACGGTTAGATCAAGCTGCACATATCCGATACAACTAGCATTTATACATAGGTAAACACTCCCACTCAACAAAATGGTCATGCCAGATATGTAGGATTGACTCAGCACGAGTAAAAGCAAAAAAAAAGGCTATCACAAAAAGTGAAATGTCTGATTACCCAGTGGTTTCGGTATATAACTACATCAAACAGTTAAATATGCAAAATGATTTTGTAAATGTTGCTTTCCAACTACTTATATAGACAGCAACAGTGCGAGGTCGATATCAAGCGAGCCAGTGCAATTTATCTTAATTGCGTGACCGCGACTAGACGGAAATTTAATATAAAGTGTAAATAAACAAAGTGGATTAGTTAAAATCAGGTAACAAATCTTTCATAAAATCATAGTAGCTAAACGCCTGACTACAGGGGTTTACAAACCAAAACGCAATGAACAACACAAACAGCACACCAATCAATTCACCACAGACTGCACAATCCAACACAGATAACCTCCTGACAAAAACCTACGCTAATGTATCAAATGAACAAGATATAAAACAATCATTATTAATGGAATAGAAGGGATAAACCTCAAGAAACACATAAAAACGATTGGCAACATTGTTGGTCATCAATATAATTTTCGCCTCAAAAATTTCAAACAATAAAATATGTATCTACTTAAGGAATAAAGTCCAAACCGATCAAATCACTAGTAAACATAAAATGATCATGATTGAAGGATTCCAAACCACCTTATGACCATTAATATCACCAGCTCAAAAACTAGTTACATCCAATGTGTGCCCGTCCGTACCACACATTAACAAGGGGGAAACTATAGAAAAAGCTCTATACCACGAAACATCTCCATACCGAATACAGGAACAATACCCACCTCGATTCTTAAACAAAAATCTTTTCAGCTATCGATCTATCCTAAATCAGAGTGGGCAGTAATTACGGATAATTATGATAGTGACCATTTTCCAGTGTCCATAACCATCAAACAGAAACCTGCGGAACTAAGATAAATACAGCAATAGAAAACCGCTAACGCTAAATGAGACGTTTTTAGAGGCGAACTAACTAAAAACCCATATGTATTTTCTCCTACCAAAGACATTGATACCAATATACATGATGAACTCAACACCATAATCATTCAAGCTGCCATAAAATCCATCCCAATCTCAAACCACATCAGCCAAAAATACAGTGTCCTTTGGTGGAACTAGCAATGCAAACTAGCGGTACGGGAAAAATAGCCTTCAAAAAATACAAAAGGCATAGAACCACAGAAAATCTTATTCTCTATAAAAAATCGAGAGGTGTTGCAAGAAAAACCCTCAAAAACCTATGTCAAAACCATAAGCTTAAACATGAGAACAAAGGAAATGTGGTCAAAATTTAAGAAAATGAACGGCTCGATATCATCGTTCAATGTAACTGGAATGAAAACTGCCAACGGAACCTTCACTTCATCTGAAGATATATTGTAATAGTACCTTCGCTTAATATGGTGTTTTAAATACAATATAAAATTTATAATTAGAGCAAGGAATACTACACTTTATGAAATAAAGTTTCAATTGAAAATTGCCAAGCTCAGGACAAATTAAAAAAATGTAATAATAATTACCAAAAATAAATGGTTGATTGCTCTTTCCTTACATTACCTATTTGCATGGGTCGGTTCATAAAATTAAGTAGTAAACTTTTATATAACAAATAATTCGTTGTATGACAATTACTTTCTAATATTAGGGCAAATGCACTGTTTCCAACTGACAGTTAAATAACCTCTAAATTTAGTGCAGTAAACAAGATGATGCGCCAGTGCAAAAATAGAGTAAAAATGAATGTAAACACCAAAATGGCAAGAATGCATCAGGTAAATACAATTAATTCTGTGACGTAGCAACAGTGCGAGGTCGATATCAAGCGAGCCAGTGCAATTTATCTTAATTGCGTGACCGCGACTAGACGGAAATTTAATATAAAGTGTAAATAAACAAAGTGGATTAGTTAAAATCAGGTAACAAATCTTTCAATAAAATCATAGTAGTTAAACGCCTGACTACAGGGGTTTACAAACCAAAACGCAATGAACAACACAAACAGCACACCAATCAATTCACCACAGACTGCACAATCCAACACAGATAACCTCCTGACAAAAACCTACGCTAATGTATCAAATGAACAAGATATAAAACAATCATTATTAATGGAATAGAAGGGATAAACCTCAAGAAACACATAAAAACGACTGGCAACATTGTTGGTCATCAATATAATTTTCGCCTCAAAAATTTCAAACAATAAAATATGTATCTACTTAAGGAATAAAGTCCAAGCCGATCAAATCACTAGTAAACATAAAATGATCATGATTGAAGGATTCCAAACCACCTTATGACCATTAATATCAACAGCTCAAAAACTAGTTACATCCAATGTGTGCCCGTCCGTACCACACGAACATCGCCTTACTAAATATAGGAATAAAAACCCTATCAACAGCATTCTTCCTAAAAACAGGAAGAAAAAAAGGACAGCCTATATATTAAGCTTTAGATTGACAATTTATATCGCACCACTTATCGAAACGTCGATTCCCGAATCCCTAATCATTACATTCAAGGGCAAAGATTACAGAATATTCCTATCCACAACATGTTTCGTTTGTCACCACCGGAACACATAAAAAATTTCCAAACCAAAATCCTTTACCAAATATCACTATACTTCCCATAACCCAAAACATACGTACCTTATCGCAAACTACAATTACGTCCCGAAATGATTCTCTCGACATTCAACAAACAACCACGACGAAAATACACCCAACACACCACCTCTACTTATTCCAACACCATCAACCTGTACTCAAACTGGAACACCTCAGGACACACTACACAAAACAAAACAATCCGAAAAAGGCCAAACAAAGAATCAGATGGAGAAAGTGTGGCCCTAGAAGAACATTCTGGCCTCATTCAAAAACTGCTAGTTGAATCGCCAAATAATGACCCTTTAAATTATGCCAACTTTAACACTTTATAGAAAACACCCTCGGCTCCCCTGGTCCCCTATTAATATAAAAAAATACACTAAAAATACCCTAACCTAATAAATATAATGAAGTTTAGAAGTCTAGAAGTACGAGGCATATCATCCAGATTCACAAGACTGATAAAGAAAATGCAACAACAAATGTTAATAGCGAATCCCAACACAGACAATGAAGACATCTATTAATACTGCAACTCACTTGATGAGCTACCCGAATATTAATCTTTTACTCACAACACTCAATACGCACAACACAATTAATTTTAACTGTAATGGGTTATACTACCATCTAGAAAGTATACAAACGCTACTAATGCACCATCAATCCCAAGTAGTATGCCTCCAAGAAACCCATCTGAAAATTGACGAGGAACCTTATCTAAACGGATATATATCCTTCAACGAAAATCGGCCAATGGATCATGCAGCGTAGAGGTTAGCACTATTGTCAAAGAAAACATATACACAGAAACAATCAACTTAAATACCCATCTGAAAGCAGTTGCAATAAAAATACACTCACCATATAAACTCACAATATGTAACGTATACATTCCCCCAAATTATCAGATTTCCCCTAATCGAAATAGCAGATCTTATAAAACAACTTCAACCACCATTCCTAATAGTCGGAGACTAATGCTTATAGCACAATGTGGGGATGCACTACAATTAACAAGGGGGAAACTATAGAAAAAGGCTCTATACCAACGAAACATCTCCATACCGAATACAGGAACAATACCCCACCTCGATTCTTAAACAAAAATCTTTCAGCTATCGATCTATCCTAAATCAGAGTGGGCAGTAAATTACGGATAATTATGATAGTGACCATTTTTCCAGTGTCCATAACCATCAAACAGAAACCTGCGGAACTAAGATAAATACAGCAATAGAAAACCGCTAACGCTAAATGAGACGTTTTTAGAGGCGAACTAACTAAAAACCCATATGTATTTTCTCCTACCAAAGACATTGATACCAATATACATGAACTCAACACCATAATCATTCAAGCTGCCATAAAATCCATCCAATCTCAAACCACATCAGCCAAAAATACAGTGTCCTTTGGTGGAACTAGCAATGCAAACTAGCGGTACGGGAAAAATAGCCTTCAAAAAATACAAAAGGCATAGAACCACAGAAAACCTTATTCTCTATAAAAATCTAGAGGTTGTTGCAAGAAAAACCCTCAAAAACCTATGTCAAAACCATAAGCTTAAACATGAGAACAAAGGAAATGTGGGTCAAAATTTAAGAAAATGAACGGCTCGATATCATCGTTCAATGTAACTGGAATGAAAACTGCCAACGGAAACCTTCACTTCATCTGAAGATATATTGTAATAGTACCTTCGCTTAATAATGGTGTTTTAAAATACAATATAAAATTTATAATTAGAGCAAGGAATACTACACTTTATGAAATAAAAGTTTCAATTGAAAATTGCCAAGCTCAGGACAAATTAAAAAAATGTAATAATAAATTACCAAATATAAATGGTTTATATATAGTTCAGGAAAATTAGTCAGCTAATTATTTTCTTATATTAATATTGTTGTGGAAACTGCTCTACGCGAGTACAACACCTCGGTAGAGCAGTTTCCACAACAATATTAATATAAGAAAATAATTAGCTGACTAATTTTCCTGAACTATATATATACCTAACAAGCAGCTGTTATTAACAAATATAATAAATGGTTTATTGCTCTTTCCTTACATTACCTATTTGCATGGGTCGGTTCATAAAATTAAGTAGTAAACTTTTATATAACAAATAATTCGTTGTATGACAATTACTTTCTAATATTAGGGCAAATGCACTGTTTCCAACTGACAGTTAAATAACCTCTAAATTTAGGTGCAGTAACAAGATGATGCGCCAGTGCAAAAATAGAGTAAAAATGAATGTAAACACCAAAATGGCAAGAATGCATCAGGTAAATTACAATTAATTCTGGGACGTAGCAACGGCTGACCTCGTTTTGTTTCTATTTTAATGTAAACCCACGCTTGATTCGCTTTTGTTCAATTTCTGGCAAAAACTGCAACTGCCGCCCTCAATTCACACATTTTAGGGAAGCCAGCTAATTACTCGAAGCTCAATATACCTGGGACTCTGGAAACACGTTGAACTTATCGGCAAGGGTCTATTCTTGACGAACCCCCAGTTTCTATGAGGGCTGCTGCTCCTAGGTTTTTATGGAATCCTACCTTTTTTGAAGATGTGCTCGCTGTTGGTTGGCACACTGGAAGGACGCCACGAAAAATACTAGCTTGTAAATGGCTTGCTGGTTCTAATTTTTCTACCCAGAGATAGCTGTAGGCCTCCTCTCTAAGTAGCACAAAAGGTTTGCCTTTCGATGTCTAAAACTACCCCAAAATCGTCACTTATATTGGCTCGCCCCTGAACGACGCACTAGGTGAAAACTTGCTGGCCTAATTGCGCTATCTTAGGAGCTCGTACACTTGGAAAAATTACACCCACAGATGCGCGGGCAACTTTGTGAATAACTTTAACACGAAACTGGTACCACAAATGGCTTTTTATCCACAATTTAATACAGTAAATGTGGTGCGCAATTTGCCCCAACATGAAAAATGAAAGCTTGTTTGATTAAATATGACAATTGACTGTCTCGTAACTAAGCAACTAGATTTACAATTGTTTAAGAGAAATTAGGTTTGATTACATGTTTGAACCATGGACTACAATTTTGATGTCATATTGCATTTTCACTAAATTGTCCTTTTCTTGGGATAAATGTCACCACACTTTGCTCTGCTTTTAAATCACTTTGGTTTATAATTCACTGATACACTGGAGTTTTTTTAACATTTCACTAAATTATCTTTCGATCGGTTGCCTTACAGTTTTTCCATTGCTCTATTGCAATTATTGCTTTGCTAGCACTGTTTTTTCGTTTACCTTTCAGTAAACTTGTCATTTGCTGGCTTACAAACTTTTAATACATCACGCTCATACAATTTCCGGTACTGTAACAAATCATTCTGTATCATTTTATTCACATTATGTTTGACGTTACTAAGCTCAAATCTGTCAGTTACAAATTAAATTGCATTGGCCCTTCTGATATGCACTAGCACAAAAACGAGAGTCAAGCCCAGAAATTGACACATTTACTGCTCAATGATAAACAACTCCACAGACAAACTAAAAGACGAACTAATGAACCTGTTTAACTGCATATGGAGAAAGTATGCATTCCCAGGGCTATGACGAGAATCTATCATTAGCCATATATTAAAACCTCAGAAAGCGAGAGATGATGCAGACAGCTATCGCCCTATCTCTCTAACATCAGTACTATGCAAAATACTCGAACGGATAATTAATAACAGACTAATTCCATATCTATATGAATACAAGTTAATCAATCCACACCAACACGGATTTAGAAAAAGTCATTCTACAATAAACTGCATAAGTCTACTAAAAACAAAAGCCAAAAATACTTTCCTAAAAAAACAACTAGTAGCTATCTTCTTCGACCTCAAGAAAGCTTATGATACTATATGAAAACACAAAATAATTCTAAATTTAAGCAAATTGGGATTTAGAGGACGAATTCTGCAATTTTATACAGAATTTTCTTTAAAATAGAATATTTAGTGTCCGTATCAACAACTCTTTGTCAAAAGCACAAATACAAGAAAATGGAATACCACAAAGCTCAGTAATCAGTTTAACTCTCTTCCTAATCGCACTAAACGACGTCTTAGATGCATTACCTAAAGGGATTCAAGCATCGTTATTTTCTGACGAACTCGTAATCATTGTTTCTCATAATAATATCAACGTCACAAAACAGCTCTTACAAATAGCTTTGAAAAAAACTTTAACCATGGAGCAAAGAAAATGGTCTTCGCTTTTCAGAAGAAAAACAAAGTAAAAAAAGCCCTGATACACATCCTGAGCTGTAAGGAGAATAATTTCACCATCATTACAGATCCTCTTAGCGCCCTGCGAAGCTTACAAAATATGTATTCACCAAACTAGTACATCAAATAAATCCAGAACATAACACACCACATAGAATCAGAGAACAAACACGTACAATATCTATGGATCCCATCACATATGGATTTATATGGAAACGAAACAGCAGACAAATATGCAGAAGAAGTCTCCCAAATGGACACCCACAGTTCAGAACTTGACACAATAGTAGACCCACGCAAAACAACAAGTAACCACTGAGTGGCGTAAAGAATGGACAAACTTTATCAGAAAGAAAGGCATACTTCAAACTATCACTCCCCCTTAAATGGACAGAAAATAAGAATCTCAACCGAAAAAAAGAGACCGCGATAAATCGCCTCAAAATCGGCCATACAAAAATCACACACGATTACCTGCTTCAACGAAAAACTCAATCCATCTGTGACACATGTAAAGTGAGCATTACAGTGAAACATACACTGTGTGAGTGTCCTAAGTTTGCAGCGTCCAGATACGCTATTGGAACATCACTTTAAGAAGCATTACTTAAAATGCCGGACTTAATTAGTTATCTTAAAGGAATACAACTTTTTAATTGCATTTAACAACCACTGTAAAATGTAGTGCCACAAGAACTAGTAGTTAGGGCGCAAACAAAATTCCTTAATATAAAAAACTACATATTGTGATAAACTGCCCGTTTGTTTGGTTATTTTATTATTTTGGTATAAAATAATTAATAAGTTAAATTAGGGAAAATCACCACACAATTCTCAGGTTAATTCTTATACTGTGCTCACTTTGCCTGTCGGTAATTTAAGGCTAGTTAAAATGAAATGTATTAGCTGGTGTTCAAAATAAAATGGTTGAATGCCCCTTTTCTTACTATTTTATTGAACTGGAATATTATTTAAGCTAGCTCTCGGCAAACACAAAACTGCTTATCTCAGGTTGGGTTCAGAATTTCACTATATTAACAATTTAGTAGTTTATTTTAGATTATTCGTCCTTAAGTAGCTCATATACACGGTTCTGGTAGATAAAATTTACAATCTGTCAGATGACACAAAAACTTCGCAAGTGCAACAGCGATTACTTGAATGTTTAAAAAGAAAGTGAAGTTAACAAGGAAACGTCAGGCAATTTGATTCAATTATCGCTTGGCAACAAGACCTCCACTTTATTTGTTACAGGAATGACATAGATAGGACGCCATCCCATTCACTTGTTTCACAAAATTTTAAGACGCTATGCAATTTTTGGATTATTACGGCGTAGCTGGACCCTTGGATATACGATAGGCCTCTTCAGAAAGGTTCAATCTATACCTTTTCAACTTCAAATTGGGACTAATCAATTTCAAAATGGGAATAAACAATTTCAAAAGGAAATAAACAATTCCAATTTGAGAATAAACAACTTCAAATTGGGACTAATCAACTTCAAATTAGGAAAAGCTTTTTCTTGACGCTAGTCTTTGAAAAATGACAATTACATGGTTGTGACAGGACGGAACACCAGCAACAATTAGTTTCGTCCTGTAATTGTGATTTTCCAAAGACTACCGTTAAGAAAAAGCTTTTCCTAATTTGAAGTTGATTAGTCCCAAATTGAAGTTGTTTATTCTCAAATTGTATAGTATTTTAATAAGTTTACGAAACTTGACACTCGATTTATAGCTAATTCCTATCTCGTAAAGATTTCAACTTTGGCTCGGAGATGCTAGATGACGCTGCTGGAATTTCTCAGCTGGAAACGCTCCCCTGGCTGAAACTTTCACTCAGCAAGCTCCTGCAGACCACGCTGATGTGATGCAGTACAGATCTCTGGCTTCCGATGCTTAATTGTGCCGGAATCGAAGTTATAAAATTTCAGTTGTCTGCTGCCGATCTTCAGTCACAGATGAGATTGGAAAATTTATAATTTTATCGTGGCGGAAAATGCCACAAACACTTTCGCTGGTGCACGGTGATGTGTACAATAAAATGCAACACCTTTTATAATTGGTAAACACTATTTTTTCAAAAATATTAATTTTAAGTACACACAATTTCGCTCAAACAGCTTGCAATTGTTCTTTTTTCTTTACAAAAAACGTATCGCATTGCTATGTTACCGCGATGATATGTGTTAATTAGAAATTAGTTTCGATAGCAAAATACACAAATGGAGTCAAGTTTGATTACATAAATCTTAACTTAACATTTTCTTAAATCTAAAAAAATGCCCTCTGCTTATAACTATCATTGTTTCGTCCGTTACGCACACAAATGTTTTAAAATCACTGCTCTGCTTTTTCACTTTGTAATTTCGGGATTGCTCTTTGCAATTTTCTATTATCCTTTATTCCGGTATCATTTACCTTTCAGATTGCTTGCTATGCACTGACCTGTACTTTTATTAACAATTACGCTCATTTAGTCTGCATATAACAAACCTTTTGTGTCAATTAATTTTGTTTGGTCTGGCTTTAAGGTGACTGTTTAGTAACTTCTGATTTCGTTTCTAACAGGTCCAGAATTTTTGAAACAGCCTAAAGATAGACAACACACCATACTAAGTAATGTTTAAATGATTTCGTTTGCACGTCATAACCTTGCTATGTTATTGGTACTATGTAGAGGAAACAAAATATGAATGGAACTAAAGGATTATGATATAGGTGGTTCGTTGAGCGCTTATCGGTAAGCCCAAAATTCCAAAGCTCTATTTAAATTGTTTTATAATGACGTTCTGCAATAACTAATAGACTGCAGGTTGCCGGTTTATAAAATCTTGACGGAGCTATATATCAGTTATTATGCGCGCTGAGCTTTCCTTATATTTTTACTTAGTGAAAATAAGTGAAGTGCGAGCCCTAACATATGGGTCCAAAGCCGAAAAAATCTTTGTTCGAAAAAACAGTAAAAAAAAGAAGGCATTGCATGCTGCACGGGTTGCACTAAGAAATAGAACGGTACGGTAACTTTAGAAATTATAATTTGTATTTTTTACGTTAGTACGGCAGAGAGATGTAAAGCATTATGCACTAATTATCAGCAAATTATATACGGGGTGTCAGAGCACTAACACGAGATCTTTCTATATAAATACTACAGGTTGTCCACCTAGTGTGGATAGGTGGATTGTATTTTTAATAATGAAATTATCGAAAAAAGTTATAAATGAAAGTTGTGTACTACGGTTGGGAGAAAAACATTTTTAATGAAGTAGCAATAATGGTGTGGAGTAGATGGATTGTGTTTTTAATAATGAAATTATCGAAAAAAATATAAAAGGTTATGTAGGATGGGAACAAAAAATGTTCAACGTTGTTTAATCAAGTAGCATTAATTGTTAGAAATTTGATTTTTGTAAGGCGGCTTTAATGTAGTTTATCATATTGGCGTATCAAAGTAGCTATTTATGTATCAATTTGCAACATGAAAGTGTTTTTCACACTAGGCGTGAAGTTGAAAAACACGTTGTGTGCGAAATACACTAATTTTGCAACGTGTTGCATACAAGATTTTCCGTAATTTTGAGTCATATTAATTTTTATATTAAATAAATTTACTTAAATCTACAAAGTTGTTCTAAATTTTCATATTAGCACTACTGGCAATATGAAATCGCATATTGCGCTAGCGCGGTGTCGTAAGGCGAAAAACATAACATATTCGAATTAACCTATATTTGCAGCTACACTCGGTTTTCAACGTCGAACGTGACCTTCGTGCGCGAAGGTTGGCACCACTGCAAATTACTTTGGGCAAATCGTCTCCCCGGCCAGTAGCGTCCCGTCGATTTCTGCAGAAGGCGGTCAATCGGAGCCTCCACGCACAGATGCAAAACGGGTTGTCGGCGCGTAAGGAACTGGCAACTGGACGCCCAGCATAATTAATTAGATTCATTGTAAAATACATTTTATTTGATTTCTTAAGAGTGATACTTATGTTTGTAAATATTGAACATTATAATTAAACTGTCTAAAATTATCCTAGTGTATGCTTGCTATTTTCCAAGTGTATATCTGGCTGAACCAAATTATCTCCGACTGAGAACGATACCCGAAGGAAATTTATTAAATTCATTAGCCCTAATTAGCAGAGAGCTAGTACCGTTTCAACGTTACATATACGTACTATTTTCAGTTTCAGTAAAAATTTACTAGTAAATTTTCTAAAAAAAATAGTATCCAGTCATACTAGCTTAAGGAATGTACACCACTTGAATCAATGCGGAACGGCGGAAGAAAATTAAATTTGCGGAAATACTAGATGGTCAATTATACTTAAAAAGATCTCATTCCTGTTATTATGAAACAAGCTGAAACGGCAAACGTTGTTTTGGATTTTGACATGATGAGGAAAACCCTCCAAACCATTAAGCACAGAATCATAAAAGTATGACTGCAAATATAGACAGTCGTACAGTGTATAAAAAATACACTTTCGATATTTTCCAATTTTCCGGCTTTCCCTTTGGATTATTCCGAATTTTTTTTTGCTAAACCACCTCGGGAGTTAGACGAACAAAACAAAAAAAATCATCCAAATCGGTCAAGTCGTTTTGCGTTACTAACACACGGCGATTGATTTTTATATATATATAGATACAAGGCCAGTTAAACATCTGTAAAAAAAGTGTTATTTTGTCGTTTGGTCACAGCAGGGAATTTCGATTGAAATTATTCAATGGGACACACAATTTTGGGAAACTAACATGTTGCCGGAATTAGTAGATTCCAGAAGAAAAAGAAATATGCCAATTAATTAGGGATAGAATACAAACAGTGTCTACGGGTTTTAACAGTATAATTTAATTTAAAGTGTATCTACCAATAATTTTAACATAATAAGGATAAATACTGATAACTATTTTTTATATTTATACGCGGTCGTTAATTGTGTTATTATCTGGTTTTTAATTCTTTTGAGAATAAAAATGAATAAAAGGAGATCCTTATAAAATATAGCTACATTACTTCATATTTATGACAAACTACAGACTGTAAGTGTAGAAATAGTGCACTTTTTAATTAAAGTAGGGACAAGAAATCAGACGACGTGCGCCACCAAGCAAATTTTAGTTTAGTTTAAATAGTAAATTTTCCATTGATAATTGATTAAGCTTAAACCAAACGCATGATTTCAAATGAGCTGTAAAGAATAAAATAAATAGCGGTTTTGTAAATCTAATGGTGGTATTTATGACGTCACTAAAATTTTTTTGGTGGCGCACGTCGTCTGATTTCTTGTCCCTACTTTAGATGATAATTAATACACACTAAATGAAATTTGCATGTATCTCCAAAAAGCGAAGTTAAGCTTTTTAAAAATGTGACTGATTAGTAATGTGCTACTATATGCCAAGATAGATAGATATAATTGTCTTCGTTGAATTCGCAACAACTATGTAAAGCTGCTATTTGAAGCAAATTAGGAACCTAGGAAAGCAAATATATAATATATACCTTTCCAGGTAAACATCTGTTATCTTGAACACGGTAATTAACTAGCCCAAGCTCAAGTTTAAGATTAGTTTATGAGCATCAGCTTTCTCTGTCTACTCTTGAATAGCAAAGTGTGTTGCCTAATTTCGATAAACATTTTGGAACTTTGTGTAGTGTATATTCAATTTAATTTACTGTTATCAAGTTTTTTTACAGAAATTAAAACGTCGTTCGACATGTTCACACACGTCAAATAGCAATGGCTACTTCTTCATGGTAAAAAAAGTGGAAAATTTTACTTGATAGCGCTTTTATTGGCTTTTATTGTTCTGTATAAAATGGTTAATAATTCCATTTGTTACTTCATTTTTAAGTTTTTCCACCTTGAGGAAGTTTTTTCATTGTATTTATTTGTTATAAGTACTATATCGCCCCTTCATCTCCCATATTTGAAGTTATAAAGTGATAAATAAAAAAATCAAATAATCACAGAAATATACCCATTACGGCTTATGGTAGAGTTACTAAACAATCCCCTTAAATATACACAAACCTATTATCAATTATATTACTTTATTCCAACTCTCTGAAATATGCTTTGCTTATGCGTGCCTTTATCCGTTTAATAACTACTTCTCGCATCTCATTACCAATGCATTTAATACTTTTATTATTGTTTTAAATTGCAATTTCATAAAATATCTTAACTCTGTGCTTTATTGACTTGGTTAAATATTTTGCACTGCAAACAGAGCCAAGTTGTAGGCTTAAGACCATCTCAATATATTAAAAAATCACAATATATGCAATGTTTTCTCTTACTGGTAATCAAAGGATTAAATCCACTTCGTCAAATAAGTGTGGCAATGTGCCACGAAGTAAATATAAATAGATTTCCCCTGTTAAATTTCTTTCGAAAAAATGTGAACCAAAAATATGTCCCTCTAGAATTATATACAATTATATTTATATAAAGCTTGTGATCGCCGAAGAAAAATTAAATTATCGTCAAGGTTCATATTGTCTTCAATAAATTACCAGAACTGTAATCGTCTTGGAAAATAATTTTCTTAGACATCTTGAACTAATGTTACAGGTTACAGGTGTGACAACTAGGTTGCGCAGTAGTCTCAAGCCGAGTTGGCGGGGAGAATTCAGTTCTGACAATATTGTGTTCGAGTGAACATCGGTACACTCTTGCAAAAAGTCGGCGCTTTTAATATTTATCGTTTCTTGCTTTGTTCTTGTTATTTTAGTTATTATGTCTGTTGATTTGTTTTTCTTATTGTCTCCCTTGCTTTGTTCTCGTTGTTATTGTTACTGTCTCTGTTATTTTGCTCATGTTATATTTGTTATTGTCTCTGTTACTTTGTTCTCCTTATTGTTGTTATTGTGTCTGTTGTTTTTGTTAATTATTTGTGTGACTGTTACGTTAAATTATAATTGCGTAATGGAGTTGATAACCACATGCAAAATTTTAACCAGAATTTATTTTAGCTCAATTCATGGAATGATATTTGTTACACATATTATTATTTCAAATATCTATTAAAGTAAGTAGTTTTTTCAAATATGTAATTCGCTCACTATTAAAGACTTATTTTCTTTAGATTTTTTTAAACATATACATTTTTAAGCTCACTGAAGCACTCCACTCAGCATGTCAGTCGAATCAACACAAGCAGTCCGCCTCCTGATCCTCTGGAAACTCAATTTAAATACTGCTTCCTGTATCAGCTGCCGTTGTTGATCACTTCCCGTACAGTTCCAATCTAGACACCACCACTGCAATAATCCCAGTCTACAGAAATCGCTTTCCTTGTAACAGCCACCAAGCATCAGCAATCCAAACCTCCTTCACTTCCACTGTAAGCTCTCAGTGTTTAGGAATCACCTTACTTCCAATAGCAACAACAATGCTCTCTATCAAATTATTACAGGACAATTTAGACGTTCACAAAAACCTCTTCCGAGTCCAACATTATATGCACATGCAGGATGCATCAAATTTCAGCTTAATTGTAGATGTAGATGTAACTCACATGGAGTGAACAGGATAATGACTTTTATGCAGTTTATCCAAATCCTCTGTAGATTTTATTATTCCATGAATACTATTTTATTGTTCTTAGCTGTTTTCATTCTTCTTTGTACCATTCGTAACCTTATTTATTATTCAGCTAGTTTTTTAAAATTCAATTTATTTTTCGTTTCACTAATTTTTGTTAAACCCACCTTTCAATACACCAACCAGATAACAAACATCATTTTATTAAAGGGTGTTTTATTATTTAAATTTACTTTTACAGTCTTAAGATGCTACCACTACAATACAAATTTAAATATCGCAGTATTCTGTGACGTCTATTTTGGAATGCTTGAATAATACAGCCCTAAAGTTGGCACCACTTACAAATGTTTTTATTTTTGGCAACTTTCAGTTTTTAATTAATAACTTAAAAACTTCAAAATTGAACATTTTAAGTAAAGTAATATTAGAAAGAGGGTTACCCTACTAAGAAGGGAAAAAGAAGCTGTAGAAATATACAACTTAGTCTTTTTCAAATGTAAATATATTTTCACAATATGTATGACAAGTACTATTTCATAACTTATAACTCTTATTAGTAAATTTATTTTGCTAGGTTTGCAAATATTCTAGAAAAGTAATTAAATTTGAGAGTTCACTCAGTATTTTTTATAAATTTTGATACTAACAGTTGCATTGATTTAGTGAACAGGTAATACTACGTATTTTTTTCTAAAAAGGGAAAGTAACATTTAAAACAGAGAGCAAAACATGTTTTTTACAGTCTACTTGATTTTTTATTCGTTGCACATTTATTAATTTGGTCAGATACCGTGACCAGTAACGACCTGCCATTAAATTAAATAGACCGTAACGACAACATGAACAACAAATATATATGGAGTACCCTTTGTTTTGTTAAATATATATTACTCTTCTACCACCGACGACCGAACAAGGAACATGTTTCCTGCCATGTTTCTATTGTTCAGTATAATCTGCGTTTGTGTAAGTACAATTTGTAATTTTAATAACTGAAAGCTCTATGATTATCTATATTGACGATATTCGACAATTTGAACTTTGTTTTCACCTCCAGTCCACCTGTATTTAATAATGACTTTAATATTGAAGTAGCACAGCAATTTCAACAGTTGCTGCCTTTTTAATATATTATTAGCTATTGATTCTAAAGACATGATTTTTTACAATGAAACTAAAACACAAAGTGAAAAGTAGAAAACGCACCCGACATACATTTCAGATTTTTATATTTTACTATCATGTAAATTCAGGTTTCAGCAGAGTCTCATACTAATTTTTGGGTAAAAAGCATTTCCGTCTGCGAAACAAGCGGTCCAATAAAGTTTTCTGTAAACGTAACAACCGAAAATAAAAACCAGTACATTGATTTTAACTTGACGACTTCTATTCCTGTGGATGGCAATATTGGTGTAAGAAATGCTTATTAACCATTAACAAACATAATTTTACAAATTTGCAGATGAACGCAAACATAGAAACTCTGGTGGCAAATAAAACCTTCGTGCAACTCTATTTAATACGCGAAAGAAGTATTTGTGAAGCATTTAATAAGTACCTTGGAGAATTCTGGTACGATATGGAAAGAGCTGCTCAAATAACGCCCAAAGCTTGCCCTATTGCTCCGGTAACATATTCTGCATTAATAATACACGAACAAGATTAATAGTATGAAAACCTATTTATGAATTTCGCTATTTAAATTACCAAAGAAGAGTATAATTGTATTTGGAATCAATGCACAAAAATCTACAATTTAGAACGCATTGAAAGTATTAACCGTAACTTTAAATAGCAACTGTAATTTAACTGTAACTGTAAAAATAGTCGTAAATAGTTTCTATAATCTTACATCTTAATGATATTTTTATTGTAGGGAAGATATCATGCACATCACATGCTGCTACAGTTCCAGAAGATATCTCTGCAAACATTTCCATTTGGAGTTCTTAGGGTAACAATCAAAGCAATTGAAAAAAGGAACAATAAGATTGTTTTCTGCCTAATTCTCGTACTTCAGAATACTTATTCTTCTTAATGAAGACAGTAGAAGTGATTTTAAAATATTTTACTGTTGAATAGAAGTACTATAAAATGTGTGTATCACACACAACTTAAAATAAATAAAATGGTGAAGGATTCGTTTTAGTTGGTGTTAGTAATATAGCAGTGGTAAAGAGGAGAAGCGACAATCTTGAAAAAGCAAATTAACTCAGAACTTCGCTTGCAAGTGAAAATTGTGACACTTAAGATTTTGAAAAATCAAAGAAAACTATCTTAACTTTCTAAATAATATTAAAGTTATAAAAAGAATCACTTGGTAATGCGAATTACATCAATTTGCAAATAAAAAAGCATTGGAAGAGGTGCGAGTTCAGGGGCTGGGAGAGCGATTTTAACGATCGGCAGCAGCCGAGACACAAACCGCCCCTAATTCTATTCGGCAAAATATTTTTGGAGGTATACTGCCAACAGACGGACAGACGCTGAAACGCGAAGATCTGAACAAATCTCGGTAGGTGAGTTTTTCACGATTACAATACTTCATTCGTCTTTTAGAAGCATTTGTCTTTTTGTCAGCGATAGCAGCCGACTATAATATTCCTGTGCCTCGTGCGTTTTGCTTACAGTACGTTTGTGTATACAATCTGAAAAAATCAACTTGCATAGATGGTAGGTAGTGTGCTTTTTACTATTTGCAATAGCGTTCGTAGATAATAACTATTTATCGGTTGCAGGATATTAAGCCCTTGTTTACATATACAAAAGTAGGCTGGTAACTAAGTCATAACTGATCTGTACGGTAATAGTCCATTACCGTACATGGCAACCATTACCGTACATGGCAACCGATAAACTATTGAACAAACCACGGTTGTTATGAATCATAACATTCCTAGATATGTTAAAATAGCTATAACATGTCTAGGAATGTTATGAGTAGCCTAAGCGCCGCAGATGTTGTTTTGAAATCCGGGGTCTTAAGGCTCATGGGTTATAACAGCCGTGGTTTGTTCAATAGTTTATCGTTTGCAATATGGTAATAGTTGACATGTACGGTAACCGTTATTAACGACATAAGCCCGTTAATGAGTATCTAACAAACCAGGATAAATTTGTGGCCGATGCCGTCAGGCCGAGGCTAATTAATTTATCCGAGTTAGTGGGATGTGATAACGGCCGTATGTCGTTGAATATATTTCATAACACCAACAAACATTGAAATTTTAGCACAATTTAAATGAAAGGGTTAAATAGTATTAGTAACGGCTGTTAGAAAACTCGTCTTATCAGAGTCACCTATGGAAAAATATTACGTTTGGCAATACTGAAATGTATTGTTGGTGACACTGTAAGTCTATGTAAAATTCGAAGTTAGCAAGCTAGGTTTTGCGTCAGTTTTGACACAGACTAACACAAAACCTAACCTGCTAACCTCGAATTTGACTTACAGTGTCATCAACAATACATTTCAATATTGTCAGTGTGCCTATCGAATAAATATTGATAAAATGTTACTGCTCTGTTATTTCTTAACGACCTAGGCTGTTAAATGTATAACAGCCTTGCCTGTTATGGGGAACTTTTCAGTCAGGTTTACAGTTCTGTTATTGACAAATAACAAGTAGGTGTTATGAAATAGTATATTATGACACGAGTTTTATACGAAACGTTTTGTAGCACGCACGGGTTTAGGGTACGACGAGCGAAGCGAGGAGTGCCCTAAAGCTGTAAGTGCTACAAAATGCCTTATAAACAAGGTATCATACAATATTTTATCTCCTTTGCAACTTTCTTAAACAAAAAAATAAAATTTCAACATCTGGAGAATTTCGCGGCAGTTGGCAACATTTGTGCGGTTCAATAAAAGCGGTTAATGACAGTTGGTTATGTACACGGAGCGAAGTACCTATGGTTGCCAACGTAAAGAAGTTAATTACTCTATTTTTAATATTTTTATTATATTATTGCTTTTTGTCTATTACGATACTCAAACGAGTATCGTAATAGCCTCAGTACGAACGCAAACTAGAAAATAGATATTAGCGATACAAGTTTGATTATGAGCATCTTAACGAAACGAGTCTCGTTAAGTGCCGTAAGCAAACGTGTATTGTTCAATATTTTATAATCATGGATAAATTCTGGTTCAATATATTCTTACGACTTCACGTATAGCGCCATTAATCTGTGCTGATTCGGGTTCTTACTTTTTGTAAGTTTTTGTATGTTTAAAATTATTTTTTTATCAGTTTAAATTGCCCTGTTTATTATTTGAATATTAATAATTATTCTTTGTGCTAGCTCCTAAAAATCAGGGGTGGATTCCTTTTATCTAGATTGCTTATTCTGAAATCTGATGTTCTGATTTTAATTTTATTACAAGTCAAAAATAACTTCTGTCAAATTATATGTCAAACAAATTTGAAAATTAAATGACAAATCAAACAGTAAGTAATTCTTTAATAATAAATTCACCTTTTAAGTCTTTATTTCCTTTTAGTGCTTACCCAAATACCTAAACTGATCCACCTTTAACTCGAACTTATCAATGTCCTGGATGTCAACCAACCTGCTCCACTCTGCCTACTACCACAACCGCTTCAGTCCCCAAACACAGCAAAAAGCTCTAATGACAGACACGATGTAAAACTGACGAGAATCAGGGACAGAAACTCCGCCACAACATGAAACCAAATACACCCTAGCTGCAGCCACCCAACTCTAACACTGCATCCGCCAAATCCCTCAAACGTGCTTCCTCTACCAATGGTCCTGACTTGAAATTCTCTCCTAGCACCAACAGTTCGACGTAATCCAAATCAATTGATATACAATGTCAAATGTAATTCTCCAATAAAATTCACTTAGTACTTTTCTCTATTTTTTCTCTTTTGTAGATTAGTTCTGCTCTAGTTTTTTACCACATACTTGCAAGCTTCCTTAGTTTTATATCTCTTCCTCTTCCTGAATTAAATTTCATTTTCATATCACCACGCAAATTTAGTCTTACAAATAACCCTTCTTAATCTCCAAACATATTAATTTTAAAATAGGGTTTATTTTTTACTTTTCTATTACACCAAATTAATTACTACCACCTCTTTCGAATTTGTTATCTTAATAATCAAAACAAAAAGTCCTGAACGATATCATTTTCTACTTTTAACACACTATATCCTCATTTTTCATTTCTACCTACTATTTATAATAATTTATTTCGATTAATTATTTGTCACTTTCAAATCTTATTTTTTTAATATTACATTATATATGAATCAATTAGCCAGATTTTATTCAATTATAAATTCTATTTTCTTTTCTAATTGCATACTAATTATTCATATTCCCAATTCATATTTAAGTTGATCCTGATTATATTTAACTATTGTAATCCCTTAATCATATTTTAAAATTAATTTTTATACCCCTGTTTATATCATTACAGTATTTTTGTATACAAAAAGAGTGAGGTAATGAAGCTCTTAACGATACTAAAATTAATTTGGTTAATAGTCTATAACAACACTGATGAAATAGTTATTTACTATACAAGTGGTATAAGAGCATCATTAATATACTTGTGTGTAAGTTACAAACGAGTGCCTAGCACGAGTTATGTAAGCACACAAGTATATTAATGATGCATTATCACACATGTATTGTACAAAATTTTATCTGCAACTACCTAAAATTGAGGAAAGTGCATTAAGAGAAATGTCAGATCTGTCATTTTAAAACATATTTTAGTAGGCAAATGTCATTATGTCATTCATTTGACACTATTTCAGTTAGGTAATAAAACTATTACACCACTCAGTTAGATAATGAAGCCATTACCTAACTGAGTGGTGTAATGAACTTTATTACCTAAGGGAAATAGTGTCAAATGAGTGACGTAATGAGTTACTTATCCCACTGGAGTAGATATAAAACTATTACAGAAAATATACAGTTGTTTTAGTATAGTAATGGTTGCCATGTACCGTACAGATACAGTTATGACTTAGTTCTCTTACTACTTTTGTATATGTAAACAAAGGCTAATATTCTGCAACCGATAATAGTTATTTAACCAACAAGTGTGTTAATGAAGGCGATTATTAATCGCCCATTAACAAACGAATTGATTACAACATTTTTTCGTTGGCAGCAAAATATTTTTTTGTGGCGAAAAATTTTATTAATACAACTAACCTACATGCAAAATATCATCAAAACGTCAAAATCACCAAAACAGTTAATTAATGAAAAAGAGTGTATTAATCAAAAACAGTGTATTAATGACGTCTATTAATCCATCCTTTTTTAGGAAAAATTATTCATTAATATTGAAATTAACAAGCGGTCAACGAACAAAGCATTTCATAAACTAATTTTTAATGAGGTAACAACACATGAAATTACATGAAATATATTCTAAATATATCTCTTTATATTCGAGTTTTGCGTGTTCTGTTTGGTTTAATAACCTTCCTTGTTTGTCATAAGCTCATAAGTAATAATTAGTATAGGTTTCCTGTTATAGCGGGTATTTTACTCTTTTATCATTTTTGTTACTGCTTATTTACTTTCTGCAAATTATAGATTGTCTACAAAGTGTAAATTAGCCAACTTTGTTGTTTGATTTTCGTTTGACTACTTTAACTTTCATAATAAAAATGGTTCAAAATATAATTTTAAAATTAAATTTTAAAAAAATCGAGAAAATTACGTTTAAATGCATTTCTCTTGCCTTGTTTTCTAAGAACGAAAAATGTTATGAATTTCGACCCCTTTAAATAACGTAGAAACTTGAAACTGTTATAGAAGTTACTTCATACCATAGGAATGGCAGGTAAAGTCAAAAATTACTACAATAGTATATGGGGGTTAAATTATAGAGGATGAAATGGAATATTTATCATTGTACAAACATTTTTTAGTAAGGAACTTTTTGCATCGGCGTAACGTATAGTTTTTAGTGACTCAATAATCACTTTCAGATCTAAATTAACTTTTAAAATCAAATCCGAAAATAGTCATGAGGAAATCATCGGAGATATGACTTGCGCAATTTACACACTTAACAGTAGTAAGTCCGCCTGGCGGAGAAAGGCTTATAGACTAGTTTCCAATATGGCGAACAATATTTAAAAATTTAAAAGTGTCTCTCAAAATAGATCTTTTGGAATATTTTTGTGTTAATTCCAAGGGACCTTAAGAAAATAATCCAGCAGAAATTAGCTTGTTACGATAAAGAAGCTGACCTGCGATTAATTAGATAAAATAATCAATGGTAGTAAAAATCGCAGATTAACCTCCTTAAAGTACGCACTGCACGGAAGCTCTAAAAATTTTCACTTACCGCGCAGGCTGAACTAGCTCAAATTCGTCGATAAGGTCGTGGGTTCAAACCACCAGCTGTGTACCCTGCTAAGTCTTCAAAAAAGATATAGGCGCCAGAAATCAGATGATTTCGAATAATATAATTAACTACAAGTAATCAGAATTTATTAAAAGCGTAATAATTTGGTAATCACCAAATGTAATTTAAGGTTAGTTAAAATAAAATGTATTAGCTGGTGTTTAAAATAAAATGGTTGAATGTCCCTTTCTTACTATTTTATTGAACTGGAATATTATTTAAGCTAGCTCTCGGCAAACACAAAACTGCTTATCTCAGGTTGGGTTCCGAATTTCCCTATATTCACAATTTAGTAGTTCATTTTAGATTATTCGTCCTTGAGTAGCTCATATACGCGGTTCTGGTAGATAAAATTTACAATCTGTCAGATGACACAAAAACTTCGCCAGTGCAACAGCGATTACTTGAATGTTTAAAAAAAAAGTGAAGTTAAACAGGAAACGTCAGGTAATTTGATTCAATTATCGCTTGGGAACAAGACCTCCACTTCATTGTTACAGGAATGAAGTAGATAGGACGCCATCCATTCACTTGCTTCTGCTGCTTGAAAATCCGCCAATTTCACAAAATTTGATGACGCTATGCAATTTTTGGATTACTACGGCGTAGCTGGACCCTCGGATATACGATAGGCCTCTTCAGCAAAGTTCAATCTATTATTTCAATAAGTTTACGAAACCTTACTCGATTTATAGCTAATTCCTACCTCGTAAAGATTTCAACTTTCGGTCGGAGCTGCTCGCAGATGACGCTGCTGGAATATCTCTGCTGGAAACGCTCCCCTGGCTGCAACTTTCACTCAGAAAGCTCTTGCAGACCACACTGATGTGATGCAGTGCAGATCTCTGGCTTCCAATGCTTAATTGTGCCGGAATCGAAAATTTCAGTTGTCGGCTGCCGATCTTCAGTCGCAGATGAGATTGCAAAATTTATAATTTTATCGTGGCGGAAAATGCCCCAAACACTTCCGCTGGTGCACGGTGATGTGAACAATAAAATGCAACACTTTTTATAACTGGTAAACACTATTTTTTCAAAAATATTAATTTTAAGAACGCAGAATCTCGCTCAAACTGCTTGCAATTGTTCTTTTTTTTTACAAAAAAAAGCATCGCATTGCTATGTTACCGCGATGATATTTGTTAATTAGAAATTAGTTTCGATAGCAAAATACACAAATGGAGTAAAGTTTGGTTACATAAATCTTAACTTAACACTTTCTTAAATCTAAACAAAATGTCCTTTGCTTATAACTATCATTGTTCCTTCCGTTACGCACACAAATGTTTTAAAATCACTGCTCCGCTTTTTTACTTTGATTTATTAATGCACTAAAATTAAGTTCAAATTCACACACGTTGCTCGCTTTCCTTCTTTCCCGTTACCTTATTTCGGAATTGTTCTTTGCAATTTTCTATTATCCTTTATTCCCATCTCATTTACCTTTCAGATTGCTTTCCATTCACTGACCTGTACTTTTATTAACAATTACGCTTATTTAGTTTGCACATAACAAACCTTTTGTGTCAATTAATTGTGTTTGGTCTGGCTTTAAATATGCACAAACCTATTATCAATTATATTACTTTATTCCAACTCTCTGAAATATGCTTTGCCGATGCGTGCCTTTATCCATTTAATTACTACTTCTCGCATCTCATTACCAATGCATTTAATACTTTTATTATTGTTTTAAATTGCAATTTCATAAAATATCTTAACTCTGGGCTTTATTGACTTGGTTAAATATTTTGCACTGCAAACTGAAACAAGTTGTAGGCTCAAGGCCGTCTCACTATATTAAAAACTCACAATATATGCAATATTTTCTCTTACTGGTAATCAAAGGATTAAATCCACTTCGTCAAATAAGTGCGGCAATGTGCTATGAAGAAAATATAAATAGATTTCCCTTGTTAAATTTCTTTCGAAAAAATGTGAACCAAAAATATGTCCCCCTAGAATTATATACAATTATATTTTTAAAAAGTGTGTCATGGCCGAAGAAAAATTAAATTATCGTCAAGGTTCATGTGGTCTTCAATAAATTACCAGAACTGTAATCGTCTTGGAAAATAATGTTCTTCGACATCTTGAACTAATGTTACTTGAAATTGAAGATTATCCAGTTTATAACTACCTTTCTTTAACTACTGTTTTCCTGTTACCTTTCTGCAATTATGGCTAAATTTCTCTTAGTTCTGCTTCCAGCTTCCGAAAGAGTTTATCAGCAGGTTACGTTTGGTGTATATATTATCTTGACCATATAATCGTGCAGCCGCCGAAGCATGTCTGCAACATTCTCCAAAGATAAAGATGATAATGCTTTTTTGCAGTTGAATACATACTATTCACGCTTCGATTGTATTGACTGATGTTTACTTAGACGACTAAACTGTCAAGCATATCAAACAAGCATCTTTACAAAAGAATACTATATTATTTTAATAATATCATAAATACTGCTGTACACCACAGGGTGCTGTTTAGTTTAATCAATCTAATTAACTCGAGTAGATCAAAGACTATTTAAGCTTGTATGATAATATTTTTTGTATTGAAATAAATGCTTCTTTAGATAAGCTAATGTAAGGTATATGCCCTTTTATAAGTTTTCTATTTGAGTTCATTTCTCTTTTGCTAGCTCTATGAGAACAACTACTTTCAACTCAGGTTAGGTTCATGAATTATCAAATCATTATTTGTGATAGTTGATTAGTGCAACGAAAATTACTTAGAATAGTATGACATTTCTACAACTGTCAAAGTCAAAAATTCATGAAAGTGAAAAGTCTATTACACATATTCTTATTTCAAATATCTATTAAAGTAAGTAGTTTTTTCAAATATGTAATTCGCTCACTATCGAAGACTTATTTTCTTTAGATTTTTTTTAACATATACATTTTTAAGCTCACTAAAGCCACTCAGCATGTCAGTCGAATCAACACAAACAGTCCGCCTCCTGATCCTCTGAAAACTCAATTTAAATACTGCTTCCTGTATCAGCTGCCGTTGATCACTTCCCGTACAGTTCCAATCTAGACTTTGTAACAGCCACCAAGCATTAGCAATCCAAACCTCCTTCACTTCCACTGTAAGCTCTCAGTGTTTAGGAATCACCTTACTTCCCTTCCAATAGCAACAACAATGCTCTCTATCCAATTATTACAGGACAATTTAGACGTCCACAAAAACCTCTTCCGAGTCCAACATTATATGCACATGCAGGATGCATCCAATTTCAGCTTAATTGTAGATGTAGATGTAACTCACATGGAGTGAACAGGATAATGACTTTTATGCAGTTTATCCAAATCCTCTGCAGATTTTATTATTCCATAAATACTATTTTATTGTTCTTAGCTGTTCTCATTCTTCTTTGTACCATTCGTAACCTTATTTATTATCCAGTTAGTTTTTTTTATTCATTTTATTCTTCGTTTCATTAATTTTTATTAAACCCACCTTTCAATACACCAACCAGATAACAAACATAATTTTTTAAAGGGTTTTTTTATTATTTAAATTTACTTTTACAGTCTTATGATGCTACCACTACAATACAAATTTAAATATCGCAGTATTCTGTGACATCTATTTTGGAATACTTGGACAATGCAGCCCTAAAGTTGGCACCACTTAAATATGTTTTTATTTTTGGCAACTTTCAGTTTTTAATTAATAACTTAAAAACTTCAAAATTGAACATTTTAAGTAAAGTAACATTAGAAAGAGGTGACCCTACTAAGAAGAGAAAAAGACGCTGTAGGAATATACTACTTAGTCTTTTTCAAATGTAAATATATTTTCACAATATGTATGACAAGTACTATTTCATAACTTATAACTCTTATTAGTAAATTTCTTTTGCTAGGTTTGCAAATATTCTAGAAAAATAATTAAATTTGAGAGTTCACTCAGTATTTTTTGGTTTAGTGAACAGGTAATACTACGTATTTTTTTCTAAAAAGGGTAAGTAACATTTAAACAGAGAGCAAAAATGGTTTTTACAGTCTACTTGATTTTTTATTCGTTGCACATATATTAATTTGGTCAGACACCGTGACCAGTAACGTCCTGCCATTAAATTAAATAGACCGTAACGACAACATGAACAACAAACATATATGGAGTACCCTTTGTTTTGTTAAATAAATATTACTCTTCTACCACCGACGGCCGAACAAGAAAAATGTTTCATGCCATGTTTCTATTGTTCAGTATAATCTACGTTTCTGTACGTACAATTTGTAATTTTAATAACTAAAAGCTCTATGATTATCTATATTGACGATATTCGATAATTTGAACTTTGTTGTCCAGTCCACCTGTAGTTAATAATGACTTTAATATTGAAGTAGCACAGCAATTTCAACCGTTGCTGCTTTTTTTAATATATTATTAGCTATTGATTCTAAAGAGATAATTTTTTTACAATCAAACTAAAACACAAAGTGAAAAGTAGAAAACGCACCCGACATACATTTCAGATTTTTAAATTTTACTATCATGTAAATTCAGGTTTCAGCAGAGTCTCATACTAATTTTTGGGTAAAAAGCATTTCCGTCTGCGAAACAAGCGGTCCAATAAAGTTTTCTGTAAACGTAACAACCAAAAAAAAAAACAGTACTTACATTGATTTTAACTTGACGACTTATATTCCTGTAGAATGCAATATTGGTGTAAGAAATGCTTATTAACCATTAACAAACATAATTTTATAAATTTGCAGATGAACACAAACATAGAAACTCTGGTGGCAAATAAAACCTTCGTGCACCTCTATTTAATACGCGAAAAAAAGTATTTGTGAAGCATTTAATAAGTACCTTGGAGTATTCTGGTACGATATGGAAAGAGTTGCTCAAATAACGCCCAAAACTTGCCCTATTGCTCCGGTAACATATTCCGCATTAATAATACACGAACAAGATTAATAGTATGAAAACCTATTTATGAATTTTGCTATTTAAATTACCAAAGAAGAACGCTTTATTAAGGAATTTTTTACACCGGCGTAACGTATAGTTTTTAGTGACTCAATGATCACCTTAAGATCTAAATTAACCATAGGCGCCGACTTCGTAAAATTCGATGTGGGGCTATTGGATATACACCGGGGAGTTTGGGGGGGGGGGTACGGAGTACTCTCCCCAGCATGGGGGTCCGAGGGCCCTCCCCCGGAAAATTTTGAAAAATTTTAAATAGGTATGCTAAACAAATTTATTCACAAACACATTATAACAAGAGATCAATAAAAAACCAATTAGGGTAGGCTGTGATATGTGTTATACGTTTGGCAGTACTGAAGCGTATTGTCAAATTCGAGATTTGCAGGTTAAGTTTTAAGTCAGTCTGTGTCAAACAACAAACAAAACCTAACCTACTAATCTCGAATTTGACATAGACCGACAATACACTTCAGTACTGCCAAACGTATAACACATATCACAGCCTACCCTAATTGGTTTTTTTATTGTTACAAACAACTTAAATATTTCTCTGTGAAAACAAAAACACATTCTACTTCATAAAATATAAAAATAAACTAGGCAAAAGACAACTTCAACTATCAACAAAGTTACTCCATAAAAAATGTATTTTGAATTTAAACACAGGAATTTTATGTGGGGCCCAGCCCCATGTCTATCATTTCATGTGGGGCCTGGGCCTGGCGGCCCCCATTAACTCGGCGCCTATGAAATTAACTTTTAAAATCAATTCGGAAGATAGTCATGAGGAAAGAATCGGAGATATGACTTGCGCAATTTACACACTTACAGCTGTAAGTCCGCCTGGCGGAGAAAGGCTTATAGACTAGTTTCCAATATGGCGAACGATATTTAAAAATTTAAAAGTGTCCCTCAAAATAAATCTTTTGGAATATTTTTGTGTTAATTCGAAGGGACCTCAAGAAAATATTCCCGCAGGAATTAGCTATCTAAGAATTAGTACCGTCTGCAGACTTGACTACACTATACTATACGATTTTTAATGCCATCGATCCACAATCCACTATTTGTAGAGCTTGTATTATTTTTACATCTGGTAGCGCTTTCCTGTCTTTCTTACTATTCTTTCAGCATAACTATCTTCTAGTATCTTAAGTGTAGCTCTTTGCTAACGATCTCCTATACTTTTACAGAGATTGCTATGAAATTTAATATACATATAGAGTTCGTTATTCTAAGTAAAATCGTAGTAACCCTATTGTAATATTACTTCTGGTTCAACCGAAAATTGCACATAACATAACATTTTTAAATAGAACACCCTGTATATATTTCGGTATTCGGATAGAGATAATTAAAACTATCTAGTCTTTATATACAGGGTGTCCGGAAATTGGCAATACATATTTTAAGGGATGATTTTACAACTAAAATAAACCCCAGTTTCCTATATAAATGCTTCCTTACCGAGATACAGGGTGTTACAGTTCTTTTACATCACTCCAGATATTTTTATGAAAGTTGGTACACGCCTTTTGGGCACCAAAAGGCATAAATTTTCAACTGATTAATTTAAAATTGTCAGTAAAAAATTCTTCAATACAAATTTAAATCTACTTACTATTTTTTGCTTCTATTTATTTTAGTTGAAAACTAATTAGGAAGGCATACTTTTTATTACTTAGAATACATCGACAATTATTGAAGCAAAAATGAATTTAACAAAAATATTAGTATTTATGAGATAAAGATAATTAATAAAATTCATATGTAACTACAATAGATGCCCAAAGTGTTGGCCTCCATTTCCACGCATAAATGAAGTCTTCTTAAAAAGGACTGACGAACTCTAAAGAATATCCCTTGTTTTTGTCTGATAGTGTCACAGCTGTCAATAATTCTCTGTCGAAGTTCTTCAAGGGTATTTACTGGTGTCTTGTATACAAGTGCTTTCAGGTACCCCCAAAAAAGAAATATATCGGATTCAAGTCCGGTGACCTGGCAGCCCATTCCACAAATCCTCTGCGCCCTATCCATCTGTTACGAAAATGTTCATCGAGATATTCCCTAACTTGAATTGAAAAATGTGGTGGTGCGCCATCTTGCAGCAACCACATTCAATTTCGTACCGGAAGCAGAACATCTTCTAAGAGCAGGGTAAATGGTTTCTTAAAAAATCTAAACAAAATTCGCCAGAAAGCCGATTGGGGAAAAATGGGGTCCAATTAAATGGTCTCCTACTATACCTGCCCATACGTTCAAAGAAAATGTGTCTTGAAATCCGCGTTCGATTATTGCATGCGGGTTCTCATCATTCCAGTAGTGGAGGTTGTGTAAATTAATTGGATCTTTATGACCAAATCCAGCTTCATCCGTAAACAAAATATTAGATAAAAAGTTTCCATCGATGTTATGCAGATTTCGAATATGGGCACACATATTCATACGACTTTGGTAGTCTGCTGGTAATAACACTTGAAATTTTCGATAATGATATGAATGAAGCTGCTGCTCACACAAGACTTCATGGGCAGAACTTTTCGGAATGTTTTCTTCCACACCGACTTTCCTTACACTGTTTATCGGATTATTTTCAATATTATTTAAAATGCGTATTTTTACTGCCGGAGTACGTGTTCCTCGTCATCGCCCCGCATCATGTCGACTTATCTTAAATGTCCCAAATTCTCCTAGCCTTCTATGAATTCCCGTGAACATCCTGGGTTGTGGTATTATTCTTTGCGGATATGCCTCCTGGTACATACGTCGTGCTGCTCGTGCATTTCCTCGGGCCACACCGTAAAAATAATGAATATCACTTAATTCGATATTTATGGTTTATTATCAGTATTTTTTAAACAAGAAAGAATTTCACAGCTCCTTTTAACAGTGTCAAAACTAACAAGTTATTTTACTTATTAATTACAAGTATTGAATTTCTATGAGAATATCCATTAGTATGCAAATTTAGTTGGAAATTTTCCATGATAATCGGAAATTTACCGGAAAATTTCCACTTACTATTAGTACTTAGATATTAGCTTCGCAATTTTTTTAATAAAAATGTTTTCTTTACTGTGTTTTTTCATTCGTGATATTCTCTATCAAAATATAAGCGTCCTTGAAAAATTTCCCTATGGAAATATTTGGAAATATGTTATGCAGCTATTTTTTTTTCAACAACAGCATTCGTGCATGCCTCCTTCGGAGTCGGGCTTTTTTCAGTTGGCATGCACTCATGCACTTATTGAAAAAATAGCTACAGAACATAATTCCAAATATTTCCGGAAATTTTTCAAGCACTTGTTATATTTCTACTGACAATTTTGATAGATTTGTCTTTACCAGTGACACAAGCCTCCCTAGATTTTTTATTTTTTTGAAGCGATGGTTATCTCTGGCATAAAAACCATTTTTATTTTTTAAGCCAAAACGGTGCATCGTAAGAAGAAAGGTCAAGGGATCGAATTTGCTCTAAATTAAATGGGGATATTAAACATAATTTTTATTTGTACAAAGAGAGTGGCGTACCATTTATTTATTCAAAAATATTTAGTCCACACCCCGTACGGACGCCACTGGTGCAGATTTAAAAAAACCTTTAATTATGAAAAAATGCCTTTTGATGCTCGAAAGGCGTGTACCAACTTTCATAAAAATATCTCAAGTGATGTAAAAGATATGATTAAAAAACATTTTTTTTCTTAGAACTTTAACACCCTGTATCTCGGTAAGGAAGCATGTCTGGGCATACGTTTATATAGAAAACTAGGGTTTATTTTAGACGTAGAATCACCCCTTAAAATATGTGCTTTCAAGTTCCGGACACCCTGTATATATAATTATTCCTCTTTACGTCTGTATGTGACTGAACTGATTTTGATGAAATTTTGTGTGTGTGTTTGAGTGGGTCCCTGGATGGTATAGATTCACAATTGGACCCGGTAGGTAGAGCTGAGACATTAAAAATTAAAAAGAAATTTCGTCAAAAATTTTTAAACAAAAATTCCTAGAACCCGATTGCTGCGTGTTTTATTTTCGTCATTATCGTAATCTGCAAAAGTTGGTTAAAATGTTGTAATTTCCCTCATTGGGTTTATTTGCCTTAGCCCTACGGGCCTCGGCAACTAAATCCACATTCGTGATAAAAAGCTAAACTTCAGTGCCTTGTTATACAAACTACTATCGGTGTCATTAATACAATACAATCAAACAAAATATGCTGGTTTATGGTCAGTGGACATAAAATGTTAATCAGATACGGTTGATAGTTGACAACATTTACTCATACAAAATAACCCTGCATAATTTTAGCATTATGGTACTTTAACAAAAATTATTTACAATCTGTCCTTCATGAAGTGAACCAGTGCGGAACCAAACTGAAAACAGTAAAACTCTGAATTTCTATTTACCAAAATATTACCAACGCTTGGTTATAGTTCTTCTAAGAAAAGTTCCGTTGCATGTAACTAAGACGTCAAAATACGTACCACCATAATAATAGAAAACTAAATTTTTGCCTACAACAAAAAAAACATTTAGAATAATTAACATATGAGGTTGGCTGCTCTGAGCGCAGTTGCACAATCGTAATTTTGGTTTAAATTTTATTAAGTGAAAAAGTGACAAGTAAAATTATTTTTGAGAGATGAATAAGCATTTGAGAAGTTGTGCATAAGATTTTGTTGCTGCATTAATAAATATTTCTAGCAGGAACGTAATAAAGGGGGCTCTTCTAAACCTTTGAATGACGTAGGAAGGTAATTTTCAGTCTTTTAAATTAACTAATGCAAAATTTTAACTTTAACTGTAGCTGGTTGCGGCAGCATTAAATATCAGTATTTCAACATTAAGCTCTACATCTCCACCTAGGAAAGCCCACCTTCTAATCCTATTAATTGCATCGATAATTTCACCGAAGCTGCTATTCGAAATACGATTTATGAAATGTACGAAAAAAGTAAGTCTAAATGCTTTTAATATGATATGTTTAAATGTATTAGTAGACGTATTTTTCCATATTTAAATAATATTGATTTTAGAGCAACGTATAGCCTTTTATAATTTGAGAAAAACTAAAAGAAGACATTTTTACGGGGAGTCAACCTCTTTGCACACGGTCTTAAAAAATATTAGATTTACATGACAAACGGATAATCCTCAAACAGAGAGGTTTCATGGAATTGAACGACTTTTGGAGTCTTATCAGCACATAAAACAAGCACTATATCAATTTATATTTGTATTGATTTACGAACTGTTAACATTTTGCTAACATACCGGCAATACCGAACAGATATGACGTCATGAAAGTTAAAAGCGTGCACTGGAAGTTTCTTTAGTCGAACTACAGCTTAATTTTTTTTCTAGGTAGCTAGTAAAATAGCCTTATTTTAAAGCATCCTTTGTTATCTATATGTATGACTAAAATATGATTTTTATTTTGGTATTTACGAAAACCAATTAAAAAGTTTTCCCGAAAATTTTGAAAGAAAAGCTAATATCATTTTTATTTTCTTTTACAATAAAGGAAGTATTGGCTTCACCCCAAAAATTCGTTCCCTGATCCCAAAAAACATTTTTTTTTTCATTGGTCTGTCTGTGTGTCTCTGTCTGTCTGTCTGTGTGTGTGTGTGTGTCTGTCTGTGAACAGAATATCTCAAAAACCGAAAGAGGTATGGCGTTGAAACTTCATATATAAGTTTTGCGTACTATGTAGATGCGACAGCAAGCTTTTGAAGAAAATCTCATAACCGGAAATAGGTGTTTACTCTTGTAATTTTTAAATTTTTTCGATTTTTTCAAAAACTGCTCTAACGATTTTTTTAAACTTTACAATTTTATTACATTTTTAATGTGTATTGATGTGAGATAGGTGATTTTCCAGTTGAATACTTCTAAAATGGGTTTCTTTTGTTTTTTTTCTATTTTTTTTATTAACTCCTATTTTAAATAGAACACCCGGTATATTATTACGTTTTTGAATTCAGCTTAAAATTCTAGAGAAAATGTGTCTCTTGAACTAACACTCTATTTTGTACCGTTTTTGTAAAGTTTGTAATTTTTAAAATTTTTGAAAAATGCTTAAAAATTTTAAATCAAATTTTTGTCCAATTATAAGATCACTGTAAAAGGAAGTTGTGTGCGTGTACCACACCAGATTTTTTGGTATAAGTTTATATTAGCTGATAGGCGTACACGTTTTACAACTGAAAATTTAAAAAAGCATCTCGTTTGCTATGTAAATGCTGAAGCAAAAAAAAATATATTGCATATTCTCCTTAGTTTATAATTAAATTATACCTGTCAATATTAGAATTAAATTTCGGCTTAGACCGCGTTGCCTTTGTAGATGAACACTCAGCATTCGTTGGCTTAATGTCCCTAACACCTTGTGAACTCAAGCAACGGTTTGTGTAACGGTTATGTTCTTTGGTGGTTCCTGAACTCTTACAAGCCACCCATGATGGTAAAATGTAAATCAAATGGTAGTTTAGATGTAGTTCAAATAGTGGTTAGATGGTAGATATGCAGTCTATTATTCAATAAAAAAATTGAAAACTCTATACCTTAGTTTTATAAATGTTTGTCTGTTCTGTTACCAATATACAGCACTTATCCTATCTTGTTGTTACAAATATAGCTTGTAGTCTGTTGTTTCGAGTTTCGTATATTTTGCTTCCTCTTGATTCAATGTCGTAGTTGTTCCATCTCTTAACTAAGTTGTATATGAGTAACCAATCATTACAAGAACAATAGTTAAAGTTCTTTTTTCCTGATTTCATTACAAGCAAGACCTACATATTCGTAGTTGAAAGGCGACTGTAGGTTTTATTGGTATTCGTTTGCTAATAACGTGTTTATTTAATTGTAATAGTTGAACATACAAGGATGGTGAATAAGAAGACTGACTTAAGAAATAGGAAGATATAGGTTTAAGACACGACCAGTTATGCAATGCAAAATACATGCAACCAATTAAGGATTAAAACAGTTTTATTGTTAAGCAACAAACGACTTCCGAGATTGGGCCGTGTCATTATTGAGGTCGAAGAACTCACCGTTTCGCCCACTTTCGTTCTTCATCAGGAAGAAAAGCAATGGAGCACAGTAACTCAACGTGTAAACCATGCCAGAGGCGAAACTCTTTAGCAAGGGAATTACCTTTATAATTTATTAATTAATTTTAGGGACAAGGCGGCCGTTCTTTAATATAAAGGGTTTGATCGTTCGTCATTTATTAGCTTCTCGGATAATTTAGTTAGTTTCTATACTTAAATATATTGAAACGGGTCAATTATTGCCACCTGTATCTATTTATTTTATATCTGTTCATTATATTCTAATTAATAATAAAGCCTGACAGTAAGTGTTTTTGTGTTCATTCATGAAGTTTAGCACTATAGAGAAATAATTGATGTATACGCTGTCAATGATTATAGAGTGTAACGCGACGTGAGTTCGTGAAGGAATTCGTCGATAGTGCAGTTTCGTTCGGGGAAGAAACGGTCAGTATGTGAATCAACGCCGGAGGCCTGCAAGAAGGGCATTCGCGCCCGAGTGGTCGAATAACGCGGATCAACAGATTTGCACCAAGATTGTTAACAGGTGTGGGTCGTATGAGAGCTCGCTGGTCATACTTACGCATTATCAGCAGTACGAAGCGGGCTTATAACAGACCTAAGCAGTGCTTCATATATTGTGTTGTGGCCGGTATTATTCGCCGCCGGCTCATTATGCCTCTGAAAGGGACGCCAGGGTCCAAAAGCAGCCAAATCCTGCTGCATTTGCAGTCTTTGTCAGAAAACAACTATCGTTGCGACACCATAGGAAAGGTACCTGTCTTAGTATACGCAAGGTTAGTTGCTAGCTATAATCGCCGTACAAGGTGAAATAATATTGCAACACCTGAAGCAATTGCACTCGTGTTTGTTAGCACGGGGAACCCCCTGCGGACAGAGCTTTGCGGTTACGTCATCTGAGCGTATCCTCGCTGGTTTCAAGAATAGACAACGTCGCGTTAAGTTTGTTAGTGCGCGCCCTTTGACTTTGCGTTGATATATGAAATTTTAAGTATCTGTTTAAAGCATTTGCATATATGTAGCGGGCTAGCGTCTTATTTTGTATTGGCTTATATGTATTTTCTGGTGTGTGTTTATTTACAGACTATATGTCTTTATTGTAAACTATTGGGCTTTTTATGGTCATTCATATTTGTATTGGTGAGTACAACATTTCAGGTGGCCACAAGAAAGACCTTAAATGATGCTGGCTTCCCTTAGCCACTCTGCAGAGTCTCATAGCACACCGACTGATTAAGGTAGCGAACCCAGGGCAATTTAAAGTAATAATCCAGTTGGTGTAGGGCTCGGAGTCAGGCCGCGTTACGGTTTGGCGCGCCAACGTGGCAGGCTCGAATAAAAGCCAATATTAATGAATTTCTGAGTGTTGTAACAATCCTAGAAAATCCTAGAGCATAGGCAAAATTTTGTTTTTTAAACAATCACATTAGTTTATGGAATTGCGATCCGGAACAATTCTAAATAATAACAAAAGAAGTCAGGACGGTAGAAAAATGGAAAATATAGGTAGCCCAGAGCAAACCCGCGATTCGGGAATTTCTTCGGTCAGTGAGAACGAATTGGCAGAGGCGCAAGCGACATCGACAATAAAAATGAACTCGGATATCAAAACGGCGGAATAAGTTGATATAATGCGAAACCTATTAACGGAAACGGAAAGGAGGTTAGGAAAAAATCTAACAACGAATTTATAGGAAATAAAAGACGAATTGAAACAAGTACAATTATTGAGTAACGACAAAAAAATAGCGGCTCTTGAACAAACAATGGAGCATACGGTTCACATAAAATTATGCCCCGTGTATGATAAAATTACTGAACTAGAAGGCGGCCATACCGAGTTGTTAGGAAAAATAAGCGGGCACGAAAATAGCTACGGACAAAAACTAACGGCAGTTAAAGGCGCAATAAATAAAGTAAATTTCAAAATTGACTATTCGGCAACGACAAGTGATCAAAACATTCGCGATTTAAGCATCAAAGTCAGTGGTGTATTGGAGCCGGCTCGCACCGGCTCGACGAGCCGGTACCTGTTTTTCCCAGACAGCTCGCGAGCCGGCTTTAGAGTGATTTCTGAATTAGTAAATTGCAGGAGATTCATTTTTATATGCAGTTTTATCTGCAAGGACACCACTGCTCTTCATCGAATTCCAAAAAATAACAATCTGAGCAACTGTAAACAGCTCTCAGCAAGTGATTTGCACGTTATCGCCCAACTACCTGCTTGGGGTTGATTGACCGTTTTGTAGCCGGGCCGGTTGGTCAATATAGGCATTCACGAAGAAAGTATTGTAATCGCGAAAAAATCACCTTCCGAGATTCCTTTAGATCTTCAAATTTCAGAGTTCCTAGATGACGAAAAACAGATTTTCTCAATTCCGTCTGTCTGTCTGTCTGTTGGCGTATAACTCAAAAACTATTTGTCAGAGGAAGACGATATTTTGCATACATATTATATATGTATCTGGAATAAAACCGGTACAATTTCATACAAATATATACAGGGTCAACACCTTAAAAAATAAAATTTTGTTTATATTTGCGTTCAGTGGAAAATAGATTAAAGTAGTAATTTTCACATAGACCAGGCCTTACACTTGACGAAAATAGAACCCAACACATACAAAATAAGGTCGCAAAAAATTCAAAAAGTTTCCACAATAACACCCTTCGCTTAAATACACCCGCACGACGCATACATCAGCGAGCCTGCATAGCGCAGTTAAATCTATCTGACTATCGACGATTGTATCCGCAGATGATGTTGATCGAATCCCTCCACTGTAATTTTTTAAATTTGATAATTGCTTTATATTGCATAAGCAAGTGTTAAGATATTGTTACCTCTATTTTCCTTTGATTTTTAGGCCACGAGCCGCATAAATGCTTAAATTCCAAACCTTGAAATAGACGGGAAACACATATTTGGGAAAGGCATCGACGTATATCGTAAAAACTATTGCACATAAATATATACAACCTGCGTATATGTTTAAAAATGAATAAAGAAATGTTTAGTGAAAGAATTATCTGCATTGGTTTATTGATGTAAAAAATATAATTAATTTTTTAAGACATTCCCGGCGTGAAGGTTAATCCAGCTGAAACCCGACGATACTAACAGTTCTCCGTAGAGTAGTAAAGAATTGGTCAGTATCATTTGTTCGCAGTCGCCAGCGCCGCGGTTGAAATCCCTACGGTAACGGATTTTTTTTAATCGAAAATGTATTTAATTTATTAGAAACGTTAAGATATTTTTACTCCTAACTTAATTTCATTTTTAAAATTATTTAGTGTCACAATGTCGACTAGGGAAGTTCTGGGTAAAGCCTTTTACAGATCTTTTTATAGGTAACTATTAAAGAAGATCCCTTTGTAATGAGTTGCGAAAGAAAGCAAACGTCGTTGAAGTCTTACTTTGTAAAACGAGTGAAGCTGGTAGATGATAACAATGAAACGGACCATAGGCCAATCGAAGTTTCTGAAAGTGCATCACCGCCAGCTACAAAGTTTAACTCTTTTGTGGAAGTTTCGAATGATGTGAAGACATCTACGGAAATCAAAGAAAATGCTGCTAAACCTTCTTGACCAATATATGGATAACTGAAATGTGAGAGAGCAAGAAACGTACTTACCCGGGGATTGTCAGCAAAGATAAAAAAATTGGAAGCATAAATGTACGACTTGAAAATATATAAATATATTTGACTATGTAAAAACATTTACTGAAATTATCGGGGGAAGGGGGGGGTCGTTGTCACATGTGCGAGCCGGTACCTAAGTTTTTACCAATACACCACTGATCAAAGTTGATGAATGCATCCAAAATAAAGTCGTATCGATGGTAACCTCCGGTACAATGGATCCAAGCGTACCGGAAAAGCCCAAATTTATTAATGACAAAGATGGAATACACCCAGTCAAGTTTATTGAAGAACTTGAATATTACCTACAAAAGGCAAGAGTGATGCAATCAGAAAGGGTGCAAGTGGCTATAAGATGTTTAGAAGCAGAAGCACAAAGCTGGCAGAACGAAAATCAAGCCAGTGGCGTAACTTTAATGATTTCAAAACGAACTTTGTGGCAGAATTCTGGTCAAACACAGCTTAAAACAAAATACGAAAGTTAATATACCAGGAGGAAGTATATGATGCGAGAGCGAATAGTTTGAGGGTATATATAGATTACTGGTTCGACAAAATCCGGTATTTAAACCCACCCATCACAGAAGAAACATTTGTGGGAGCAGTAGCCAACAATTTCCCAGAGGATATCAGAGTGTTCTTGGCTGCGTCAATAGCAACCACCATAGATGAACTTATTATTGCAGCACAACAGTGGGTGTATAGCTCGGATCTTTTCAAATTATCAGGCTGTAGAAATTGAATAACAATTTCAGTAACATATCAGTAGCTAATTTTAACTTTTAATATGTTAAAATTTCAAAACATTTTTTTTAATATCCATTAAAATTATTTAGCTGGCATTGAAGAAATCTTTTTTCTTCTCCACTTTTAGTTCACACAAAAATAACTTAATAAAATAGTTAAATAGTGAAATTCAATACCACGAAGGCAAGTATAAAATGTAATAATTTTATTTCACATATATAGTACAATTTAACTCGAAACATGCAGATAAACAAAAACGACTATTAGCTTGTTTGATTTAAACGGATGTTATTGTATACTATATAATCGACGTTTGATCTCGGTTTACCAGCTAATGTAATGTACACAGTACATAATTTCCTGTAAATGGTATTACACTGGCATTGAACGTTAACCCTTCAAAACATCATCAAGTTGAGTTCATATGAACGCCATGTAATCATTTGACCTTCCAAAGGTGTTGCTTAGAGCCGGTTCTACAATGCAAGTATATACCTAGAATAAGCTCCGAGGTATAATTGTCATAGTTTTCTTTGTTAGGGCAATCGTTTCTAAAGTATTTATTCTCTGGATAACTTTATCCTTGGTTTATAGAACCGGTCCTAAATAGGTTAAAACTATTGACCAGGGACAGAACTGAAACCTTAAATACTGAAACGCTCACCGAATTTGTTTATAATGGCACTTGTTTCTTAAGTAATTCTTCTTTTTCTAATTATAGGCCATTGGCCTATTTTTAGCCACAAAGTGGCTCTGTGCGCCCTCCTTACTCATAAGCCCGGTAGGTGGCTAGCCTTGCCCGTCGAAATGAAGGAACAGTTCCCTTGTAAGGGATTAACGATTGCCACAGGTGGTAGCCGGGAAGCGTTTTTTTTTTTATTCCTGCTAGAATCACCGGGAATCAACCAGGCCCGGCCAATTGAGAGGCAAGCGTTTACTCGCTGGGCTATCCGCCCACCACTCTTAAGTATCTGTTAGTACTTATTGCTATTTTTAATTGGTACCTATGTAAATTTTAAAATAATCGAGGTTTACCCAACCCCCACTTACAGTTACAGTCGTGAGACAAGAGTTATAATAAAAAGTGAACAAGGATTTAATGTATATTTGCATTAAACTTGTACATTTTACGTACAGCAAACAAAATTATTATCTCAAGTCAATTAGGTGTATTTTCAACAACAAGTATGATACAAAATTGCAGTAGCTTATTCCTTTTATCAACTGCCCTCATTAGCAACTTCAGAGTCCCAAATGGGAAGGTTTGGAGTGTCATCTTCCGGAAATCCAGTAGCGCATGATGTACATGGTATCGGCACTGGAAATCCAATTCAATGTTTGCTAAAAATATAAACTATGTGAAATTTATCACAAATTATAATTTTCCAAACGATGAGTTTTCCTCTAACATACGAATACATTAGGATGGTAACCTGTTAATGAATTATTCTAAAAATACTAATGATGATGATGATTTTCCCATTATTCCCCAGTGGGACATAGGGTCGTGGTAACCAAGTCGCTCCATTTTTGCGTGTCTCTCGCTAGGCCGCCCAGCTGTGCCATTGTCTTCTGTGTCTCTGCCTTGATTGCTCTTCTCCACGTATGTTTGGGCTGTCCCTTAGTTTGCTTTTCTTGAGGATTTCATTTCAGCGATTGCTTGCATATTTCATTTTCACCCTTCCGTACCGTGTGTCCAAGCCACCCATATTTTCGTTTTATGATTTTTTACATAATTCCATCTGGTTCGTTCGTTGCCATAACTCTTCATTTGTAATACGCTCAGGCCACCATACTCACAGTATGTTCCGCAAACAACGATTGACAAACATTTATTCTGTAGCATTTTAGTCAATGCCCAGGACTCTGAGCCATATATGTTGATTTAACCATTGCATTAAACACATTTATTTTATTTTTTAAAGTTAAGTTGGTATTTCTCCACACTTTGTTTAATCCTATAAACACCCCTCTTGCCTTCATATTCTTTCATTGATGTCCTTCAGTGCTCCTTTGTCCTCAGATATAATGCTGCCCAGATAAGTAAAATCGCTTACTGTTTCTATTAATTCGTCTCCTACTTTTATTTCTGTTGGGTCTTTCCCCTATTTATTTGCAAACCCGTTTTATCTGATTCCTCTTGCAGCTTTTTCAACTTTGATTGCATATTCCCACAGGTGTGGGCCAGCAGACACAGGTCATCTGGAAAGTCAAGATCCTCCAGCGTGCTGTTTAGCCCCCACATTATTCCTTTTTGACTATTTGTTGTCACATTTGTCAAGATTTCGTCCAGCACTATAATAAATAGTAGTGGGGACATTATGCAGCCTTGTTTCCCTCCCGCTTTGGTTTCAAATTTGTCCGATGTTCTGCGATTGTGTAATACTTTGCAATTGTAATTTGTATAGCCTTCCTTTGCTAAGCTTATAAGTTTTTCAGGTACGCCCTTGTTTTTTAGTGAAACCCATATACTTTCTCTATGTAGCGTATCGAACGCTTTTTGATAATCGATAAAGGCCAAGCGTAGCGGGGATCTGTATTCTATTGATTGTTCAGTTATTATACATAGGCATATGATTTCATCTATGCATGATCTCTTCTTCCTGAAACCGCCTTGTTCTTTTCTTAACTCTTTGTCTATTGCTTCTAATATTCTGTTTAAGATAATCTTGTAAAACACTTTGTTTAGTATGCATAGTAACGTTAGCCCCTCCAATTATCACAGTTGTTTAAGTCGCCTTTTTTTGGTATTTTTATTATTAGTCCTTCATTCCAATCACGTGGGAAGCTTTCCTTCACCCAGATTTTTTCTAGTAGCGGTTTAAATATTTTAGTTGTAACTTCTGTATCTATTTTTAGCATATCAGCTGTTATACCATCTATTCCGAGGGCCTTACCATTTTTCATCTGCTTGATTGCAATTGTAATTTTTTTCTGATGGAGGTTCGGTCTTTATGGTTTAGTACCTCTTGGCAATGCTCGCGCCACCTCTGGACCTGTTGCCCTTCTGTGCACAATATATGAAAAAGAAACTCAATAGATGAAAATTTAACATGGAAAGAGTTAAGGATGAAAAAATCAAAATAAACTATATTAACAATCTAAAGGCAGGCATGCAGAACATCAATTACGACGGAGAAATTGAAGAAATTTGGCAAGAATGCAAGGAATTGCTACTACAAACATGCAGGAAAACATGTGGCTTTACAAAATCTACCAAAGCAGAATAGATGAGTAATGATACCTGGAAAAAAATTGGAGAGAGGAAAAAATAAAAATGAAAAACTAGCTGCAAGCAACAAAACCAAAGAAACAGCCCTACAAGAAGAATATAAAGTCAACAAAGAAATTAGAAAAGCAATAAAGGGGGATAAAAGAGAATATATAAATACCATAGCAAAAAAAAAGGACAAAACGCGGCAGAAAAGGGAACTCTACACAAATATAGAGAAGCTAAGTAACTATAAAAGGCCTAATGATATTATTAGAAGTTAAAATTGAGATGTACGGATGGGGTCATAATTATATATATAATAGCAATAAGATAACATGAACAACACAATAGAATGCTTGAGTAAGAAAAAGATGACCATACAACAAAATTATTGTAGCAGGCACAATTACTTGACTTATGTCACAATTAAAGCGAACGTCTAGCCTGCTTGTATATTTGCTACTATGTTTATCTCTTTCTTACTCGAGCAATACGGAATATTTTCTTGTTCATGTTATCTCGTTGCTGTTATATCGATGGGGCCACAATTATATATAACAGCAATAAGATAACATGAACAAGAAAATAACTCGTATTGCTTGAGTAAGAAAGAGATAAACATAGCAGCAAATATTCGAGAAGGCTTGACGCTTAATTTAATTATGACATTTGTCAACTAAACATGCCTAAACTAATTTTTTCGTATGGCCATCTCTTTCTTACTCAAGCATTCTATTTTTTTATTCATGTTATCTCATTGCTGTTATATATAATTATGGCCCCATCCGTATATAAAATTGTAGCCCCATCGGTATTGTGCAAAAATACTAATAATGTTCTAAAATTGCCGTTACTTTAACTTACCGCAGAAATAGGGCAAACTCCTGGTGCCACTTGACCTGCACGTTCAAGATAATACCAAAACTCTCCAAAGTACTTGTTGCATGCTTCGCAAATGCGCTTTTCACGTATCGTAAACAGTGGTGCCTAAGTAAATTCTAAACTAATCGAGGTTTACCCAACCCCGACTTACAGTTACAGTCGTGAGACAAGAGTTATAATAAAAACTGAACAAGGATTTAATGTATATTTTCATTAAAGTTGTACATTTTACGTACAGCAAACAAAATTATTATCTCAAGTCAGTTAGGTATATTTTCAACAACAAGTATGACACAAAATTGCAGTAGCTTATTCCTTTTATCAACTGCCCTAATTAGCAACTTCAGAATCCCAAATGGGAAGGTTTGGAGTGTCATCTTCCGGAAATCTAGTAGCGCATGATGTACATGGTATCGGCCCTGGAAATACAATTCAATGTTTGCGGGAAATATAAACTATGTGAAATTTATCACAAAATTATAATTTTTCAAACGATGAGTTTTCCCCTAACATAAGAATACATTAGGATGGTAACCTGTTAATGAATTATTCTAAAAATACTAATAATGTTCTAAAATTACCGTTACTTTAACTTACTGCAGAAATAGGACAAACTCCTGGTGCCACCTGACCTGCACGTTCGATATCATACCAAAACTCTCCAAAGTACTTGTTCAATGATTCGCAAAGGCGCTTTTCACGTATCGTAAACAGTGGAACACTAGTTTTGTTTGACAGTACACTTTCTATGTCTATGATCATCTGAAAACGCAATAGTTACTCCTGACTGAGTATTACTTTCTGATCTTATTTACGCCTATGTTGTCGTCCATGGGTATGGGAGTAGTCAAATTGAAGTCCATATATTGCTTGTTTTCTTGAGTTGTTATAACGCCATTGAATCTTACTGAGCCGTTTGTCTGGCATATATCAAAGCGTTTTACCCAAAAATTAGTGTGTGATTGAGCCAATACCTCCTATTAATGAAGACAAAGTATTAGAATAAAGCATATTTCATTGGCTGTGACGAAAAATATAATGTATGATATTACAGTTAACTTAAATATATTAAAAAATCTATAAAGTGGTTTACACGGAACTTCCTTGCGCGAATTTGATCAATTTGCAAATTAAAAATGTATTCCGTTGGGATTCGAACTCCGCGCTCCAAAGTAAATATTTCCAGACACTTTCTTGTCCGCCTCTAATAGGATAACTGAGCCACGGACGTGTTTGAATTGGAGAAATTTCTGATGCGTTATAAAGCACCATACTATTCTGTTCCATCTGTAATGTATACCCGGTATCTATTAGGTCCCATTTTTGCAAATGCTAAAGCCTTAGCTATGTGCAAATTATTACTATTATCTTTTAGACAAGGCAAGTAAAAATGTAGGGCGCTGGAATTCACACTCCGCGCTCCGCTGAGAGAATAATTGAACTAGAGGCGTGTTCGAAGTGGACGAGTTTCGGCTGCGTTATAAAGCACCATACTATTCTATCCAATTAGTGATATTTACCCTGTATCTGTTTTCGCCAAGGATAAAGCCTGGGCTATGTGCAAATTATTACTTGTATCTATTTCTCAAGTAAAGCAAAACTAAACACATTTTATTATTTTAAGGTGCTTACCCTGTATATATTTCTCCAAAATTTTCTCGGTTTTATTCCAGGCAGATATACGAAGTGGTTTTTTACAAACTCAATTGCAGCATACCCTGGAAAGCTCGAATCAGTTGGCAGTAGTGAAGTGCATTGTCAGTCTATGTCAAATTTGAAGTTAGTAGGTTAGGTTTTGTTTGTTATTTGCATACATTTTATAGTACTATATTGCTAGCGCGTGTAAGTGTGGAGGTCACAGCCTAAGTGAGACAGACAACCAACTCTTTTACACACTTGGTGAGCTGTGCGCAAGCGTCGTCCACGCGGTGGGGAAGTGGTCAAGTTTAAAATTCGCTTCTAAAGTCGGAGTTCGAATTCTCAGGCATGTGCACGAGACGCGTGGTGTTCAGAGTGACACTATGTCGGCGCCAGAAATAGTATATTACATGATACGTGCTGGAACAAGAATTTTGGGAACCCGTAGCGCGGTTTGTGACTCGAGTGCGCGTAGCGCACGAGATTTGCATGCGCTACAATAAGTTTTGACTTATTCGCGAAAAACCGTCCAAAAACATGCATTTTTATTACGAAAAATCTAAGTTTTCAATCGCGAATAGCTCGAAAAATGTCGATCTATCGAAAAAACTATATAGAACATTTTTTACTTAGAATTTCTTCCTCTACCATTTCCGGTGTTATTTTGAGTGAACACATTTCCACTCCCGAGAAGGGGTGGCATCCACTCTCACGGTAAAAGGGCACATCGGCGCTATGTCACTTTTGCTCCTTGAGCTCCCTAACAACTCACCAAATTTCACGTCAATTGGTCAAGGTTCAAAGAATTCTGTGGTAATAACATATTTTTACCTTCAACGAGTCGACTATGAGAAAAAACGGTGCGTAAATCACGCACGTGTGTGTCAAAGTAGTAGAATGGCCGTAAAGAAGGCGTTTCCGTGATTCAATAGAGTGCGCGAAAACGTGGTTTGTACGCAAGGAGTGCAAAATAGTTATTTTCATGACAAGCGTCGAAAGTAGCAAATATCGTGCGAGTGTTGATTAGACAAACGAGGGCGTAGCGAAGCGAAGCCCGAGTGGATCTAAAACACGAGCACAGATATTTGCACTTTCGGGCGAGTTATGAACACTATTTTTTAGACGACCACTCAAAGTAAATTCTATTTTTAAGAATTGTTTTTATTTCGTTTGCAAAATTGATCGTTATATTATTATTGGTACAATTATAAAAATTTAGAGCTTGTTGGAAGCAGAGCAACGAATAAAGCAAAAGCGTCTGTATTATTTGAATCACGGTCTGCTTAATTGTGTGACAGTGTGACAAACGTCAAAGTGACGTTTGTCACAAAATTAAGCAGGCCGTGATGTGAACAACTTTGTGCTGTTACGATATGACTAGCACGATATAATATCGTGCTAGTGTATGAAATTGTCAACTTTCTGTAGTAGGCTGCTGTCGCGATAATGTTACTTTCATACGTGGTCGTCTAAAAACTTGTTTTTCGTCATCTAGGGACCCTGAAACGTGAAGATCTGAAGAAAACTCGGAAGGTGATGTTTTCGTGATTACAATACTTCCTTCGTCTTTTAGACGAGGGAAGTAAAAATATATTCTTAAATAAGGGCAACTTAATAATAGCAACAGCTTTCATAAGAATTTTTTACGTATCGGTTCGATGTCTGTACCTGCCGTATATGATTGACGTAGACCGTAGGCCGAATGCTTTAGTCTCCCGAGTCCAGTAAAAACACTTTCTTGACGTGTTACGCATACTATTTTTCGGTAACTAATTAACTAACAATTAAGCTTATTAGGTCATAATTTTAGCTCTGCATTTGATGTATGCAGATCTCTTTTGTTCGGCTAATATTTTCACATCTCTAAACAACTGTATGAATCAAACGTAGATGACACAACTGACACAATAGGAGAATGGATATATCATAACGCAAACCTTGAGATAAATAATATAAAGATATCCCAAAGTGACGTAGGTACTACAATAGACAAACTTACACATAGCATAACTCCAGGTGTGGACCTAATAATGAATGAAATGGTTAAATATGGAGGAGATGAATTGGTAAAAAAATTACAACCCTCTTCCAAGAAACCGTTGTAAACGGAAAACTGCCTAATCAGTGCTAAACAAGTGTAACCATCCGCATATTTAAGAAAGGTATCGAAAAAACCCAAACAATTATAAAGGTATATGTCTCCTAAATACTATATCGAAAGTAATGACAAAGATCTTATCGGAAATAATAACAGAGCAAATAGAGTAAGCGAAGAACAACAGGGATTCCGTCCGAACAGATTCACCGCGCTTTTGGACTATCGTGGGACAAATGCAATGGCGGACAACAAACGTAATTTTAGTGCGAAATCAGCTTCTGGCAACAAGGTGGTATACCTTTGAAGGCCAATTGCGTAAATTCGTCTAAATCTGCATTATGATAAATGGAAAAAGCAACCACCTTTGTTACCGTACAAAACGACACAACGACATAACAAACCACCCCCTCAAGCGTGCACAACAAAATCATACGCTCGAGAGCCGGACTTGTTAGTCGCGACACGATAAAACGACAAAATCGGGAGATCGATCGAAACTACAAGGCCCTAACCCCGTTAGATGACGGTAACACGAAGGGTTGCTCGACTCAACTCAACCGGGAGGGCGGGTTCTTTTCTACCTTCGAGTTAGGGCTGTACATCGATACAAAAAGAGTGTAATGATGGTAAATGTAGGACGCCACTCCATTCTAACTAACTAAATCGAACCCACTTGAATGGAGAAGTGTGGGCTCAATTCCCACTAACAACTCGGCATAGTTTGGTTCGGCTAACACGCTACGGCGCTGACTTACCTTGACGAAACAACTTCCTGAAGCAGCTGCTAAACTCCTTTACAACTAACTGAAAAGGAACACAACAACAAACAAAATATCGTCAACACAAATCAAAGACATCAGTACTTAACAATGAGCTCTATTCAAATAGTAAATAAAATAAGCAGGTAACAATGAACATGAAATGTTTGACTAGTTACAAGAAAAATAATCAAAGGGGTTAGTTACTAATTTACGTTACAAGTTACTTCAATACGTTTACGTTACAAGTTACTTCAATACGAACAACAATAAACTTTACTGTACAGACATGACCTTGAAATCAACAATACTAACTATAGCAGTAATATTAAGCCGGAATGTTCAACACTTTTTGACGAAAAGAACACTATGTAGTAGGCACGATAATTACATAAAACGTTGACGAAAAGAACACTAAGTTATACACGACAGTTTCATAAAATACAAGCATGGTTTACCTTGAGGAGTTCAGCTGGCTGTAATCGACGGTCGGCGCGGTAGGGTGTTTTGCCTTCCAAGCACCTGCCTTACGATGCCTGAAGAAATGGACGAGAACGGGAACGGGGAATCCCAGAGTAGATGGAATGCGGAACTCAGCCTTGATATTAAAGATGGTAACGACAGCAAGCGGGGTCGGTAGAATGCAATCATAATCCCCTCGAGACGGGTAGACGACGTACACAGCGGTAATGGGCAAAGCCCTCGACAGCGAGAACGATACACGTCATGCTTAGTTAACGATGGTCTGGTTAGGAGTCCGTGAACAAATCCGCCCATGGCGACAACTTAGAAGATCTCGCAATCCTCCGACGGTAAAGAACTCCAACCACGTTTTAACTAAAACTTGATTCACTTCAATTCCCCACGGCTGTTGTAACTGATATTCCCTCGTACCGATAGCATACGATTCCTTCATAAGGCACCAACAATAACGAAACACATAAATTAACGCAGAAGACGGAAACGAGAACAAAGCCACCCCCAACGGCTGCATTACGCGAAGCCGTCAGGGGGGGGTGCGATCTTAGAACACGTGCTGTATACTGCAAGATCGGGTCGGAACTGAATTTCAAACTGCGGCCAAAGCCCAACGGCTACCAACGCGTGCTATATGCATCTTTCTCTTGCATATGCGAAGACGAAGGAAGGTAACGGAAAATTTCAACAGAAACGCAGGAAAGCTGACTGGGCGATCCACACGGGACTTGAAGGTTAAAAGTCTCAAACTAGCGAAATACTGAGAAACGATAATCTGCATCCGCCTTGCAGGCAACAAAGAACAAAGGGTGAATTTAAAAATGGAATTCTGCTAACAAAGCGTGACTATCTGAATTAATTTTAACCGATAAACGGACCGCGAGGTACAAATGCCTAAACGCGCTGCAAAGCAGAGAACAGGCAGGGCCGGATCGAGCCCAAAATTTAAAATGACGACCGGACTTAAAGATGATCTAACACCTTTTGTAGATCCTGGAAAGTACGAAATTCATCATATTATGTTCAACACTTGTAAGTATTGTGAACAGAATTGCCTGGAAGCTGGATCAGGTTTCCGTTACTTGCACTGGTTCCGTCCATAGCGTTTTGAGCACAAGGGTGAGACTGCACTCTTGTTTTAAGACAATGTAGTCAAGCCACTCAGAGAGACGATGATATTTGGTAGCCTAAAGCGCAACCCCACGCTTCGAAATTTTAGGCTTGGAAGAGTAGCACCGATGTGAATGAATCAAACAGTAAATGCAGATTGTTTATATTATAAAAATATAGCTCTATTTATACAATTATATTTGCTTAGAAACTATTAAAATTGCATTATATCAAAGTGCAAAGTGTTTTAAATTTACTGTGTCGATATAACGTTTCATAACAGTCATCGGCGCTTAATAGTAGATTATGCAATGAGGAAGAGAAATTGCATTGAAGCAAAATAGAATTCTCTCCGAGTTGCATATACTATTTTTTTCACGTTGCAGGAAGATTTAAAATGAAATATCTGTATTTTTAAACGTCATTTATGACATTTTAGTTACAATTATTTTAAAATTAGTAGCCTATGGTAAATTTTAAAGTTGGTGGCACTGTAAGTCATTATGGCAAGAGCTCAAAATTATGTCACATTCGAGGTTAGCAGGTTAGATTTTGCGTCAGTTTGTGTCAAAACTGACACAAATCCTAACCTGATAACCTCGAATGTGACATAATTCTTGTATCAGTCATAATAAAAGCTCCCTGAGGAAATTTTTGTCTTATTTAGTCTCTAGGGAGTAAATGGTTTACTTCTGTCACAATTTTGATGCTATAGAAACCTACTTCTACTCCCGGTAGTGGAAAAAGCAAATTTATTTCTGTGATGTCTACATTTACGTTACAGTGAACTTTGATTAATAGGTCGTTCATTTACGCAAGGTTGCTTAACTTGCAGTTGTAGCATTTAAAGTTCCTATATGTAAAATTAGAATTGCATTTTAAACCTATGAACTGTTATGAACTGTATTTCGTAAATTTGGAAAGGAAATTTAAGTCTGCCTAATTTGAGATTAAACATATTGCCAAAACTCCAGATTAAGAAAAAGAAAGGAGAATGTCTCCGTAAATACTCTACTTATAAATACACTACACTGTTTCCACCACGTTAATTGTTTTAAGGGGATATTCTTCTACTGCTTGCTGGCGTTGTTTGGGTGGATGCTTTCTTCGGTGTAGTTTTCTCCGGATACAATAGAGAATTCCTCTTATAGCAGCGACTCCCAATATTCTGCTGGTTGTTCCGCTGGATAGATACGAATGGTTTTCCATATCATGTTTTTTAGATGCTGTTGGAAGTCCAACTGAGAAGCTTGTAGATCCTCAAAGTGGTCTGATTGCTTTATCACTGGCTCCTCTGCTATTTCTGTAAAAGATTTTGATGTTATTGTGTCGTTGAATTTAATGTGGATTGATTTGGAATATCCTGCCAGGATTTTGAATTTCTTGTTGTGCCTTGGAATTAACGTTTTTGTAGTGGTTTGAATGAAGCAGTCTGAAGAAATTTCAATGACAGCTGTAGTGTTTACTGTGACTTCTTCCCTATTACCATTGCAGGTGGTAGCTATACGCGTTTGCTTGCTGACTACGAACATTCAGTTGTTTTCCATATATAGTTGTTTCCAAATACTCCATTGACTGACTTCCGTACGATGATATATGTCATCAATGATGCAACTTGGGTTGTTTTCGATACCTTTTACGACAGTTGGACTGCAAATGTAAGTATTTGTTGAAATTTGGAGGTTTTCTTTGAATTCTTCATCTGTCTCTTGAAAGTACATCTGGAGGTTGTAATCCACAGCGAAAATCCCGCCCTCTGCTGCCTCTTCCTTTGGAGACAAACAATTAAGTTGACGCTGCGTACTCCCTTATATGGGTGAATATAACAATGGATGTCACTCTTGGTGAAGTGGGTTGTTTTAGAGGGTGCTGCATCGGTGTCAAGTTTTTAATGAACTCGGAGGGTTTCTCGTTTGCTGCAGTTATCTCTGCCATTTCTGGGCTCCATCGATAGGTAGGTGCTACTTTAAAAGCATCTGGAGAACTTCCAACGATTTGTTCGTGGCCTGCAATTTCCTTTTCTTTGTGTCTACTGACTTTGTGAATGGGAACTTCGTAAATGGAGACTTCAGGAATGAGGACTTTGAAAACTCCATGCACTTGGTGGTTTTCTTGTGGATGAGAAGGTGCTATTTTTCATGTTCGATGATAGCTGGTCGTTCAACTCCCGTATTCTTTATATTGACAACTGCTATCGCTCGTTCTTCTGCTGTAGAATCGGTTGTTGATATTTGTCCACCTTTTCGTGAATGGTAACTTTGGGAACTCCATGAACTTGGCGATTTTCTTGTCGATGAGAAGGTGCTATTTTTCATGTTCGATGATAGCTGGTCGTTCAACTCCCGTATTCTTTATATTGGCAGCTGCTATCGCTCGTTCTTCCGCTGTAGAATCGGTTGTTGATACTTGCTCCACCTGCTGGATTGTTTGTTTATCATTGGTGGGTAAACTTCGGAACTGACCATAGCTATTGATGTAGTCATCTGCATGGCACAGTTGGCAACTAAGCGATGCGGAAGCTTCGATCTTCTGTAGTCTTTCCTGTACTGATTTTCGAACTCCATCAATGGCTTCTAGGGACTGGAACGGCATAGAAAGGACCGGCAGATCGAAGATGGTATCTAGCAACTTTGTTAAGATGAGGCGGTTGTTTTGGTACCTTTGGTGTAGTAAATTCCAAGCTGTGTTGTAGTTCGCTTGAGTAACTGCTAGATGCTGGATCAGTCGGCTGGGCTTTCCCTTGACATGCGTTTTTAAATACTGCATTTTGATGACATCGTCCATGTGCTGGTTGCCATTCACTAATTTGGTGAATAGGTCCTTGAAGGTGGCCCATTCTTCATAGTTTCCCTCGAATATGGGAATTTTGGCTTGGGGGGGGGGGGGGAAATGGCTGTTGCATGTTCGCTCCTTGTCGGTGTTTGTAATAAATGAATTAAGTTTTTATATCTTCCTTCTAACGTAGCGTACTCAGGACTAAAGTGTATTTGTTCTGAGTCCATCTCGTTAAAAATAATTTCTTCGTCCATCTCTGACACACAATCCCATTTTTCCTTCAGTTTCCTCTGCTTGCTGGCGTGGTTCTCTGTTTCTCGTGCCTTTACTATTTGTTCAGCATCGAACATGGCTTGCTTGAAGTTATGGATCCGAATCTGTAATTTTCGAATCCGAACCTTTTGTTCAGGATTTGCAACCATTCTGGGACCTGGGTGGTTGGAATACTTAGCTGCACCATTTTCGCATGATTGATGGTTGCGGTGTTCCAGTACCCATCTAGCGCCTTATTTCGACTGCTGATGTGAACTTCTGTCTTCTGGCAGGCAGAGTCTTTTTCTACATTGGAAAACACCTGCGTTATTGCGAGGATTCTTGTTGGGTGACAGCTAATTGGTTGAATTACTCATATTATTAGCCATTTTTTGGGACCTGAATGGGTTGGCAGGCGTTGTTTTCCTCTTCGGATGCTGGTAACCCCGGGAATGTAATTGTTCTTAATTGGAGATGGATCCAGCTCGAAGGACCATGAACAGAATTGCCTGGAGGCTGGATCAGGTTTCCGTTACTTGCACTGGTTCCGTCCCTAGCGTTTTGAGCACAAGGGTGAGACTGTCCCCTTGTTTTAAGACAATGTAGTCAAGCCACTCAGAGAGACGATCATATTTGGTAGCTACCCTGAAGCGCAGCCTCACGCTTCGACATTTTAGGCTTGGAAGGGTAGCACCGAAGTGAATGAATGAAACAAAATGCCGATTGTTTTTATTATAAAAATATAGCTCTATTTATACAACTATATTTGCTTAGAAACTATTAAAATTGCATTATATCAAAGTGTAAAGTGTTTTAAATTTACTGTGTCGATATAACGTTTCATAACAGACATCAGCGCTTAAAGCTTACTTCCGTGATGTCTGCATTTAAGTACAGTGAACTCTGATTACTAGGTCGTTCATTTACGCAAGGTTGCTTAACTTGCAGTTGTGGCATTTAAACTTTCTATATGTGAAATTAGAATTGCATTTTAAACCTATGAACTGTTATAAACCGTATTTCGTAAATTTCGAAAGGAAATTTAAGTCTGTTTAACTCGAGATTAAACAATTGTTCTTCGAGACACTGCAGTTCCTTCACTTTCCTAAGCAACGTAATGTACGTAGTCTCATATTCTGACAGTGATGCATACAGCAAGGGGATAGCGTTGTTATGTTGCAACCTATGAATTATTTATTTGATTCGTTTATTTCCAGAGAAAAGTGCAACTTAACTATATTGGGTAACCATAATAACCATAATTTAAAAATAAGAGTAAACAACAACCATTTGATAATGTACTAGAGCTGAAACTTTTGAAATACATGATATAGCTGAATTGAGCTCATAGAAGTAAAAAAAAAATGTGCGTGAGCTATTAATGTATTTTTAGGATATTGTATTGAGTCAAGTTGCTACAAAACAGCACAAAAGAGACAAATCATAGAGAGACATAAGGAAGAAAAAAATTACATGAAATAACTATGTTATCTAGATATATATTTTTGCGTCTATGAAGTTGGGTATTGGGCATACGTTGTATCCAGGTCCTAATTTTTGCTATAAAATTATTGTTATTAATGCAGTGTTTTTTTGTATGAGGAAGCATAGAATAAATTGTCAGAGCAATATAGCCATAGGAGCGCTGTCAAAATGTCTTACTGGCATTTCTACTTATGTTTGCGCCTGAAATTTATATTCTATGTTATATTCATGCTCAATATTTTTAAAACTATATCTCATTCTATGTTGAAAAATTAGAATGTTATAAGAATATAGTTGACGGATATCTAGTAATTTACATTTTTTAATAATTCATCCCTTGAATATGTACGATTCTTATTAAAAAAAAATTTTAAATATTTTTTGAGAACATGACGTTATAATATGCCACTCCATCCAACAATTCGATACGATATGATATAAAATTATTAGGTATATTATATCCTATATTTGCTTTAGCTGTTTAAACTGAAATAATATTGATCTTAACTTTTTTGAAATTACATGCGCATCCCTTTTGATCAATTTATGTTCCCAAATAATTTATATTTTTAACTTCCTCTATAACATAATTTATTTAGTCATCTGAAATAATTAGATTATCAAAAGTTATTTTTTATGTGCATAGCAGCTGTGAATTTGGTTTTATTTTTAGATCAAACTAACTTTTTAATCTTTTTAAATGGTTTTCAGGGAAGATTTTTAATTCATCCCAGCAAACGCAGATATATTACACACGGTATCAAAACATAACAGTTCATCAATATAAATTAAGAACAACATTATGCCTACAACTGTTCATTGTGGAACACCGCGTGTAACTTTTAGTGGGTAGCTTATTTCACCCGTAATTTTAACATACTGTGTTCTATTGCTTAAATAATTCTCCATTAATTTTAAATATATTCCACGAAAACCCATACATTATATGTTTTGAATAATTTCATATGGTACACCGTATCAAAGGCTTTAGCTAAGTCCATGGATACACCCACAACGCATTGATTGGCATTTTAATAAACATTACTCGATACACGGCAAATTACATTTTCGGTTGATATGCCTTGTTTGAACCCAAATTGTCGATTTCATATTAATCTATACTTATCAACATATTTTAAAATTCTGTTATTTATAGTGTTTCCTGCTATTTTAGCAAGATTTGAAATAAAAGTCGTAGGCCGATAATAGTCAAGATCCCATTTGTCACCGTTTTTTAATAGCGGTTGCACTACCCCCCACTTTAAAATCAGATGGAAATATTCCTGTCTCTAGTATTTTATTCATAAGGTAAGCAAATAGTTATTTTATATATTGAACGATAGACTTTAAGATTTCTGTTGTAAGATTATCTAATTTAAGTGCTTTACCATTTTCCAAGTTTTTTGGACATTTTTCTATTTCACAAGAATCAGTGAGATGCAAAAACATTGTCTGGCTAACGGAATTCCTTTTTCTTACTTTATTAATTGGTTTGAGTACACTATTCGCCATTTTTCCCCTACTTTTGCTTAAATTCATTAGCTATATCTTTTTTATTTGTAATCGTTGAATTTCCTACCTTAATTAGATTTAGGTATTTGAGAACTTCCGTCTCTTTTCCATTTACAAATTTATTTACAGTATTCCATAAGCTTTATTTCAATTGTTATTTTTTCTCAATATTATGCCTGTACTATATAATTTTTGTTTCTTTAATTAGTTTAGATAGCATGTTTCTGTATTTTTATACTTGTTAAGAATTTCTAAATTGTTTGTTTGCGCTAAAGATTGTAATTCACAATTCCGTTTGTTATCCAAGGGTTGAGCTTTCGATGTTTAGATTTAATAACTTGTGTAATCGTTGCTGCATTCACGGCCTTTTTTAATTTGTTAGTGAATATATCCACTAAATTCACATCTTTTGTTTCATATAACTCTACCCACGTGTCACTTTTTAAATTGTTGATTAGTTTGACTTTGTCTAATTTAGCAATTTATTATATTTATATTGGTTTTACAAAGTCTGATTGTCTTTAATTTAATCGATAAAATGACAGAAAAATGATCTATAATACCAATTTTAATCGTAACAGCATTAGTTTTGGGCAGGCTTAGTATTTTTAAAGAATATATGATCTAGATAGGTTTTCGTTTTCGCTCTGCTCTGAAATCAGATAGAGATATGGAGTACCAGAAGTAGTTATATGGGTCCGAAGCAGAAGACGAGAGTAAAAGGCACACGTAGACAGAATGGATGAAAATCGACTGGCCAAAATTGCTCTCGCAAAAAAGCCAGGCACCAGCAGACCCATAGGAAGACTCCCAAAGAGATAGGCCGATTCATGGACATCATCATCGCAAGACCAGGCATAGCGACAACATAATGGTTGGAAAAGACAGGGCTAGCCCTAATATATCAGGAACAAGAAGAAGAAGAAGAAGATAAGTTTTCGTATCTTTTTGTATTCGTCTATAAATGTGTATTTTGAAATAAACCCTCCTTCCCTCATTATGTTTATTCCAAGCTGTTCTAATCGGACATATTTTTGATTTTACTTATTTTATATTATGTTTTTCAGACTTTATTTAGTGCTTATTATTATTTATTAATTAATATTATTTGTAATGTAATAAATAAATAACTTAGCTTATTTTGAATTTGATATTGCCTCTCTATATGGCTAATTAAAAATATTATTATTTAATTATGCTTTAGTGTAATAAAGGTATGTTGCTCTATATTTTATTCATTTGCAACTTATGAGCCGGCCAGTAATTTGAAACTTGTATCTGCAGGGTTAGGTTATTACACTGTTGACAAATTTAACCGTTGTATGGCAAATGATGGATTCTAACGAATGACAGATAACCTCAAAATATTTAACTCCAAACAAAGCTGTTCGAAACACACAGAATTCAGCATATTATGTCAACAAAATAACCAACAATCAATCAGGTAAATTATTACAATGCTTTTCTAATAATCAAGTAATTGTGCTAGCCTGGAATTTACTTTTCAAGTAAAAAATGATGCCAACGAAGCCATCTCTAGCTCCTGCACCTTGCTGTCCGCTTCTCGCAGCTCCCAATCTTGTTGAATCTCGGCTGGAAAGACGATCTGACACAGGCAAAGCTCCAGGTCCAATTTAGTCTGGTACTGCACTCCAGAATACTGCAAATTTAACCACAGCTGGCCTCCGCACACAGGCAATTAAATAAAACGCACAACTGGGCACAAAATATTTACTTTTATGAACAACATTTATCAAAATCGGGGAGCCACACAACACACAAGCTTTCGGCTTCTCTTCCCCAACAAACATTAACAAACACCATAGCAACATGGGTTACAATTGTTTATCTGTAAGTGTACGTTCTTTGATCTTAATTTCTAATGGTTTTTGTAAATGTTATTCAGGAAACTCTAACCTCACAATTGGTCGGACTTTTTCACTTTTAGTTAATAAACACTGATTAACACACCAATAGCACCTTCTTGTAATCTTCAGTAATTCTCACGTTGCTTCTTATAATACTCTTTGTATGTCTGAGCTTTTTTGCACTGTTTTATAACCCTTTTAGTTGCGTCAATCGATTTTTGGCATTTAAACATGAATGCAAACGCTGCCTTAAACCTCTGTAACGCTTCGAAACGCCTTTGTAATAAAGTGACTTCATTATTGTGTACTGATGTTACACAATTAATCTGTTAGTCATCATCAAATTTAGCTAAATTTGCCATATTAAGCACAAATTTGAATACAAGCTGATCGAAATTCTGACGATACTGTTTTATTCAATCACTAACCTCTGCTAATTAAACACTTTTATTGCCAATCATATTTTGTGTAATTATCAATGTTTATTAGTGACTATTACTGTTTTAATAAATAAAATACCAGTTCTGGGCCTATTGAACCTATCATTAGCATTTGTAAGTTCGCAATGCAACCAGAATTGCTATAAGCATTATACCATTACAATATATCTTTTCAGGTTAGTTTGGTTTCAAGATGGACGCCGAGATATTTAACAGTTTTGTCTTTTGAATTCCACTGCAAAGCGCTTTCCTTAACTAATATCATCGGAGGGTTGTTTATTTTTCTTAAGGCGAATATCTTGGCTACATATTTAAATTGGTTTAATTCAAGACTCTATTTCGAAAACATTTGCAGATTGTGTTTGTTGTCGACTGGAGCTGTGCATTGCCTGAATTTGATATTCATTTTATGCCACATGAAAGGTGCCACCAGCATCCATTGCTATATTTTGATGCACTGGTGGAGTATCATCCATATAGATATTACACAAGATGGGTTCAATAACACTATCTTGTGACACCCCACCTTCAACTTGTTTAGTCCCAGAAAGGGAGTCGTATTTTTTATGGAAAACGTACGGCCATCAATAAAATAAAAGAAGACAGCTTTAAGATATTTCGGAATGTTGAGATGGATGATTTTGTACTTGACTCCGTTATGCCACATCTGGTCAAACGCTTGCGAGAGCTCCAAAAATAGCGTTGCTGTATATTTAAATCTGCTCAAAACCTGTCTCGATAAGTTTAGACAGTTTTTTGAATTTCGTGACAAGTAGAATGATTGGTTTGGAAGCCGAATTGGAATGCAGATATAATGCCCATATTATTTTCCCTAGCAACTTGGACAACATTTAAAGAAGACTAATGGGTCTGCAACTTGCAAAATCGTTTTACATTTTCCTGGCTTGTGAAACATTAACATGGGCATATTTCCAATTTAGCGCATAATACCCAAGCTCCTAGATATGCATTGAATAACCTTGAAAGATAAGCCAGATTTTTGAGATGTGGATATTTAAGAATGAAGTTGGATATTTATCTGATCACGACGATTTTGGTTCTGCAAGGTTGTTACTTGATTTGCAAACGATGGTGTGTTGTAACTTAGAGGGGTAAAATTGGCTTGCAAAACCGGGAATTTTTTCTTCATCAGATATGAAAGTTTTGAATGGTTTTACACATTCCTGGGTCGCCTCGTTCAAGAGTACTGATGTAGTGCTGATATGAATTTCGAATCAGGTTCCTGGTTCTAGGTGGCAGGTTATTTACTAAAGTTTTAGTTGCTGGGTTTCGCGTACGCTGTCACTCTTCGACGTGTCATGCTTTATTCGTTTATTAATTTAAGCAGTGTTATTACTGAATATCATTAAAAATAACGAATATTTGTTTTACGATAAATCAATTTGTCTTCTCAAACAATAAAGAGGCTAACGTAACCACTTTGTTCAAATCGACAAGATAAATAATTTTTATATACAGTAATGGGGTAGACGAATTGTTTTCGTTAAGTGCTTTTATTTTTACTTTACTGAAGGAGGTTTACATACTTCAGTGTACTGCACATAACAAGACACAACCAGTATAAGAACGAACAATAAATATTATACACCAAGTGAATTAAACATATTTTTATTCACGAAAAGATTTTGGGCTCACGAGCACGCAGTGCGAGTGAGATCAAATCTTTGAGTTAATAAATGTTTAATTCACGTGGCGTATATATGTTTTTATTAAATTTTGACGAAATTTTGAATAAAAATATTCAAATTTATAGCGCCTGCTGCTCTTAAATCACTTATCAAACAACAAATAAAACACCACACTTACTGTGTGCCAACCGTCAAAGTGACGTTTGTCGCCTGCTTACAGCCATACACAAAATTGGAAATAAATGACATTAAAAATATTCAAATTAAGATAATTATACAGGGTGTCCAAAAATTGGCGGATTAACTCTACGGTGCGTTACTGAGGGATGCCTTATGAACCCTGGAAAAATATGAAAAAAAAACCCTGGACTGTATTTTTCGAAATATTTCTAAATTAATAAAAATAAATCGGGCAACATTGATACTGCAACAATTTCTCAATCAAAAATGTATCCATAGTAAGTTGTTAATATGTTGGTGACACTGTAAGTCTATGTCAAATTCGAGGTTAGTAGGTTAGGTTTTGCGTCAGTTTTGACACAAACTGTAGCAAAACCTAACCTGCTAACATCGAATTTGACATGAACTTACAGTGCCACCAACATATTATTCATACAACAAATATTTCAATGCCAAGCTTGATTTCGTATATTATTATTGTACAAAGCCTGTTTGCCATATTTAGTAATTGACAAACTCAACAGGAAATCAGTTTTTTAAAATACTTAAATATTGAAAACAATTTAGTTAAATCCCAAGAATATTAAGAAAACAGATATTTTAATAAGTCCCAGATATATTTAACACTATAATTATACACTAGTTATTTAAATAAATGGATTTCATTACCCACCTTTGACCAGAAATATTTCGAAAAATACGGCCCAGGGAATTTTTTTCATATTTTTCCATGGTTCATTAGGCATCCCCAAGTAACTCACTGTAGAGTTAATCCGCCATTTTTTGGACACCCTGTATGTTACACACTACAAAGAGAAAGAATAATTGAATGTAAGTATTTGTAGAAATCATAAAAATATGTTGTTCTTCACTGAAACATTTTTAAATCTCTAGTGAATTAAACTTTTTTAATTCTCTAGTGAATTAAAACGCTTTTATTTCTCTTGTGAATCATAGAGTGCTTATGATAAGGTTGTTATGGAGTTAAAAATCTCACTTTAAACTGTCAAAATTGAATAGTAAATATTATACACCAAGTGAATTAAACATATGTTTAGTCACGAAAAGATCGCAGTGCGAGTGAGATCAAATGTTTGAGTTAATAAATGTTTAATTCACGTGGCGTATATATGTTTTTATTCAATTTTTACGAAATTTTGAATAAAAAAATTTTAAATTTTTAAATTTATAGCGCCTGCTGCTCTTAAATCACTTATCAAACAACAAATAAAACACCACACGTACTGTGTGCCAAACGTCAAAGTGACGTTTGTCAGCTGCTTACAGCCGTATACAAAATTGGAAATAAATGATATTAACAATATTCAAATTAAGATAATTATATATTACACACTACAAAGAGAAAGAATAATTGAATGTAAGTATTTGTAGAAATCATAAAAATATGTTGTTCCTCATTGAAACGTTTTTAAATCTCTAGTGAATTAAACTTTTTTATCTACTCCAGTGGGATAAGTAACGCATTATGTCACTCATTTGACACTATTTCAGTTAGGTAATGAAGCTCATTACACCACTCAGTTATGTAATGGTTTCATTACGCAACTCAGTTGTGTAATGACTTCATTACGTAACTGAAATAGTGTCAAATGAATGACATAATGCCTACTAAAATATTTTTGAAAATGACAGATCTGACATTTCTCTTAATGCACTTTTCTCAATTTTAGGCAGTCGTAGATACAATTTTGTACAATACATGTGTGATAATGCATCATTAATATACTTGTGTGCTTATACCGGGTGGCCATAAACATCTGAGATCCCGGTAGCCATGGAATTAGCTACTTATAAATGTTGGTTAGCATTACACATATTTCAATTATAATAAGTATTGGTGTTTGATTCACACAGATGCGTGCATCAAAACCTTTTTGATTATAATTAATCACGTAATTCAAGTCATAACTGTTTTATCTCATTCAAAGGTCGTGGTAAAGCCAAATTTGCATCTTGCCGTATTTGTTTGCCTCTGTTAATGTTGGAAAGGAATTTGTAAGCTTCCCTTAATGGCTTTAAAGCGGATGGATACATTTTCTACTAGAACTTAAGCCGACTTAGCATATTTGGGAATCATGGGTTTATGGATTTCGTTCAATTGCCTCATTGAGAGAGCTTAGCATTAAGGTTTCTTAGAATAAGCATTTTTCCTAAATAACGTGCGATGCTCCGATTGGCTACGCAGGATCGCCTCAGCCAATAGTGTTTGAGCTTGCCCCTCCTTGAATTGGCGAGTTCGTCTCGCTGTAAATTCAGAGTGAGTTAGATTCAGAGCCTCGAGGAAGCAAGTTCAGCTATGCTTTGTGCTAGTTTGCGTTTCGGTCTAACTCCCTGGTAAAGTCGTTTCCAGGTTGTTTTGTGTTACGGTTACGCGCAATTCGCTATTTTCGCGTGGCCAATCCAAGCGTGTCACAACAGTTGAAGCTTTTGTAAAAAACCATCGGTCCATCAGTGACGTTTGTAATCGTTGTTACTCAATATACTCGTGTTTGTTAAGTCTTGTTTCACTCCAACAACTAACTGAACCCAAGTTAGGGTTATTAAGTGGCAGTTCCCGGCAATCCCATTGAACCGGAACTCGCAGTGGATTAATTGGGGGCCCCATTCGTGGAAGCCTCTTATCAAGTTAATCGTACAAAAAACATTGGTCCTTCGAGCCGGATATGGAAGAAGCTAAAAAACGCGAGTGTACAAGTTTCCAGTAGCTGGTGGATGCAATTGCTCCAACATCGTTTCGTCGGAGAGCGTCAAGAAGCTTCGCCAACACCAGGAAATTCAACCATCGAGAGCTTACACCGAGTCCAGGTCCCACGTCAAGCGGCAGCGATCGGCAGCGGGTTGGTTTTCTGTTCGTCAAGAAGTTACTACGTTCTCAAATCAAAAGTAAGTCCTTTTCCATTACACCTTCGTTTAGTGCTGTTTTTTGCTTGTGTCAGTCATGGTGGAAACTCGTTCGACATCAGCGGTCATGTCGGAAACTCGCACTTTAACCACTCGTTGCAAATTCATAAAAGCCCAAGTAGATCGTTTCAAAACTCTATTTCATAGAATTTCTTCGTCCAGCCCCGTGAAGGCTCACGAGGTCGGCAACTTGTCAGAAGAGTTTAGTTGTTTCCAAAATTTGTTGGATGAGTATAAGAAGTCAATGGAGGGCCTAATGGAGGCCGACGCTGAAAACTTTGATGAACTTTTCAATGAATTTGACTCTTTTATGACTCATTTTAGCGAGATTAGTAGCGCAGTAAAGGAATTCTTATCAAAAAATAAGATCAGTTCGGGTATAAAACCGAATGTAGGTCAAAATTCTTCGCAAAGTGGCCCTTCAGGAGAGCTCGCTGGATTAAGATTACCACCCTTAGATTTGCCTTCCTTTTCGGGGAAATTCGAGAATTGGGTTCAATTTCATGACTCCTTTACGTCGCTTATTCATAACAACGTTAATTTGACCAACGTTCAGAAATTTTACTATTTGATTTCTTCCCTTAAGGCAGAAGCTGCTAGTTCAATCTCGTCGTTAAAAGTTACCAACGATAACTATACCATTGCTTGGGACATTCTAGTCAAGCGATTTGAAAATAAGAAACTGATCGTAAAATCAAACATAAATGCGTTATTCAGTTTAGAGAACGTAAAAAAGGATTCACATTCGTCTGTTCAAAGGCTGCTCGATAGTGTAGTTAGAATTTTGGAAATTTTAAAGGCGTACGGGGAACCCACAGTCGACACCATACTAATACATATCATAGTTTCGAAGCTCAGCTCAGCAATGCAGACTGACTGGGAATTATGCAAACATGCCGGACAATTTCCTACTTTGCGAGAGTTGTTAGATTTTTTAGAGAGCAAAAGTCACTTATTAGGTTCGCTGGAAGCTGCGAAAATAGGTTCGAGTTTGGGAAATCAGGGATCCGAGCAAAAAAGTCATGCACGCGCTCATGTAGCCAGAGAGCAAGGTAATCACTCTTGTGATTTTTGCAAAAATAGTAATCATTCGATTAGCGCTTGCGAATCATTCTCAAAATTGTCGGTAAACGCTCGTATCGAAGAGGCGCGTCGTTTGAAATTATGCAACAATTGTCTCAAGCCCGGACATTTCGTGGTAAAATGCACATCGTCGAGATGCCGCGTATGCAGAAAAAGCACCATACTTTACTGTGTTTGCGTCCAAAGCGCGACGCGCACGAAAATACTTCGTCGCCGCGTCCTGGACCGCCAGAATCCAGCAGTGACGCACGGGAGGTCGGGGCCGTCTCCCCGAGCGAGGCACCCGTCGCATCCGTTTCAGCAGCTTGTAGCCGTCCTGCAATCGCGGCGCCAGCGCAAGTTTTATTGTCCACGGTTAGCGTATTCGTAGAAGGATCCTCCGGGTCATTTTCCCGGGCAAAAGCTCTTTTGGACCCCGGATCCCAACTTAACTTAGTTAGCGCCGACTTGTGTCAAAATTTGAAAATTGAGAAACGAGGTAATATCACCTCACTGTCGGGTGTTGGTGCCAGGGCTCTGAATGCTGAATTCAGAGCAAACGTTCGAATCCGCTCCCGTAACGGGAAATACGAGGACATTTTGAGCTGTATTGTGTTAGACAAAATTACGGACCCTCTGCCGGCCCTTTCTTTCTCGTTGAGGGATTTGAAGATCCCACCAAACATTGTGCTAGCCGATTCAGATTGTAATACACCGGGAAAGATTGATCTTTTATTAGGCGCGAATGTCTTTTGGCAAGTGCTCTGTCAGGGACAGGTGAAATTGGGCCCAGAGAAGCCATTCTTAACAAAAACTCTTTTTGGTTGGGTTTTAGGCGGAAACATGAACGTCGAAAATCGAGCGCTCACGCTTTCAAATAGAGTTCATTTAAGTGTAGCCGACATCGAGCACGGTATTCAGAGATTTTGGGAAATCGAGGGGGCTTACGGTTCATCAGGCAGACTCTCTGCTGATGACAATTTTTGCGAAGACCATTTTCAATCGACTACGAAACGGGCGTCGTCGGAGCCGCGTAGGTTCATCGTGAGCATACCTTTCAGGAAAGATGCTCCATCGCTGGGAGACTCGCGCGGTATAGCGTTAAAGCGTTTCTATTCATTAGAAAACAAATTGTCAAAAAATCCCGAGTTGAAAACCGCGTGTTCCGCATTTCTCAAAGAATACAAGTCGCTTGGTCACTTGAGCAAGGTGGACGACGAAGCGAGCCTTCCTCATCCTCGGTTTTATTTACCACATTTGCCAGTCATAAAGGAGGACAGTTCAACGACCAAACATCGCGTTGTTTTTGACGGCAGTTGTGCGTCCTCCTCCGGAGTATCGCTTAACGACCTTCAACATAAGGGCCCAGTGGTCCAGCAGTCGTTGTTTGCAATTCTTTGTCGCTTTAGGCAATTCAAGTACGTGCTGAAAGCAGATTGCGCCAAAATGTATAGGCAAATTCTCGTGGACCCCTCGCAGACGCAATACCAATTAATTTTATGGCGTGACGACAAAACCTCAGCGGTAAAATGCTTCAAATTATTAACGGTCACCTACGGTACTAAATCAGCCTCGTACCTAGCAACTAGGTGCTTGATACAAATCGCCCAGGAAATCGAAGCATCGCTTCCAGAGGCCTCATTAAGAATTAGCCGGGATTTTTATGTAGATGACCTACTGACTGGTTTTGAAAATAGGGCGGAAGCCATAAAAACGCAATTCGAAATTAGTAGCGCTTTGTCGGGGTACGGGTTTGAATTGCGAAAGTGGGCATCCAACGACAGTGAAGTAGCTAGCGCCATTGGTGTAGATCGCGGCAGCGTAGAGCCCATTTCTTTGACGGAAGACGCCACGGAGAAAACTCTTGGCATTTTTTGGGATACTCGGCGGGACGTGCTAAGTTACAGAGTGAACCCTAGCTGTTGCAAATCAGTTACCAAGCGGGCTATACTCTCTAGTATGGCTCAAGTATTCGATCCCTTGGGACTACTTGGTCCAAGCGCTCTAATTTTGAAACTTCTCGTGCAACGGCTTTGGCAGTTGAAGTTGTCATGGGACGAAACGGTGCCCATGGAGATGCGCTCCAGATACGACGAACTCCATTCTTCATTACGCTCTTTGGGCTCGTTGGCAATTCCGAGACGGGTAATTTGCGATGACATAAATTCGATAGATCTCCACGGATTTGCGGACGCGAGTTCTGTAGCCTACGGGTGCGCCGTGTATATACGTTGCGTTGACGCGCGCGGTAATGTCACCACCAATTTGCTTTGTGCTAAGTCAAGGGTCGCTCCATTAAAAACAATATCCTTGCCTCGTTTGGAGCTTTGCGCAGCCTTACTGTTGGCTCGTTTGATTAAAACTATACTCGATTCCTCCGCATTTAAATTTGACCGCGTGTACTATTGGTCGGACTCCACCATAACTCTGCACTGGATAAATAAGGATGCGAGTAATTGGAAGACGTTCGTCGCGAACCGGGTGTCCGAGATTCACGAACTAAGCAATATGGAAGAATGGTTTCACGTGTGTACAAATTGCAACCCGTCCGATATAATTAGCAGGGGAATGTTACCCCAGGAGTTACTCAACTCACGCTTGTGCTGGCACGGGCCAGAGTTTTTGTCACAGGCTGACTTAAAACCCCAGCCCGTTAAAATTGAGTCGGGTGAGCTAGCAGCCCAAGAGTCGCGCCCAGTAGTGGCCACTCTTCACCATCGCGTCCCAGAATTTGAACTTTTCTGGCGCTATTCCTGTTTCACCGGTGCCAGAAATCAGCTATCGGAATTAAAAAATATCCTGTCAGGCTCTAGTGAGCAATGCATAAGGGAAGAATTGTCGAAACATAACATTAAGTGGAATTTTATTCCGGCACGCTCTCCGCACTTTGGCGGCATTTGGGAAGCGGGGGTAAAGTCATTGAAATATTATTTAAGGCGAATATCTTGCAATGCAAAGTTAACTTTCGTTGAGTATTACACCATGCTGACTCAAGTGGAAGCGATACTAAATTCCCGTCCACTCTGTGTTCTCCCTACCGACGCCTCATTCCCCGAAGTCCTTACTCCTGCCCACTTCTTGATCGGTCGGAAGCTGACTTCGTTTCCGGAAGCCCAACTCCAGGGCATACCGGAAAATCGTCTCAGCCGCTATGGGCTGGTCCAGCGGCTGTCCCAGCAGTTTTGGGATCGCTGGTCCCGGGACTACCTCCACCTCCTGCAGCGCCGGCCTAAGTGGAAGTCCTCCAGCACGTCTCTAGCCCCCCAGGTGGGCGACGTGGTACTCGTCCACGACGAGGCATCTCCAAGCTACCGTTGGCCACTGGCAATCATTTCGGCCACATATCCAGGAGCGGATGGTGTTGTGCGTGTGGTGCAAGTGCGCGATTCCCGAGGGAATCTCCTGAAACGCTCGGTGCGTAAAGTGTACATCCTACCCAAAGACGATCATTGCGATCAAGGGCAATAAACATTGACTTTGCTCTTAGTTGGTAGTTTTCGCTAATTGAACATTTTGCTAGGTTTAGTTGTTTCTTTGCTTGTATTCATGCTAGTTGTAAGTTATCTGTAAGACTCTTGGATTATCATCTGTCATTAGTTCTTGTTATGCATTTGATTATTTTGTAGTGTTAGATTTCAGTTTAATTTTGGGATTTAATCACGTCGTGCCATAGTCGGCACTTCGGGGGCGGCATGTTTGATTCACACAGATGCGTGCATCAAAACCTTTTTGATTATAATTAATCACGTAATTCAAGTCATAACTGTTTTATCTCATTCAAAGGTCGTGGTAAAGCCAAATTTGCATCTTGCCGTATTTGTTTGCCTCTGTTAATGTTGGAAAGGAATTTGTAAGCTTCCCTTAATGGCTTTAAAGCGGATGGATACATTTTCTACTAGAACTTAAGCCGACTTAGCATATTTGGGAATCATGGGTTTATGGATTTCGTTCAATTGCCTCATTGAGAGAGCTTAGCATTAAGGTTTCTTAGAATAAGCATTTTTCCTAAATAACGTGCGATGCTCCGATTGGCTACGCAGGATCGCCTCAGCCAATAGTGTTTGAGCTTGCCCCTCCTTGAATTGGCGAGTTCGTCTCGCTGTAAATTCAGAGTGAGTTAGATTCAGAGCCTCGAGGAAGCAAGTTCAGCTATGCTTTGTGCTAGTTTGCGTTTCGGTCTAACTCCCTGGTAAAGTCGTTTCCAGGTTGTTTTGTGTTACGGTTACGCGCAATTCGCTATTTTCGCGTGGCCAATCCAAGCGTGTCACAACAGTTGAAGCTTTTGTAAAAAACCATCGGTCCATCAGTGACGTTTGTAATCGTTGTTACTCAATATACTCGTGTTTGTTAAGTCTTGTTTCACTCCAACAACTAACTGAACCCAAGTTAGGGTTATTAAGTGGCAGTTCCCGGCAATCCCATTGAACCGGAACTCGCAGTGGATTAATTGGGGGCCCCATTCGTGGAAGCCTCTTATCAAGTTAATCGTACAAAAAACAATTGGTATGAAATGTAATAAAATGCAAATAAGAGGAGGGGAATGTGCCCCAGATTCTGCAGTTTAGCCTACGACTCGATTATAAAAATCTCCTGTTCTAACTTCAATACTTATTGCAATCTGTAATAATTTTTGACAGATGGGAATTTTAGTTGTGATGACATTAATGACATTTACAGCCAGTCTTATAAAGGCCACTAATCTGACGTTAACTTTAATTCGCTGTTAAAGCAAACAAAAACGCATCAAAACTTTAGTGCTTATGACATATTATTCATTAGTAAACAAATTTTGATGCGCTTTTGTTTATTTTAACAGCGAATTAAAGTTAACGCCAGATTAGTGGTCTTTATAAGACTGGCTGTTAGTTTAGTTGGATTCATCACTTTAATAAAGCGGTGTTGATTCCAAAGGTAATGTGATATCAGATATTTATGGCCACCCGGTATAACTGGTGCTACGCACTCGTTTGTAACTTACACACATGTATATTAATGATGCTGTTATCCCACTTGTATAGTAAATAACTATTAATTCTCTAGTGAATTAAAACTCTTTTATTTCTCTTGTGAATCATAGAGTGTTTATGAAGGTTGTTATGGAGTTAATAATGTCACTTTAAACTGTCAAAACTGAATAATAGATATTTATGCATTAAGGGAGATATGAATATGTTTTTTCCCTGAGGTTTGTAAGTCAACCGAAGGTAAAGAACATGAATATCTCCCGTGGTGCATACAATATTTTATCTACTAGCATATTCGTAAAAATAGTATGAAATTTCAAAATGTCATAATGACATTTAAAATTAGAATATATAAGTAACATCAAGGATTGTCTCATTGTTTGGTTGCTAAGATATTAATTGTAGTTGCATTGTTACCATGAGTTTGCGGGAGAAATAATTTGACAAGTCCCTTGGGAGTTATGAGTAGCTTTTCATATTTTGTTTCTATGACGAAAATGTACAATATCATGTTGCTAATAGATAATAGTATATTATGTTATTAGGAGCAAAAGTTATATTTTATGTGGCGAGGCTGGACGGGTTATCTGCCGAGCTTGCGAGGCAGATAAGTACAGCCGAGCCACATAAAGATACTTTTGCTCCGAATAACATATAGTATTTTTTCTTCAAACGTTTTTATAAAAAATTATTTACAACTTTGTGAACAAAATTCGAAGAAAATTACTTGATCTCCTCAGCGGCAGATAATATTATCTGCCGCTTGGCAATAAAGTGACAGTTTAGCACCATCAATCCAGCAGTATAATGCCATATTTTACTGCCGTTTGAAGAAAAAAACTATTATTAAACTTATCTTGCTTTTATAGTGAAAATTTTAATAGAACTATGAATGCTGTTAACGTGGTTCCCTAAAATAATCAAAACAGAGATAGTAGATTAAAACGTGTAAAAAGAATGATTATGATCAAAGCCATCATACATAATGTAAACTTTGGACCACTACCATATTTCCTTTTATTTTGTTATCATGTACTTTTAGCTCCTTATATACCCATTTAGTAGATGTACGAATACCTCAAACAGAATGGTTCAAGAACAAAGAAAGCGTGGTCTAGAGATTCTGACGAAGGATATATTCTAAAACATGTTCATACCTGTTTAAATATGTCCGACACTGAAAGGTGTCTTTTAATTTTTGCATTAATGTGGTAAAAATACTTATCAAAATACAATAAAAATGAACATATTTTAAGAGAACGGGTTACTAATGATTTCTCAAAATTCTGGCGTGATGGCCAGAGAAAAATACGTAAGGTGTAAAGAAACCATCTACAATTGTTACTGTACTTAAAGGTTATTTTAGTACTACAAGCAATCATGAAATGGTGTTTTTCGGGGAGTAGAGAGCTTCTAGGTTACAAAAATTGTGACAGAAATAAAGTATTTTCATTATACACTTAACAATATAAGAACAATCGCAGAAGGGTCTGTTGTAACATAATAGTTATTAATGGTATAAGTATATTATATTGCAAATAATCAGCGAGAGAAAAGTTAAGCCATCGAAACTGCTAGGTCGAGAGGAGTAATTTCTCGAATGAATTATTTGTAATAACATACGGGCGCTATACAAAATTTTATCCAACAACTCAATAAATATCTAAAATACATAGATTTTGTATTGACAGCCCTGTAAAGTCATAATGACAATTTGGTACCGAGAGATTCGTGTTATAGGTTTGGCAGTACTGAAGTGTATTGTCAATCTATGTCAAATTCGAGGTTAGTAGGTTAGGTGTTGTTTCCTGCAAATCATAGCTTGACAATGCTACCAACAATACAATACCTGGTTTTTATCTCACTAGTGAATTAAGGTTTAACTCACTAGTGAGTTATGGACCACCGTAGAGGTCTCAAATCGATCTAGTAATAGCCATATAACTAGGAAGAGTTAGATAAACACAATTACGTATAATCACGTATAATGCTGCTAAATATTGCAATATATTTATTTATGAAAATACTTGAATCTTGTCGCTTACAAGTGAACGTTTTGAAACTAAACATTTTGGCTATATCAATGCGAAAAGGAATTTAATTATTTAATGTGTTCACTCTGTATCTGTTCCCTCCAAGATGCTTATTTTCGTCGAGGGTAAAAACCTGAGCGATTTACAAAATATTTAACTAGTAGTTTTTAAGTTAAAGTAAACATAAACAACATTTTATTTTTATGGTGCTCCTTCTGAATTCAGAGTATTTATAACTCGCTATATAGCTGGTAACTTGGTTAATATAAAAGATATCAAAAAATTTTCTTTATTTTAAATGATAGTATGCAACTTACCATTTGCCGTAAAGTATATTCAATCACGGCCTCCTTTTTGCTTAGTGAAATACGATTTGTTTTTTTTTTTGAAATGTCTTCTATATTTTTAGATATTTGAAATCAGATCTAAATATTCTCTATGATAACATGCTTAAATTAAAGTTTTGGCGCTCATTATTTTTTTAAATTATAAATAATTAATTAAAACTAGCAACTAGTGAGACAAATGTCTCATTTAATAAAACAAAAAAGACCGTTTTTCAAATAGAACGCGTATTAAATAAAAACGTGATTTCTCGAAAACCGGAAGTGTCATGTGACTGAAATTCGGTTCCTGACCTGACATGACCATTCCAAATATATAACTTTCATAACTTTTTTCTCTATCTCTTACGGTTTGGCTGCTGAAACAGAGTCCCGGACAGACAAAACAGCGTCCCGGACAGACAAGTCTATTAGATAAAGGATAGGTCACAAAGTACTCAAGATAACTAATCATAGAAGAAATACAAACCAAACTCCACTTGGCTCTAAAAATTCTTATGTCTTTTCTAATGGAACAATTTTAGCTTCGTTAAACAGTTGAAAACTACAATAAAAGCGCTTTTCAACGATGTACCATATTCGCCATTTTGTTTAAAAATAGCTTTAACGAAATCAAAAATTCGTAAAATATAATTCAAAAATAATTGTTCCATTTTAAAGAACATAGTTTCCAATTGTTTTAGTATGTTTGTTGCAATAGTTTAGGTTAGGCGTGAGGAACTTTTAGGACAAAGTGAAATTGCTTTTGCATTTTTTGATCGATTGCAATTAGCAATTGTTTGGTTTTGAGTAAATCATAGCCGATTTACGGCAAATCTTTTTTTAGTACGAAAATAGTAAGTTTCAAAATGTTAGTTTAATCATGCTATCATGAAACACTTTTATTAATGCTGATTTCAAATATCTAAAGCTATAGAGGGCGTTCAATTTAAAAACCAAAGGTTCGTATCACTACACAATAATAGAAGGCCGTAATTTAAATTGATTCGACAGTTTATAGGCTGCATAATGCCTTTAAAGCAAAAAAAGTAGGTTTTGATATATTTATTATTAACGGAGCTACGATCCAATTACAACACCCTGTATACTCACCGAAAGTATATTTGATTTTGAACTAGGTAGACATATGTCTACCTAGTTCAAAATCGAATTATATAATCCGCATGTAAAATATCGTCTTCCTCCAACAAATTGTTTTTGAGCTACATCGCCAACAGACGTACAGACAATCGGACAGACAGACGAACAGACAGACAGGCGGAGAAACAGGCATCGAAATAAAGAGAACATGTAAAACGTAAAAATTTGAAGAAATCTCGGAAGATGAATTTTTCACGTTACAGTACTACAGTTCGTTCAAAAGACGAAGGAAGTACATGCTGTTTTCTGCCTTAGTGTATAATTTACTATTTTATATTCAAAGTTTAATGTTGTAATCTGTATCAAATATTACGATGGATAAAAATACTTTTGAGACGGATAACTTAATTTCATATTTGCTCAGTACTTTTCAATTCGGACATCTTTTTTACTAACGTCGCCTACGGCAACGAAAGTAGATCGTGGATACCTTCCGAAATGTTTATGATATTCACGTTTCAGGGACCCTAGATGACGAAAAACATGTTTACTCAATTCCGTCTGTCTATTTGTTTATCTGTCTGCCTGTCCGTCTGTTGGCCGTAATAATAATAATAATAATAATAAAGTGTCTTTATTCACATAAATATGGAAAAGAAAGTTTTATGCATCTATAATATTATTAGTGCAGGGCGAAGTTCAGTTGAACAACATAGTTGCAGATCGCTCCTCCACTTAACCCTGAAACCGTATAGCTCAAAAACTACTTGTTGGAGGAAGACGATATTTTTCATGCGGAATAGACGTCTACCTGGCACCAACCAATATATACAGAGTGGGCATCTTAGAAGATTAATGTTTTTCCTATAATATTTTCAAATTTTTTAGTTTCAAAACTTTCATTTGCCACGGAAGTTCCAAGTAAAACCCTTTACTAATTTTTTAAAAGCTGTTTTCTCTTTTGAAAAATAGAGATGCTTTGCTATTGAACCGTAACCTAGTTTTGGTTTTACTCTGTATGCTATGCAACTTGTGGATCTGTTTAATACTTATTTATTTCGGTCCTTAATACAAGAATAATATTTTGGTAAATGTATTTTTAATAGCTATTTGTATATCACATGCGACATTGGGTCACAATTTGAGGAAAGATTTGCAACGACAATTTCGGAACATAATCAGAAAAGCTTGTCTAAATTTCAGGGTGATTTAAAGGTTGTGGACACTTTCGCCCGGCCTAACTCTGTTAGAATTTTAATTACGGTACTGTTTAAAATGAAAAATATATTCTGTTGCAATCGAGAGTCAGCAGCACTTAATAAGTGGAATTCAAGAAGCTGCAGCAAAAATTTGTGAAAGGCCCAAAAAATTGCGTAATGTGTACAATTCACTTGTTGTGTAAAGTCTGCATAGCTTGATGACAATCACTTTGACCAGTTATTGTAATTTTAAATTGTTTTTATTACGTTTTCAATGTTAACTAGATGTACTCTAAATAAATAGTTTCCCTTCATTATCTTAGCAAACCTTAAAAATCGGACATGGTTAAATTATTATTTTTTACTTCAACTTGCATGATTATTCAATCCCTAAAGTTCTGTCTATTTCAGAGCCCCTGGATGACGAAAACAGGTTTTTTCAATTCCGTCTGTCTGTCTGTCTGTATATCGCTCTGTTGCTGAAATAACTCAAATACTATTTGTTGGAAGAAGGTGATATTTTGGCAAAACGCTGAGATAATTTCGGTTAAATATTGCAATGAACGTTATTTAAACTAACATACCATTATGATAGGATCAATACCATTCAAGCATTGCAAAAACTATGTTTAAATATTCCATAAATGTCATAATTTAAATTTAAAACTGTAATCAGATAGCATTAGCCTTGAGGTAATTTGAATTTGGAACGGTAGAATAGTGTTAGCATTGACTAAAAAATGCAACTGTAATCAATGTACAGTGAAGCCTATAATTGGCCTAACGGCTGTTGGCAGAGTGCGGAATAAAATAAATAAAATAAAATAGCAAGCTTTGAAAAAAGAATACCAATAAATAAAACAATTGGGGAGGGTAGGAGGGGGGGGGCAGAAGCCGCACTCTAGTGTGTGCATTTTGGTTTCCCACAGAAAGCAAAGTAAAAGTTATGATAAATACCAACTTTTACAATTACCAAGTATTTTTACATTAGTAGAGTGTTGTTGAATAGGATGCATTCTCCTTCCTTGGCCTCTGAAGATGATAAAAAGTGTTGAGCTGTGTATCTAGTTTTTGGTTGTTTTTAGTGGTGGTTTGTTCCTGGCCTTGAAGTTCAGGGTAGGCAACAACCATCATGCACTACAGCGAAGTCCTAGCTGCGGGAACGAGAGCTAAGATTGGAGCCGGAAGCAGCGATCAGACGACGAGCAGCACATTGGTGAGTACTCAGGAGGTTTGCAAGGCAGGCTAGCCGATAGTAATGGGTCCAGTCTTCGAAAGAGTTACTGATGGCCGAATAAAGGCCTAAACATCCGTTTGCGGGGCAAAAAATTAAACTCAGACGCACGTTATTCTAAAATAGATTCAGTAATTTTTTCGGCGCATCTTTTGGCAGTGTTTTGTTTTAGTGGCGTTGCTTATTTATGTTATATCACCTAGACAACGCATCGAGATGTAATAGCAGACGTAACCTTTTAAATTTAAGCCTACTGCCATTTGTTTCAGCCTTATAAATGTATTTGCGTTTATATTTACGTAAAATCCAGTTTAGGTATTATCAGATAATTGTAGATATTTCAAATAATAACTTGGGAGCATATAACAATCCAACCCATAAGATAGAGCTATTAATCAATTAATAATGATTTAAAAAAATATAAAACAATACCCCAGGCGTATTTATCATAACAATTTATACAAGGTGAGCACCTCACAAAAATTACATTCTAACTATTTTTGCTTGCTCAAGAGCTATTACTTAAATCAAAGTAATATTTTACAAATAGATCAGGGTTTTATCCTCAACGAAAAGAGGCATATTTTTAACCCAACATATACAGGGTGGGCACCTTAAAATAACAAAATTTGTTTGTTTTTGCTTTAACTAAAAAATATATAAAAGCAATAAATTGCACATAATTCAGGCTTTACCCTTGACGAAAATGATACAGGATACATATTGTCAGTAACAAAAAAGGGCAATGAATAAGTACGGTGCGTTTAATAAAGCTGCATCGTAAAGATTTCAATCCCATCGCCGCGCCGGTAAAGTTTTTTATTTAAAAATTGTTATTTGCATTACTAAGTGTTTCATTTTATTGTTTCAGTATTATTAGGAACGTTAAGATCTTTTTACCCCTAGTTTGCCATTCATATTTAAAATTGCGCCAAACAATCACCTTCCGAGATTTCTTCAGATCTTCACATTTGAGGGTCCCTAGATGACGCAAAACAAGTTTTTTTCAATTTCGCCTGTCTGTTTATTTCTTTGCGTGTTGCCGGTGTAGCTAAAAAAAGATTTATTGGAAGAGGACGATAGTCTGCATGCCGACTATATGCCTTCCTAGCATGAAACCGAGAAAATTTCGGTAAAATATATACAGGGCGAGCACCTAAAAATAAAATTCTTCCTATTTTTGCTTTAACTCAAGAACGATTACTTAAATGAAAGTAATATTTTACACATAACTCGGGTTTTTATCCTTGATAAAAAAAAATGCATATTTTAGACGCAACATATACAGGGTGATCACCTTCAAAACGTGTTTGTTTATTTTTGCTTTAACTGATCAATAGATACAGATAATCGTTTGCACATAGCTCAGCTTCTACTTGTACCCTTGACAACAATGGGACCCAACAGATACAGGGTAAATGCTGTGAAATAGACAAAAATGGACAACGCATAAGTGCTGCATCGCACAGATACTAGGGTTCCTCAGTGGCCGAATGCAGTAAAGGCGGGGTTTGCTTGCAGGCAACTGCTAAGCATTAAAATTGCATTCGCAGGCGCTGAAGTTTGAGTTCCACCGCCGGTAATGGTTTCGATTTGAAAATTGATGTAATTCGCATTACCAAGTGTTTCCTAGTTTCCTTTGAGTTTTAAAACTGTTTTAGTGTTAGCGATCATTCCATTGATATACGCCCTTGCCGCAACAAAAAATAAGGGTAAAGGCAGCATCAAGGTTCCGAATTACATATTAATATATAGTGCACTCAGGTGTTGCCCTCCTGATTCACCAAAAATTTTGAACAAAACATTCATAATGTAATATACATAAACGACAAATTCCCTACAGTAACGCTTCAAATGACAAGGAGGGCATACATATTGTATCTGTGTATACACAGCAAGCCAGATTCTGAGGTCAACAACTTTTACAGCTCCTTCCAGCAACTTCCCGGCACATAAAAGATAGTTATATTGGGTGATTTTAACGATCATGTAAGGAATGATGTAATCCCAAGAGTGAAGCAAAAATATAATGATTTCTAATACAGCTCGGTGCACACAATTAACTATGCATAAATAATACGTACTACATACTTTCCCCACAAACATCAACAAAAATATACCTGGCAAAACACAAGACAACAAAAATCCGTACTAGATAGGAAAGATAGGAAAAATGCTTAAAGGAATTAAAATAAATAGGCCAGCACAACCTAGAAAAGTTTAGTATCCCAGGAAAGCATTCGGCATCTGTACGAAATCAGGCTTACAAAGAAATCGAAGACACCTCTCAAAAAACCCGTGAACTGAAACAGCTGTGGAAAGACATTAAACAGAACATAATAGTGTGTCCCAGGATTGATGTTACAAGAAATGGATTAAAAAATTTTGAATTTTATTTTAAGATTGTGGGAGTAGGTCTGAAGAGAATTTTAAGAATAGTTTCAATTTTTGAAAAAACAAGTCGGCCTTGACAGCGAAGCGAAAACTATTTTCTTTTCAGGTAAACTACCCTTTCTGTTCATGATACGGCAAAATTTTACCACGAAAAGTTCTTCAAAATGATAAACTATGGCCCTATACAAAATTTCAGGAAGATCTACCCTTAGATTAAACCGTTATTTTTAGATTAAACAAAATAAATTGGATTTGCTTTTCAGGTAAACTATCCTTTTTGTTTATAATACGTCAAAATTTTACTAACAAAAATATTTCAGAATGAAAAATATAGCCCTCGACAAAATTTAGATAAAACCGTAATTTTTAATAAATACCATTTTACATTCACAGTTGGGCACCAAATTAACTGTGCTCTACTCAGAACCACAGACCTAAGAGATAGAGTAACAAGGTCAACACAACACACACACACACCTCACGCAATGGTTGCTGTGCAAGCACAAAAGGCGCGCTTCAACTTTGTATCCTGAATTCGTAGCAAGTTGAGTATTGTACCGCCAGATGCAAGCACATAAAGCACCAGCCTCTACACCGCAAGGTAAAACGAGGTTATCGATTATACAATACAATACAATACAATTTTAACGGTTTAATTTAAGTAGGTAGATCTTCCTAAAATTTTGTATAGGGCCATAATTTACCACTGTAAACAACTTTTTTTTTGTAAAATTTTGCCGTATCATAAAGAGAAAGGGTAGTTTACCTGAAAAAAAAATAGTTTTCGTTTCACCGTCAGGTCCGACTTGTTTTTTCAAAAACTTAAAATTATCTTAAAATTCTCTTCAGATCAAGCAGGACCTAATCCCATAATCTTGAAATAAAATTTAAAGATGTTTAGTCCATCTCACCTCTTGTAACATCAATCCTCGGACACACTGTATATTATGAAGCCACAGAAGCCCTTATTATACGCAAAATTTATGTTAATGCTACTAGAAAAAACAAGCATAGCCGAAGTTATAAATATAATAGCAAAGAAGGGCACAAATATAAGCATAGAGAAAGGGGGAAAGATTACAACGAATACATAACAACAAGAAAGAGAGTGAATTCACGAATACAAGGAATAAACATTGAAGGAAATTTACTAAAGATATGGAACACGATCTTTAGAATTCCAAAAAGAAAATGTGGAAGTTCTTGAAAACTATGAAAAAACCAGTGAACGGATATGTACAAATAAATACAATAAGCAAGAAAGAATGAACAAGTATTTTAAAAGTTGATACAATGACATAAACTTTTACGCTACCTGGTGAAATATCATAAAAAAATGAAGAAACAGCAATGATAACAACGGTTCAAGTAGAACAGGCAAATACAAAAACTAAAAATTAGGAAAACACCTGGTCAAGACAATATACCCAATGACTACTTCAATATGGTGGAGAACCACTAACCACAATACTAACAACACTATTTAATAATATACTAGAGCGTACTGAAATACACAGTGATTGGAAGAAAAGTATCACGATTCGTATATTAAAAAAAGTAATAAGAAATGCGGGTTTTTGAGTATGCCAAAAGAGATTTTGGGTTGAAAGTCATCCTTTCTTCATCGCTTGGGTAAGTTTCGGAAAATTAGCTTTTAATCTATCATAGTAAGCTGGAATTCAAAAGTGGAATCATCCAAATAGGTAGTTTAAGCCCCTTAAGAGTCTGTACAAATTATCAAAATTCCAAATAATTATGCTTAACAGTATAAAAAATATTAAGGTGTATTAATTTCAAGTAAAATGTACTGTATATAGCTTGCGTATCAATCCTTACAATTAGTTTAGTATATTATACAGGGAATTTATTTTTTGCACTACTAGTCTCAGAACGCACCGTTATTGGCCTATCTTTAGGTCGTGAAGTTGATTTTCTCCACCGCGGGAGAGAAAGTAAAATAAACAATTTTCACCGTGGTAACTAATAAATTTCTAAGTTACCAAATATGACTATTTTAATTTTGACGTTTTAAAGAGCTGTATTGTCAAGTTGACAGTTAAAATATTTTCGAAATTTGTTGGGAATTTAGGTATTAAGCTGTTTGGTAGTGCAAAAAATAGTATATACATCACGGTAGCGAATCGTCTTATAACCTTCGCGCTTTAGATACTTCGCGCTGCGCGCTCAGTATCTAATATGCGCTCAGGTTATAATACTGCGCTTCGCTACCTTGATGTATAATATACTATTTTGCACTACAGGTCTCAGAACGCACCATTATTGGTCTATTTTTAGGTAGTGAAGTTGATTTTCTCCACCAAGGGAGAGAAAGTAAAATAAACAATTTTCACCGTGGTAACTAATAAATTGCTAAGTTACCAAATATGACTATTTTAATTTTGACGTTTTAAAGAGCTGTATTGTCAGGTTGACAGTTAAAATATTTTCGAAATTTGTTGGGAATTTAGGTATTAAGCCGTTTGGTAGTGCAAAAAATAGTATATACACCACGGTACCGAATCGTCTTATAACCTTCCCGCTCAGGTTATAATACTGCGCTTCGCTACCTTGATGTATAATATATTATTAATAGATAACATAAGCGTTTCGTTTCTATGACACCATTTCATCAGACAGGTCATTTCCATAGTTACAAATGAGGCCAATAGATTAGAGCGTGTATTTCACGAGTTAACATAGGAATTATTACCTGTCAAAAAGGCAATAAAAGTTATCCTAATGTGTACCCCTCAAGAAGTGATACAACTTGTGAGTTGTACCTAGGTATCTACTTTTTAGTTGCATACCTACATTCCGGTAACAAAATTAAAATTTCTTATTAGCAAGTATCTAATTCAAATTCGTATGTTAACTCGTAAAATAAACGCTCTAATCTATTGATTCCATTAGTAACCATGGAAGTGACCTGTATGATTAAATGCTGGCATAGAAACGAAACTGCTATGTTAACCATTAAAATAAATTCACTGTATTTAAAAATTTATTAATTCCTCTTCTATCTTTTTTGTTACTAAAAAGTTGTTGACCTATTGTATTACGGTTTATATGTAGAATTTAAAAGTTGTATCTTTAAAATTTTTTATGGTATTGATAATTGGTGAATATATGGAATTGTAATAACTATTGGTTCTTTATTATTTTGGTTATCGTTAAATTCTGTTCCTAAAACGTCGGATTGTAAATTAGTAGTTTGGGTTTTCTTTTTATTTTTTTTTATATTTTCTTTATGAAATGGTTTAGAAGAAAATAAAGTTGCTCTGTCTACAAAGTTGTTAATCAGGCATTTTTTATATTTAGCAGTTGCAAATGAATTGATATTTAAGTATGGGTCTGCTTTTACTTCGTTTCCATACCAGTTCGTGTTTGATGTATCATCTTTCTAAGTTTCTCTAAGTTTCTTAAATTTTGCTTATTTTCTATTTCTATTGCGAATTTTATTCTCTGATGAATTTGTTTGAAGTTTACAAAAATTCAATTTAATTTTAATGTACAAATATTTGATAAAATGAAATTTTGTTTAAACTTTTTATTATATGTTCTTCACTTTTTTGCATTACTAAATCTGTTATAGTACCTGTTATATGCTGGCCCATTGCTACTCCAAATGTTTGTTTGTAGATTTGATTATTATATTAAAATAGTTATAATTTGGTAAGTTTTTATACTGCTTTTATAAATTCATGTTGGTAGGTGTATTTGTAAATTTTTCTATTTTGACCCAGTATTTTTCTATTGTTTCGACTGCTAATATTATAGAGATGACGGTGTATAAAAATATCACGTCTAGTAATGAAAATAATGTATGATTCTGTGGTAATTTAAACTACGTATTTGTTAAAAATCCATAAGTGTTGAATCTACATTTCTTTATTTGAGTTTATTTTTACTAAAATGTTAGATAGAAATTTAAATAAATTTAGAAGAATTGGGCTAATGGGAAAATTTTGCTTGTGCAATTTTGGAAGGCCATAAATTTTAGGAGTAAGTCCATTCTGTAATATCATATTTTTGTTAGTATTGTTATCTATATATTTAAGTCCCCGCCAATTTTCTAGCTCTTTGTTTTTACTATATTTTGGATGATGTTTGTAGGATCTACTTTTTCTTTTGCCCGCATCTATATTATCCAATAGGCTGTAATCTCGTTTATTTATCATTACGATTGTTTGAGTTTTATCAACTTTTGTGATCCCAATTTCTTTATTATTTTTCCAAAAGATTTTGTTTATTTTTAAAATTTAATTAGATATATTTTAAAAACAAAATGTTATAGGAATCACTTCAAGAGTATGGGAGATTTGAAGATGTTTCCAAACTTTTTACCACTATTGTATATATTATTTTCTTATATTAAAACAATATGTCATCTCATGGAAACGAACCTATACAAAACAAATTAACTTAACACTAGGTAAACCTTTAGTAATGCAATTTTTACAATTCTGGCGTAATCAGGTGATTCGGTAATTTTTCGTTTTCGCAAATGGTCTATCATAATCGTACTATTTTTCAACTAGGAAATGTTTATTTTTTACTTTTATTAAAAATCAAAAGTATGGAACTAACTTAAAAACAAACAAAAAAATTATATAAACAGTGAAGAAGGAATGTAACAACTCCTTTTCAAACCTAAATAATACGCAACCGATCAACGTCTGGAAGCCAAAACACAATATTAAAATATTGAAGCTTCTATGATAGATCACAAATACTTTTGTGTTTATTTGCTTTGCATTTGGATATAATTTTCCATGCACGAATGAAATTCAGGCAATTTACCAACTGGGAAATAAAATATAAATTTTAAAGTGCTTTTTAACGGCTGTAGCCGCCGAACAAATAGTTATTTGTGTACGGAATAATACTTTGTACCACGAAAATAAAAGAAATATACTTACACAGTTCAGTGCAGTTGCTAGCAGAACTAGTGATGCAAACATTTTATACCATGCAGCCCGCAAAGCAGACTAAATATGCAAATCATATGAGTACTTAGCATTGCATCAAAACAAGTCATATCAGCGGTTCTATCATATTGCCATCATTAGTTATGGCTGGATTGTTTTGTATTTACCTAAATCTGAAAACAGGATTCCTGTCCGTTTGTTTAATTTTAATAAAAATAACTAAATACGAGAATTGTCCAATAGGAACACGTTTTGAGGCTATAGCATAATATCTAGTAACTCAATTTAAAAATATCTTTTAATATTAAGGTAGAAGCCCCAGTTGTATTAATCTACAGATTCCCTGCTGGTAAATTTCTTGCTACTGTTGACGAAACTATTTTCGAATGGCAGTCTGCACTCGCATATCCGAAGTAAATCGCTGCCCCTTTGATTATTTTAATGAAATTTATAATAATAGGAGTATGAATAATGGAACGAACACTTTCTATACTGATGCTGATCATTTCAGAAAGTTATGTGACTTTAATTCTTTTATTTGCACGAAAAGCAGTTTTCAAACGCCTCACATTTTCATCAGAAGCTGCAATTCGAACATATGCTGAATGAGAGAAGTCTTTGTCAACTCCCTTCCTTGTCGACATTTTCTACACTAAGAAACAATTGCAAAGAAATTTTGCAGACACCTCACGAATATGCCAATAAACAATTTCAATAACCTCATGCATGTACCATGATGACCAAGTCGTACCTACGTGATCCAAACGTGTTTTTATTAAACAATCCTCGTACTTCGTACTGCTATGTTATAGATTGCTTCATTGTGATGCACGTACAGTCGTGTTCAAAAATGTGTTGTACAGAGATAGTTGTAAGTTTATTGGTGGTTGTGTTTTTACTCAACAAAGGCTCATACTGTATCATTAACTAGATATACATAGATATATACTTTCAAAATATTTGTATGTACAACACTTTTTACAACTTTGCGTAATTAATCATAAATGCTGTACAACACTTTAATTAACATGGCTGTAAATTGGCATAAAATAGATAATTTAGCTTTATCATAGATTAAATAAACATGCTAACATTTCAGCATTATTTATCTGCATACCCTAATTCTCAACATTTTTCCTTTATGCATATTCTAAAATGTAGCGCATAGCCAATAGTTGTCTTGAATATAGTAACCTAATTTTTTATTATTCTAAGTGAAAGGTAATGTCAATGAGACAATAATTAATTTACTATGCGATTAGAAAAAGAAGGAAGCCAATTATATCCGTACCCTGTTAATGGCAATAGCAGATTCGTCAAATTGACATCAAGACACCCTAGTACGAGAAAATGAAGGATTATTAAAGATGTGTTTAGAATTTTGAAATCATGTATAAAATGAATAAAGCTGTCATTTGTAACAATTTATTACAAAAACAAAAAAAATATTATTGAGGCATATTTTCGAAGTGGTCCGAAATCGAACACAAGACGAACCTACAAAATAGATTCGAATGCTTGCTCAAAAGACTTGAGTTATGGTAGTTGCCCTACAATTCTACAAAATATTTAGATATCCATGGCCTACAAATGCAACAAGAACTGTAACTAGTTTTTAACATTAAAATGATAATAACGTCTTGGACTCGACTTATTTTCCTCGAAGTCATAGTTTGACTTGCATGATTATGTTAATTCACAATTAATGTGCTTCTGGAGCTCTAATGATTCACATTTCTTTCAACAAGCTTCATGTCACTAAAACAGGCGTTTGGATAACTAACTTGTTCGAGACTAAGAATTATTGGTCCAATATTTTTCAAAAGCACAGTAAATGCTAGAAGAAGTCAAAATAATATTCTCCAAAAAATTTGCGAATCAACAAGTTCAGCAAGAATATTTCTAACACGATAACATAAGACCTCATGTAGTTCGAACGACTTTGAAATATTTATAGCAACTTTTGGGGACAGATTAATTTATTTCAAAAGACCATTAGCTACCGAGACCTTGTGGTCTTACACTTTTCTTCCTGTTCCACTTCTGAACAATTCAATACAGAAAACTCATGTTCATACTCTTTTAGAGCTGCAAGAAAGAATCGCCGATGCATGTAGTAAAATTACACCACAACTGTTACAAAGTGTTTATGAAAATATGAAAAGACATGTGATTCTATGGTTACAAAAATGTAGAAAGCATTTTCAACGCGTCAAACAGCCCTTGATTGTAAAAGTGAGGTTATGATCCTTTTCGATATTAGCAACTGATGAACTTACCTATGCTTCCATGTTTTTGTACAGTATTTTACATCTACTAATATATTGCTGTGTTGTTATTGCATATCATCAATCATGTTCAGAGAAAAATAAACTCATGGTAAAATTTTAAGCAAAATATTTCCGGTGTCATTGATATCAAACAAACAAACAAACGGTACAGGTTTATTATCACTGGACATACAATGTTAATGAGACTGTTGATCGTTAATAACATTTACGTAAATGGAATGACCCTGCATAATATGCGGGTCAAAACTAAAAATAGTAAAACTGAGAATTTATATTTACCAAAATATTCTCAATGTTTGATTTGCTCAATTATTACTTTGTTCTAGTAAAAGACGAAGGAAGTATCGTAATATTGAAAAAGTCATCTTCCAAGATTTCTTCAGATCTTCAAGTTTCAGGATACCTGGATGACAAAAGAACAGGTTTTCTCAATTCCGTCTCTCTGTCTGTTGGCGGTATAACTCAAAACTATTTGTTATCGGAAGACAATATGTTGCATTCAGATTATATGCCTTGCTGGAATGAAACTGAGAAAATATATGCAGGGTGGGCACCTTAACAAATGAAATCCTTTCTATTTCTTGCTTAAACTCAAGAACCATTACTTAAATGAGAGAAATATTTCACACATAGTTCAGGTTTTTGCTCTGGAAGAAAAAGGGTATATTTTGGACCCAGCATATACAGGGTAATTTTTTTAATTTTTGCTGTAACTTAGAAGTATATAAAAGTAATAATTTGCGCATAGTTCAAGTTTTACATTTGACGGAAATGAGACCCAACAGATACAGGGTTAATGCATAAAAAGTCGAAAAGGTGCAACAATTAGTGCATTCTGTTTAATACCGCCGCGCATCGCACAGACGCAAGAGATCCTCCATGAGCGCATCCGATACACGGGTAGAGTTGACATCGCATTCGCAGGAGCTGTAGTTCGAATCCTACCACGGATAATGTTTTTTTTAATTTGAAAATTGATGTAATTTGCATAAACAAATGTTTCCTTTCATGTTTTCAGTATTATTAAGAAAGTTAAGATATTTTTATCCCTGGTTTTTCTTGATTTTTAAAATTGTTTAGTGTCACAACGTCCACTTGCGAGAGAAGTTCTGAGTAAAACCTTTTACAGATTTTTGTGATTGTGAGATTTATTTACCAGCTTAGCAACGAGTCTGGTAGGCACGTTTTATAGTCTAGGCCTGTAGCACTTAACGATGCTCTTGACGACGTCCGGTGGGTGTTGTAAATATTAAATATTAATAATAATAATAATAATGCTAAACCAAAAAAATGTGCTCTGGTTACATTGCTATAGAAACAAAGTAAACAAATAAAAATATAATACAAGAATGATTTCTTTTTAATACTTTTTTGAGCAGAAGGCGCAGTAGCCTGGATGCTGTTCTTCGACTGAATCTAGTATTAGGTATCTCGAAAGTTAATAATATTTAGAATAATTGTCACGCTCAAGATGTGCACCAGCAAGGATTTAAAAAAAATGGGAAATGTATTAGTGGCAGAAATTACAATTAAATTTAAAAAAAAAGATGCAGTTGAAGGAAACAAGAATAATTTTAAAGTAAGTCAAGGAGAATTTGTTTTAGGTGGAACTTAGTTTGCTGATTGACATACTTTTTAAATCGGACTTGAAGTTATTATATAATTTTACAATAGAATACTAGAAGGACCGTTTGTATGTTTCAGTTGCGGAGGAGTACGAAGCCCTTGAATCTTAAATTAAGGTTATGAACGTCAGTCCGCGTGAATCGTATTATATAGGTAACTAGTGGTTCTTGTTTGAATAATGTGATATATACAAGTCGAATGCATATGATGACATATTTAATCACTTTGTTTCTATCAGCTTATGTGAAATATGCTGATTTTACGAATACTATTAGTATCAGCCTTAGGCAAGAATTTTGAGTTCTTTGTATTCTTAGTTTATCAGCATAAAGTAAGTTAGGACCGTAAACAGTCACAACAATTAAAAAATTGATGGAATTACAAAGATATATTTTTTGTTGACGTGTTAAAATGTGTTGATTTTGGTATATTTGCCTTAAATTGCAATATGCATTTTGTATACAATTACAATGTGAGAGCAAAACCGCAATTCATTACTGAGTAGTAAACCTAAATTTTTAACAATCTTGAAAAAGATTATAAAATTTTGCATATAGCTAATAAAGGTATGTTGTTGAATTTACAGGAAATTTTGGAAATTATGTCCAATTATAATGAATTCAGACTCAATGAAGTCACAGACTTTCATACTAATTACATTTTCTTGAATACAAAATAGTTTGATTTAGTCATTTTCTTGTTGATTCCGTGCCTTACTTGGTCTTCTCCTTTTTGTCTTTACATTTTTTACCTTCTGTGGTATTTTCTATTTTCTATTGAGTGCACCCATCATCAATGACGGTCACTCCTTAACTTTTCAATGTTTGAACTTTTATGTATTAACCAGTACAACGATTTGTATAATGTAGTTTGCTGGTTAATTAGTTACTTCTCAATGTGGTGTGTTTTTTAAAACTTTTTGTAGCACGTTTTCAATTTTTAAAATTTTAACCTCACTTTTAACATGTGCTTCAACTACCAATAGCAGTAAGTGGTTTTCTTTATTATATATATCATTTTTAACCATATGCCTCTGTAGATTATTATGGACTGAGGATGAAACCAGTTTGGTTTCGTAACATGTCGCCACCCTTAATTTTACAATAAATGTTCGTGGAGAAGACTAATTAGTTTTATTGCTTGAAACCTTGAAAAACATTAACGTAATGTTATTGATTTTTAGTTGCAATTTTAATTGATTACCTACCTGTTGCCGGTTTTTACCAAAAATAATAATATATGTTTTGACTGGATTTAGCTGTGGTGAATGTTCCTTTGACATAAATACTCTTGATCAGAATTTAGTTGGGCACTTGCAAGATTAACATTACTAGGATGAAGCGATATATAAAGTTGCGTATCATCAACATAAAAATGACAATTAGCATGTTTGATATCAGAAGTAAACTTAGATATCTACATATAAAGTGATTAAGAGAAATCCCAAAATGGAACCTTGTGATACCTCTTGTTTAACCAAGAGAGCAGTTAAGCTATTGTTTACAATTACTGGTAGCTTCCTAAGTCAATGTAATCTAGAACTGATACAAGAATACCATTATTGAGAGTATCAAATTCTTTAGAATAACCAAACAATACCAACACGGTGACATAGCTATTATCAATGGATTTAAATATGACATCAAGCATTTTCAGAAGAGCTATGACCTGCTCTAAATCCGGACTGATTTGGAGTTAAAATACTATATTTATTAACACGCTGAATCAGTTGAGATTCTATTACCCTTTCTAAAACCTTAGATAGAACTGGGAGTATACTAATAGGTCATAGAAGATTCAAGCTTGAAGGTTGCGTTACCTTTGGCGTCCGAATCACATATACATGTTTCCAAGACTGAATTTTTAATACAATAATTTATTAAATGAAGTAATATGGGCAACAAGAAAGGACAACACTATGAAATTGAAACCTATAACCTACCGGCAAGAAAGGGCAACGATTGTTTAAGTAATATTAACTAAATTTTGAGTACCATTGGCATCAAAAATGCTATTAAGAAAATAATAATTAATATTGTTGACATAAGATAGCTGAGGAGGTATTTCAACTTGTTTCGAAGGCTTCATATTAAGATCAGGCAATAATTTCCATGTTTCTTTGGCACTACTGGTCTAAAAACGAAGACTATACGACTATAGTATACTCTCTTTTCGATTCTGCATGCCACGGTAGTAAAGTTCCGAAGTTATTTATAATAACTCCACTTTCCAATACTTTTAGTTTGCTTAAATTGTTGTAAAGCTTTATTTCGTAAACGTATGAATAATTTAATATTATCTGTTAGCCACGGCACGGGGAATTTTGTAAATTTAGAAGTTATGTATATATGGAGAATGCAAATTTAATAGAGCAGATAAGTTATCATTCCAGAACTGTACTTTGTCGTCAATATTCTCACAGTCATATATATTTTTCCAAGGAATTGATCTAAGGTCGTTATTAAATATCAAATATCAAAATAATTACAACCTCTATAAGTAATGAATCGAGCAGGAGGTTTGCTAAGTTCGTTAACTGTATCCTTATTATACGTACGTATATTATACCGGGTGGCCATAAACATCTGAGATCCCGGTAACCATGGAAGTAGCTACTTATAAATGTTGGTTAGCATTATACATATTTCAATTACTATAATAAGTATTGGTACAAAATGTAATAAAATACAAATAAGAGGAGGAGAATGTGCCCCAGATTCTTCAGTTTAGCCTACGACTCAATTATAAAAATCTCCTGTTCTAACTTCATTACTTATTGCAATCTGTAATAATTTTGACAGATAGGAATTTTAATTGTGATGAATTTAATGACATTTAGTTTAGTTGGATTGATCACTTTAATAAAGCGATGTTGATTCCAAAGGTAATGTGATATCAGATATTTATGGCCACCCGGTAGCTTGAGTTTGATCAGTTATAATGAGATTAATTAACGTTACAGATGTAAAACTAATTCAAGTAGGTTCCTCAATAATTTGTGTTAACGCTGCATCGTTCAGGTAAGCCATCATGTATATGGAGGATGCAGATTCCGTGTTAAAATCGCCAAGACAAAAAATTTGCTCAACATTGGTCAGAATTGCAGCAATTGAATTATCTAAGGAATTAAAGAATCGTACATGTTAATCATCCGCTCTATTATTAGACTTATACACTACACCAAAGTCAATACAGCCTTTTTTGATCGTAATACGTACCCATAACTGTTCTATATCATTATCACTTTATCAGTTTTAATTACAGTGTAGTTTATATTTGATTTAAGATACATTCACACCCCTCGCCCCGATGCAACCGATCCTTGGGAAGTAATGTGTAATTTTCAATAAAAATATTACCAGAAGGAATTTGAAAAGTTAACCACGTTTCGAAAACTGCTAAGACATCATATTTCACCTTAATAAATTCTGCGAACTTTGGTACTAGTGGCCGTATATTTACGCGGGCACAACTGAAATTATACATTGTAAAAAAAAATATCGGAATATTTAAACTTTTGCAGTGGTATTAGACCCTACGGCTCTGCTCTGCTTGCAGTACAGTATGAAAATTTAGCCACTAAGCACAGAGTTGGGGGTGTTTTATCTAGCTGCAATGCTAAGTTAAATGTCATTCAGTAAATGCATTGAAAAAGAGATGCTTGTATTAAAATAAATGAATTGGTTAAGGAACGCAAAGGGGACAGCTTGTTTTTTTCAGAGGGTTGAAGTCAAAGTTCAAATTAAGTAATTATTAGATTTGGGCAGAATGAATAGCCAAACCAAATTAAATAATCACAAAAAAGGTTTGCTATGTGCAGGTCATTGAAGCCTAGAGTTCAATTTAGCTAATTAGACACAATTTCTGAGAAGTTCTTAAAAGATATGAGGCAGAGAAATAATAATGTTGCTACGAACAATTAAGGCAGGCATAAAGGCATAAAATTGCAATTGTGAGAAGCAAACATGACTTGATAAAACAAGGCAGAAAAACAGACACCAAAATAGGAGAGGAAACGAGTGAAAAGAAGACAGTTGGACACCAAAATAGTTATTAATGATACGAGTGCGAAAACACAAGCTTAAAGTTCGAGGGTGTTGTTATGCAAATCGACTGCGCCTCGTTGCATAGACACCCGAGATACTTTCAAATTTTTTTCTGTTGATCAACCACGTTGGTCACGAGTCGCTATGGATATGTTGTTTATTTTATAAACGAAAATGTCAGTCAAATCAAATTCCTAAAAATATTTTAAAGAAAGAAAGAGATCTATTGCGAGAAAATGTGTTGCCCGTGAAGCTGCTTACGAGAAAGTTTATTAAAATTTATGCCATTGGTGAGAAAATAATAAAGTCTTCTCGGTAACAGAAGAGGTAATTCTTGCCTATTTAGACGAGAAGGTAAGTCTGCGATTATTTTCATTTCCATTTATATTTAATTCATTGGATTTGCAGCAAGAAACGTCACATGCTTCACTTTGGCAGCATTATTCGATCCTGAAGTCCTCCCTACAAGTGGAAGAAAACCTGCTCACTGAGCAGTTTGGGAATGTAATTGCTTACCTTAAACAAATAAATGTAACACTTCAAGATACAAACACGCATTTAATAAACCCTTATTGTTGCTATATTTGTTTCGTGTTTTAAAATTTTTAAAACACATTGTTAAAATATGACCAACAGAAAAAAACAATTATGAAAGAAGTGAACGCTTAAAAGTAATCAGTGTAATTACATGAGTGAACAAGCAACGCAATTAATAAAACTTGTAGTGGCGCCAAGAGACATTTTGACTATTAAAAAAATGTAGACAAGATTTTAGCTGTAAGAATTGTTTAGATTTAATTATTTGTAAGAATATTGAATTTAAAATGTAAGTCATTTGAACTTGGCTAATATCCGTTTTATAGTTATTAGATTAGATTTTGTTTATAACGGACATCGGCAGATAACATTTGAATAAATTAAGAATTGACATGCAGTTTTGTGCTCATTTATAAATAAAGATTTTTCTTAATAAAACATCAGATTTATCAATAAAAATTATACTAATGTGTTAGAGCTTCTGTGTGAGTGTGGGTAGTATTTCTCTAACAAAAAGTTATTTTTCACCACAAGCATTCCGAGGGCTGCGTTTGCGAGCACTTTACGAAGGCGAATTGCAGCTGAGAGGAGGTTCCAGAACCAGGGCTGTCTACTGGGACGCACCAAGGAGGGCTGTAGGACAACGACCAGCAGAACAAATACCGGAGGAAGCCACTTCAGGAGAAGATCCGAGCTGGGGCCCCTTTTTCGAGGACTAAGCGCACCACCTCAAAGTTTAAATGTACTGTAAAAAGCTTAATATCAGTGTGAGAATCCGGAAATTGGTGTATAAGCGACACAATACCGGTTTGAACAAGCAGCAGGCGTATTCAAGCCTCCAGCTGAAGCGTTTTTCCAATTATTAACAAGAATCCAGTTGTGAGGTTAGATGAAGATTAACAATTGCAATAATTTAAGCGGCGTCGGTCTGATGTCATAAGACAAATTAATCACTGAAACAAATGAGAATTAGAACCGTCAAAGAACTATAATTTAAATAAATACCTGTTCGAGCGTTCACAAATTTAATTTTTAAAGTCAAAAACGCTTACTGAAAGATTCAAAGCATTTTGTGTAAATTGACAGCAGCGCTCATATTTGCGACTGCGTATTTGAATATAATTCGGGCGCACAGTGGCGTACCCAGTTTAAGGTAAAATTTTACAAGTTATCAGGAAACCTTTGAATAGATATTGAGTGTCTACCGAGCTAGCATTTTGAGATTGAAATTGCAGATAGATAAAATACAAAAGAGGGCATAATACTATTTTATTTTTAAATAAATAAATTGAGATTACAATTCGGATATTATTTTAATCAGTTTAATCAGTGGAGCTTATTAGGCCACCTCACTATATATAAATTAATTTAGAAAAACAAGAATACAAATATAGAACACACACACACACAGCTGAACTGCAAAACAAAGAACAAATATATAAAGTGTAATGAAGGAACGAAAAGTGTCCAAGTAAACTATTTATAATTATTAATAATCAGCTACTGCATTTATAGAACAATAAATAGCTTCATTTCCCCAATGTCTGCAAATCGTTTTCAGTTTTAACGATATATTTCTTGTTGCCAAGTTTTAACCATATCGCACCCTCCAATATCCACACGTTTTCCTTGACCGTATTAACAGGAACCATTTTGATTATTTAACAATTATCCTAAATGATTTGCTTCCAAAATTGTTCTTCTTCAGTGTCTAGAAACATTTTATACGACACACGGCCGATATTCGCACATATGGCTACGGTGGTTTACGTGTCTTGCCCTAACAGGCTCGACCATAATGTACTAGCTCGGCCACAAATGCTTAGCTATCGACCTAATATCGTAGATAGCCATTTGAATTTTAATAAAAAAGTTGGAAGTTTTGTAAACGATCTGAACACAATTAGAGGAAGCATATGTTTCTACCAAGAGTTGCTACCGTACTACTATACTGAACATTTTTTTAAGTTATTTGTTAAATGTTTGTATGGCTAGTGATAAATAAGTAGTTGTAATTGCTCTTAATTCCGTCTACACATATTTAAAAAGGTATTTTTTATTTCTATGGTGATACCCAACCAATCAAAAATATTGCAGGATATTAAATTTAGAAAATTGCTGTTACATCGGGCAGACTGTCCGAAAAAATTTGACAACACATGTTGGGGCAGCACGGATGCTGGAAATGAAAACTATCCATAGTAAAATGGAATGACCATCAATATTTTATATGGCAACTTGACAACAACGAAAAGGCATAATTAATAAAGACGAGTATGGCATTCCGGATGGATGTAGACATAATAACTAGAGATTAGCTATCAAAGAATTGAAATGTTTTTCAACGCTTTTCTCTATGTATGTATTTGTCGATTTTTATTGGCGTCACTAGTAGCAGACGTTAAGCGGTCACGTGAGTACGCTGCCAAGTGACAACACTCAGGACTATCGAATCTGAGGTCACGAGTTCGAATATCTTTTTTAAATTATAGAAAGATAGATATGCACATGTCCAACCATTATCACCTTTAAATATAAAATACCATATTATCAACGCTGTGGGCCATATTTTTACTCTCCGCTAACGGTATTAATAAATAGCCAACTCGATTTCCCCGTCGAGGCATCGCAATAATTAGTTCTCATCTCTTTTGCGAATTCTCTTTAGCCCAAGTCTTCGCACATATGGCGCGATAATGTATATACCATAATATGATAATAACCATACCATATTGAAAGCCCCATTACAACAAATTACGAACACTATATGTGTCTTAATGTGCGAGCGTATTAAAGAGAGCATGGCAAAAATCGCTTCATACCAAAAATGCGCTCAAGTGTCGAGAAGGGGATTGCACCATCTCATTTTCTTTGATTTTTTTACTGTTTTTAATATTTTCTTGCTTCAGATATTCTTCATTTTGGTCGTTTGTGTAAGTAAACTATCGGAGGACTGAAAAATTTATTCCATATATCTATTTGTATTTTCATAATAAATTACAATTTTTTCTTATCTACGTGTAATTTCTACGGGAGATGGGAAGCAAGTGAATGCTCAGTTCTAAGATTTGAACCTACTTTGTTTTCTGGTCCCTGAAAGTTGTAAGAATACGATAAACTCCACTTTACTTCACCTAGTAAATTTAAAAATTATATCAACGTAGCATTTATGCTGGCACCAGCAGAAGGTAATAAACAATCCTTAAGAATTCTACCTGCTCGTAAAGTCACATTGTGCATTAAGCAAAATCCGTACACATCTGTTTTACTGGAGAAGTAATTCTACAGAAGAAACTTTTGATAAATTGACACAGAGCGCTTAAAGCGTTACTGAACTTCTAACGGAAATACCACTAAAACTTATTGCACTGCAAACTTCCTTATAAACTGCTAAACAATATTTGCGGTAAATCGCACTTGCAACCCTAAATTAATAAAACATATTTAACTTATCTTGAATATCAATTCCATCGACTAAAGGATGAGAAAATCACGGGAAGACCCGGTCACCGTGCGCTGAGCGAGATTCCTGGCAGGGAGCAATAAATAGCTCGATGACGACAAAAATATAAAACTTGGGGTAGAAGACAGAAACCGTGAATGGCGACCGGGCTCATATAAAACCACAATGGACACCTCCCAGAATGGCGACGGCAAACTGGCGTCGTTCTACACGCGATACGATGAGAGAGCTTTCAAATCAGTCGAACAGCAGTTTAAAAATTAAATACGAACAATTGGCGTTGATCTACACGCTGACAACGAGGCGTTATTCCGGGTGGAGATACATGGCATTGATATACAGCGTACTAGCGAAAATGCTGATAGCGGGGCGACACGAAGGTTCCTACAAATATATTCGATAAAGAAATTGAAATTTCAGATTAGTTGGCTACGCTTTAAGAAAGTAGGTATATTCGGCGTACATCGTAATTTGCTAAAAATTGGTACTATTGTGATGTTAGGGCCAGCCCAAATTGACTCTACAACACAATTAATGTGTTTTAATTTAAGCGCCACCAACATAAAGTTACAATTCCACCCAGAGGTGCCCTGAACTTTTCCAATACGATGCAGCCCTTCCAGTGGCTTGTAGTTTGGAGTCCAAAGCCTCTTTCTGAACCTGCCTTCCTTGTTCGTACCTAGGTGGCAAACATATCCTTCTGAACCCAATTCACAAGCCTAGCCAATACGGTAGTACACTTCCTGCTGATTCTGCTTCCCAATGCTTCCCAGGCGTAGCCAATATATCGATGGCACGATTTCCTGCTGCAATCGCTTTACCAAGCCCAAGCACCTAAGGAGGCACCTGAAGCCCTTCCGGGCGCACCACATAACCACAGCTAACTGAGGCGTCTAACATGCCGGCTCCGACATTGTGTAAAAGCAATCTGATACCCCAAACTGATCCAGAGCTCTTGGCAGCGGCCCCATGACAAATTACAAGAGCCACATTAAACAAGCCTTATTTACGAAGACAGGGAAAGCGCTTTGGTTGTTACCAGCACCATAAATAAGTAACATTTGACCCGACGAAAAAAGCTCTTTGCTCAGCAAAATGAAAAGGTCCTACACCTCTCCAGCACTTGCTGCACTTGCAAAACTGGGAAACACGGTTTTTAATCTTAAAACGCGAGCCGGCGTGCTTTCCCGCCCATGCTGGAATTGCTTCGAGGTAAAAACCGTCTTTTATACTGTCACTTTGGCTGCGTAAATTAGCAAAACACAATCCATAGCCTTAGCTTGATTCCCGGGTATCAAAAAGAACACTCAGGAGGACGTAAATTGCTCCCAAAACTACAGAAACACTGGGTCCAATTCCGCAGCAGAACTATTTGCTCTTAATCATTCTAGCTTCAGAAAGCACCGTCACTTACGCGCTGGCGCCCAACACGTTGTGTTGGCAGCCTAAGTTGTATTTTATTGTATTTTTATTCATCATAATATACACCGTGGTGCTTAGATATGTCACAATTCCGGTTCACACGTGTATGTGTTGCAGTTGGAGACCCGAAGAAATTCTTTATTTGGTATGTACATGCACTGTATAATTAATTTTGATCTGTATTATAAATACGATTGTACGTATTCTATTTAGACTGTTATTCATCTATTTCATTCGAAAAAAAAATAATTCTTAACTTACAAGCTACCCATAAAGGCAAATTTAATTCGAATAAGTAATGTAATCAAAATTAAACGGACTAGAACATTATATTACATTTTCAAAATATTACACGATAAGACTGTCTTAAGCAGCTACATTCATGAATAATAGCATCTACATATGCACAAGCTCTCTACGAGGTCAACGCACTGCTGACAGGCTATTAATAAACCGCATGGTTATCTAGAATTTCTGCATACCTATAGGGTATTATTGGCTTTTAGTATCATTTCTTCGTTTTCTTTTCAAATTTATATTATGTATAACAGCCTTCCTAATTGTTATAAACCATAAAAACAGCAACATTTTAAAACCAAATTGCGTACCGACTTGTTTCGAAAACAGTTCCAGAATTAAGTATTAATTACTTGTGCTATTTTTTTGTAAGCTTGGACGATAGTGCAGCATTCAAATCTTCTTTAATATATGCGCAATGAGCTATTACAGAATTGTATTTCTTAAGTTGTAGGGAGTGGGAATTATTTCTGCATATATAATTATTTTCGTATGTACTGAAAGTTTAGGTGGTAGAACAGAAAACAATATTTATTGTTCTCTGAATCTCGTCTTCTGGTTTTCTGATTCTACCTAATCACTCTTGTCGTACTTATAATAGTTTACTTTGTAATTTGGTAGTTCAGAAAATAAAGATTCTTTATTATTATTATTATTATTTGCCGCATTGTAATTTAAGCAACTATAGCTTAAACACGAAACATAACCCACTCTCTTGCAAATGTAGCAAAAAAAAACATGAAAATGGCTTCTTTGTCTTTTTTTGTAAGTTCAATTACTTATTTTTCAAAGAATAGCCACCAAAAATAATGTAATTTGCCACTTTCTCGTATGCACATGCATATGATTGGTTGATAAGATTATTTTGCTATGCAGGAAACTTAATTTTGATTCTGGTGCCCTTTACAAGTCGAAGTGACATTTTGAAATTAACTAATGGATGTTAATAAAAATTAGAATAAGTAAATTTTGCAGAATGTACTAAAATGGATCGAATTTGAAAAGCACTTACACGTTGTGTTTACTTGCTGTAAGCATAATGGAAGGGGCGACAGTACATTTCACAGCAAATAGCAATAATTAGATCATCTCTAGAAAATCTTAGTTGTTTAAGTTATGAGGACATTTGTTTTTCATTCTTTCTTCTGCTTGAAAGGAATTGAAATTGTAAATTACTTTAACGTGTTCTTAAAGTTTGGGTTTGGTTTATGCTAAAAGAATAGGGACACATTGCTACATAAAAAAACACTTATTATCAAGTTACACGTGTCGTACCTTAAACAATACTTCATTTCAAAGACAAATGTGGGCTGATTATCGTCATTTTATAAATGGTAAAAGCATCGCTTGGGTTGTCTTTCTGCTATTCAACAGCAACATTTACTTGTGCAAAATACAAAACAGAAACTATAAACCAGGAGACACGAATATACCATTTTTGATGTTTCATTTAAGACCTCACTGAGCTATTTCTGAAAGATATGTTTTGAGAATAAGTGCTTTCTAATAAATTTCAAAGGGCTCGGTTGTCATCTAGGGCGAAATTTACAATGTCAAATGTCGGGTATTTGAGCTGTTTTGGGTACACCTGCTACAATTTGCACAGAAATAGTTCAGGCATTTGTTACGGTATTAAAAGAACTTTACGACACCCACCCAAGGTGAGCATCGCACCACGGAATCAGTCCTGAAAAACTGGCACACTTGCCCTGAGATCGGCTCAAAATAGGCTAAAGGCCACGGCTGGAACGCTCAGGGAGTCGGGCGTGAGTCACACGATACGTTCTGGGCAAGCGTGTTGCGGCATATATATTTATAGGGTATGTCAAAATCATGAAGGCGCCACCAAGCCTGTCTTAACCCGACTAACCGGGCCTGGACGGTTAGACGGGAGCGAAGCACGCAAAATACTCCGACGATAGGATTACTCAAGAGTTGCAAGGTCAAATAATAATTTCGAGATTGCCTTATGCAAGGATTGTAATTAGGTGCCAATCCCACCGCGACTACGCAGCTGTCTCACCCACCTGTACGCTCAAAGCTTCCTCGTCCCGTCGCACAATAATCAGTACACTGAAGGGGGCGCTTATCTGAAACAGAACAGGCACAAGTCGAAACAAAACAATAGTTCCCTTAACTAACAAATCATGTATTGACTCACGGGTTACAATGGGGCAGCGGAGTGCGTCGCCCTATATCTATAAATAGATTATATCTAAGAAAACACCAGCTGGCGCACGCTCTAAACCTAGCGACAGATGTTGAACAGTAATGAACAAAGTAGCACTTGTAACATAGACAGTCTGTAATTTGGAATGAATGTACAAATATGCGGGCGCGACGCCTTATGCAGCAAACAGTAATGAACAAAGTAGCACTTTTAACATAGACAGTCTGTAATTTGGAATGAATGTACAAATATGACGACAGTGCCTGTAGGCACAAGAGATGTGACGGGCTCGCTCGCGGCGTCCCAATACAGCTCGTACGCGGGGCTTAATGCTCTTCGCGGGACAGGTACACTCGCGTTCACAGCGGTAATCAGTTCAAAGACACATACCTTAATATGTAGGCGGTTGGGGAGCCTGGTACAGTTGAGTTGCGACAGGCTGCCGTCTTAGGTGGCAGGTACATTCGATGTTCGACGGCTATAGGGATGAGTGGACATCCGCCATAATGGCGACGTGAGACAAGTCAGGACGCGTACAACTGGACGACGAAAAATGGGCCACTTTCGTTCTGCGGGACAGATCCTTGAAGGTCGAGATGAAGGGGGCACGATCCCTTACTTACGGGAGCAGGAACTGGGCTCAAGAAGCACCCACGCTACGCCGAAAACAAATCGGAACTCCCACACAACCACCACACGAACGCTCTCTGCAACGGGCTGCGATCAACTGCCACTTAAGGCGAAACCGTTTGTCACATACTTGCTGAAGCAGCACTCGACGGGAAAAAGATTGACGCCCCCGCCAAGGGCGGGAGCGCCGCACGAACGCACACACTATCCGATCTCTTATTCGATCGACGGCTCTCGGCTGGATGCCCAGCAAAAAGCGTTAGGACGTTTGAAGTGGCGTTAGCCAAACGGCGTTGCCACGTGACTCTCGACAGCCAATCGTGAGGCGATAAGATGAAACAAATTAATGCCGGCGACAATGGTAGCACGCCGCAACGGCGTGTTTTCTAGAAGATTCGGAATTCTTGCGAGCGATAACGCTCGGCTGCCAAAGCGCCATCAGAGGGGCGCTCCAACCGACGAGAAATACTGCGTTTGGTGCCAAATATGTGCAAAATCATGATTCTGGAATTAGGCGATGGAGCCAAATAAGTAACTAAAAGGGTTTAGCATACGGGCACGCTGCCCTAAAGCCTAGGTGGCTATTTAAAATACCAAAATGACCTGAATCAAATGTGCGGAAGATGAGATTGTACTTGTGCGCAAAGATTGAAAATGGTTTTAACATAGCAACAAGTTGCCCTAAAGGCGTGAAATGCAATTAAGCATCTACAACAGCAAAATGACTTAACACATTGTAAGACAGATGTCATGTGTTCTCCTTTCAAAACCAAAGTTGTGGACATCGGTAGCTTAGAAATATCATGCAATGAGCGCGAATGGCAGGAAATTTAAACTTTGCAGTGCGCTGACAAATGCGAAATTTACAATACGGACCTTGTTCGAAAATAGCGAATACGAGTGACAGCAGATGGTTACTATTAGAGCGCGTATGTCTAGCTATTATGATATACGTAATAATTAATAGCTTAAAAGAACCGTTTCAAACTAAATACGAAATTTGAAGAAAGCAATTGTTTAAGATCAAGTTTTTATGGGTTTTGCCTTTTTTACATTTTTGAACGTATTTTACATTTTCATTCTTATTTTGTGCTGTTTGCCATAATACATTAAATGGAGCTATTATAATCCATGCCAGTGCCAGGTATGACAAATACGGTACGGATTTCGAGACAAACATTATCCCTCCCGCCCTACACCCCTTTTTATAAGCATCCACATTTTACGGTTCACGGCAGTCGATAGTTGCATCAAATTAAAAAAAAATAACTAGATGGGGAACATGGCTAAATACAGCACTGTACTATGCAGAACATTTAAATGCTTTTAAATAAATTGTACTTGACTTCTCTGTAACGACATCCCAATCGATTAAATAATGTCAAAAGGTCTTTAACAATAATTATACATTTCTAACCAAACCTATTAAAAACTTTGAACACAAATGAGTTAGTTTGGTAGAGGCTACTGCAATTGTACATTATTTCCAAATAGGTGCATCGAATGTGCGGGGGAGCAGAGAAAAAATTGTAAATGAAAACTTAACGTATTGTCAAAGAATGAAAGCTACATATCTTGGAAAAATATAACATCTTAGAAGGCCACATGACTGAAAATTTAGTACGGAAGATTATAGTTTATAATTACATTATACCTGTCAATATTAGAATTAAATTTCTGCTTAAACCTTGTCGTCTTGGTAGATGAACACTCAGCATTCGTTGGCTTAATGTGCCTAACACCTTGTGAATTCAAGCAAGGGTATGTGTAACGGGTATGTTCTTTGCTGGCTCGTGAACTCTTACCAGCCACCCATGATGGTAAAATGTAAATCAGATGGTAGATTAGGACATGCAGTCTATCGAAAGCCTACACACACGGACAGATATTTAAATGCTACCTTCACCATTATCCAATGCAAAAAGCAACAGTTCTTAAGACTTTGGCAACCAGCGCGGTTCGTATCTCAGATTCAGGGAATCTAGAGAGAGAGAACGGGAACATTTATTTGACTTCTTACAAAAGAATGGATATACAACCACCGCAATATGCAAAGCGCTAAACAAAATTATGACACATAAGGCTAAAAAGGAATCCATCAAAACTGCATTTACGACCAAAGAAACTTTTAGTAATGATTTCAGGTCAGTAAAAGACAAAATGTCAAGTTTAAAAACAGCTGGCGTATATCACATTTCTTGTTCTTGCTGCTCGAGTTACATTGGACAGACTGGTCGTTCCATTGATCTAAGACTTCAAAAACATAAAGCTGATTGCAAACACTGAGCATACTTTACAAATGGACACCTTAGAATTCTTACAGGTTGAGTACTTGCCAGAGTACCTCACTACTTCCCAAGAATGATACGTGAAGCCATATAAATAAAAAAACATCCAAATAATATAACCAGGGAAGATGGTTTCAGACTTAGTAAAACTTGGACTCCTGTCATTCCCGGTCTAAAGCATTACAACCATCGATCGTCAGCCGGTCACGCAACGATTCAAAGTGCATTGGATTTAAACGACCAATCAATGTTACGCCGTTCTGCGCGGCTGGCACAGCGGACTATAAATACATCGACGCCGTCCTCCACATTTTAGAACAACTTTGACTATGTTGATGCAAGTCTTATGAGTCCAAAAATCTCATTTTTTGTACAAATAAAAAATAATATTTTTTCTCCAACCGCTTTTAAGTGAAAATAATTAAATGAATGTGACGTGTCAGTTGCAACGTTGAATTTGTTTCTATTTTACCTAGTATATTGATTTACAAGTGACGAAATAGATATTTAATTCATTAGTTCAAAAATGCATGTTTTTGGGACAAATAAGTCCCAAAAACTCATATTTTGTACAAATGTAACATCATATTTCTCCTCCGGCCGCTTTTACGAGTAATTGGTAATAATTAAATTAATGTGACGTGTCAAATGTTTTCATATTTTAACTTGTGCAAATATACAGGGTGTATACGAATTCGACCGACAAACTTCGAGGGTGTATTTACTGCCTAAAGATGTACCTAAATTGTTCGTATTCTTATAACCAATCTCCTTTCATTTCAAAGTTGGAAGCTCTTTTGTGACTTTTCTTTTAATCTAGCATTGAAATTGCCGATTGAACTTTTACTCAAATATCGAACTATACTAATTAATTAATGACATTAGGTACATATGAAACATGACATTTATAATTATTCAGACTACCAGTGGAAATAAAATATTCAAGTTTGGAGATTTGAATGCGTGTAATGTGTAGAAACACTAATTTTTAATGGTTTTTGGAAATCCAGAATTCTTTAAAGAAGATAGCTAGGCCATAGCTGATAATAAAATTTTATTCTTAATATTCAAGCTAATGGATTTCTTCTAATTTTTATTTTATTTAATAAATCTTGAAAAATTCATAGTGTTTTTTCGAAGTGTTTTGACCTGTGCAGAGTTTATCTTGCAGATAAGGATCAAGGTTGTCTAATCTTTTAGGCTGTATTTAGTGAGAGAAATATGCACCCAAAGTTTGTCGGTCGAATTCGTATACACCCTGTATAACTATTTTTAGTACAATTGCTATGGTTACTAGTAAAAACCTTCTATATAACCTTCTTTTTTGCACTACTAGTCTCAGAACGCACCGTTATTGGCCTATCTTTATGACTATTTTAATTTTGACGTTTTAAAGAGCTGTATTGTCAGGTTGACAGTTAAAATATTTTCGAAATTTGTTGGAAATTTAGGTATTAAGCCGTTTGGTATTGCGTAAAATAGTATATTCACCACGCTAGCGAATCATCTTATAACCTTCGCACTTTAGATATACGCTCAGGTTATAATACTGCCCTTCGCTATCTTGATGTATAATATACTATTAATACAAATAATATAATAAATAATTTTCCAGTGGTTAGAAATTTTTTTTATTAATAAGGTGCCTATTTAATTCGTAATTGTTGTAGCGCCTCCTCAAAATGTCAATTAGTAGGTAGTACCTGAAGTATAAAATCGCAAGTTGTTTATCTCTAATTTCATTAGCAATTTTTGTTCAGTCTTGATTGTTCATGATTTGTGTTGTTACATTTAAATTTAAAAAAAAATGGGAAGCAAACGCAGTGCGTATTTATCACAACCAAAAAGTCGCAAGAAGCAATTAAAACAGGCGCGTTTGGCAGAGCGTAAAAAGCGAGTTGATGTTTTTAGTGATTCAAGTGATGGTGTTAGTGATTTTTTCGATGGTAACCGCGAAAATATTGTGGATAATACATCTATTGAAAACGAGAAGTCATCAACCATTCCCGAAATATCCGAAGAGTTTTCTGTTTGTTTGTCAAGAATTGCCGGAGTTGGTCATAGAAGTTGAAGAACCTCAAGAATCGTTTGATTTTACGGGACGAAGTATAGTAGATATCCAGTACTTATTAAAATCTCTCCAATCTTTTAAACACAATGGTTTCCATTGTACATTTTGTGATGTGGAAATTATTAGCGAAAAGAGACTTGGTTTTCGCAGCATTTTTACAACTAAATGCAAAATGTGTAACAAACTAGATACTGTATCAACGGAAGATTCATCAAAAGATCAACTTGATGTTACAAAAGCTGCAGTGTCAGGTAATTAATATCTTATACTTACCAATTTTAGTATACATAATAATTAGTATCGAACATGTCTGGCAATCTCGTGCGTATTTTGTTTATTTATGTATAGATGGTTACAATAATATTGAAATTGAAAAATAAAGTGAAACCTTTCAAATTATCCACTGTTGAACAGTACCTAAATTTTCAAATCAATATATTTTTTAAATCAACAGTAAATTTTGAAAACCGAAAATTGTTTTTGAAGTAAAAATAGACATACTGACATTGTTAAACTGAATATTTTTAAATTCACCAGTGAATTTAAATTGTTAAGGCCATATTTCTATACATATTGGTCTCCAATTAGCCAGACATGTTCAAGCGGAAAACAAATTCTTCAGTAGAATTTCCCGCCGGATTTAAATTTCGAGTTAATTCGAAATTGTTATTCGTTAACTAAATGTTTGTTTTGTCATGTAGGAATTGTATGCACCGGTGGAAGTTACGCGTGTTTGGAAGAAATCACTTCTGCATTAAATATTCCATCAATACCGAGTCGGACATTTTTCAAACACCAGGAAACAGTATACAGTGGCATAACTGCCTTAGCATGGCATGAAATGATAGAAGCATGAAAAGAAAAAAAATCTGGCAATAGAAGCTGGCGAACTTGATGACAATGGGATGCCAATAATTACTGTTGCTGCTGATGGCGCATGGTCAAAGCGAACTTACAAATCGAATTATAACGCCTTGTCGGGCGCAGGCGCTATCATTGGTTGGCGAACTAAAACAATTTTGTATGTTGGCATAAAAAATAAATATTCGGAAAGAAGACAAATTGCAAACAACAATTGTGCACACCTGCTTCAAAAGTTGGCATGCTTCTACAACTGCTATGGAAGCTGGAATAATCGTAGATGGGTCAAGAAATCTATTGAGATGCATGGTTTAATTTACGGAAAATTAATAGGAGACGGCGATAGCAGGGTTATGCGAAAAATTAAGGATGCTGCTCCCTATGGACCACAATTTATAATTCAGAATAGTGATAGGAAGTTTCGATACTTTTGCGGACTCGTTCATTTCAAATTTCAATCCCATTCCGCCAGTGGAACGAGTCCGTCGGATTCGTTCCTCGAAAAGAAATCGAATTTGCAGACGCCCGCGGTACCCGGTCACTCGAAACCGGGTCTCGGAACGAATAACGCGCTGGCTGCGCTTCTCGCGATCGCAGCTTCTCGGTAAAGACCGTATTAGTGACTTAAGCAGGAAATACAAACTTTAAATGCCTAGTTAAATTACCTGTTGCACCACCTTTGTATGAAACTGTACCACTACAGAATGTACATTTTGCAATATTCCTACTTACTACATCAAACAGGTTCCAAATTTCAGTACGTTTTTTGTTCATTTTTTACAATAACAGTGATGCACTTGGCGTAAAGACAAATCGAACAGAAATGGAGCAATAATCAGAATACAGACGAAGAGTGTTACAGCCGCTATTGATAGGGTAAAAATTGTAAACAAAAAAACCTTGTTACAAATTGCAAAGAATAAAAACGTGATAAGCAGTTGATGTTGCATAGTTGTTTGTTTTGGTCAGTGGTCACACCGTCCGTAATTCAGTATGTTTTTGTGTTTGAAACTTTAAATCAAATGGATACCTACAAAGCGGCCAAAAACCATAAATCACTGATAACTGATAAAAAAGCATGCAACGTCGGCCGTATCATGTGTCGCCTGTCAACGTCGAACCTCTACTAAAACGAAGACGAACACCATCATCGTTTGCTGTTACCCTCAACTTAAGACAAAACATTGTATTCTGTATTGAAATGGATTGAATAATGACGCTATGCCAAAGGAATGAATGTCGGCGAGAATTGACCCCTCGTGAACTTTTCGTTCCTCGGAACGAATCCCGACTGGAAACTTGGATTCGATCCAAATCAATCCTGACCCGGATTCGTTCCTTTGTGCCGAATCCGACCGGATCGACACATCGCTAATTCAGAAGATGGAGTGCAAAAACCACATCCTTAGAATTTTAGGCAATAAAATAAACGAAGCAGCTAAAAAACCAAAAGTGGCTTCTTTGGTCAAATCACACTTATTATAAAGTCAGTTACGTTTTCGTTACGGGGTGACTAAAGCAGTCGAGTAAAAAAATTAACCGATTCATACAAAAAAAAAAAATCTGACATCTTAAACGGTTACAAACATATTTTTGATGAACACTCTGATTGTGTCGACTATTTCTGTAATGGTTCAAAAGAAAATGAAGAAAACATATACCCCGAATTTACGTCAAGTCCAATTCATGAAGATATTGTTAATACATGCGAACAGCTTGATAGAAGATGTCGACACTAATATTGTGGAAATGTTCAACTCCGTTGTTGCAAAATATGTAGAGGGAAAAAGAATAAATTATTCGCAACTAGGGTCTTATACAGCACGATGTGGAGCTGCAACTACTTCTTTTGATAATAGCGGGGAATTAAGTGATAAATTGCAGAAATTATTGGCTGCATATAGTCCAGGAAAGTATGTAAAATGCTATAGCGAAAAAAAAAGATTTGAAATTTGAACTACAAACGACGTGCAAAAACCCAAGGAACGAGACCAAAAAAATTATTCCATGCTGTAGATGATGAGATATGGAGACTGCGACGTATTTAGAAAAAGAAGCAAAATTCCTTGAGCAATTGAAAAATGAAGACCCTTCAGAAATACAAAAATTGTAGGCCAAAGAAACAACTTTTTATGGAAGACGATGAGGGTCAAACGATTAACTGCATCCAATTTTGGTAAAATTGCAAAACTAAAGAAAATCACTTCCACAGCGAACACAGCAGAGGCTTTTTTATCAAGAATTTTTTGGATCTTTGGCAACTCAATACGGTATACAAAACGAAATGAAAGCAATTACCCAATTTCAAGAAATTTCTGGATTAGAAATAACAAGCTGTGGGCTTTTTGTAGACCCAAAATATGCATTTTTAGTGTATCTCCTTATGGATTAGTAGGTAATGAAGCCGTTATTGAAGTAAAATGCCCTTATAATTCAAGAATGTCAAAACCAAAAGAAGCAAGTGAAAATGGTGTTATAAAATTTTTGACAATTGATGGCAGCGGTGGTCTTCAATTAACGAAAAATGACAATTACATGCACCAAGTACAAGGTCGATTAAACATTACCAATAAAAATAAGTGTTACTTTGTTGTATGAACGCAAAAAGAGTCGTTTTATCAAATTATATACAAGGATGAACATTTCTGGGAAAGTCAAGTTCCCAAACTTATAGCTTTTCATAAAAATGCACTTTTTCCGGAATTAATCGCTCCCCTTAAAGTTAGAGGGCAGGAGTTGCGTCAAATATATATTTGAAAATTGTGCGGTTTACCGATATTACATGTTTTTGTTTTCTATTTTATCTGTACCTATAATATTTCAAAGGTGCTTTATGACATGTATTTACCTACTTAAATAAATTTAACTTTTACATTTTAAATTACCCTAAAGCTATATTTTTACTAATTCTAAAACTTGTTGCACACAAGTTCGCTTATAATGTAAATTAGTTAAACGACTGAAATAACTGAAAAATAACAGTTTTTGATAATGAATTACAAGAAATAACAGTGTTTTTCCGAATTAGAAAAAATATTTTCAAACTATAACTTGCGGAAAACTAAATAAAACCACATCCACAGCCAACACAGTAAATGCTCTTGTTTAGCAAGAATTGTTTCGATCTTTGGCAACTCAATACGCCATACAAAAGCCATCTAATACCTAGTAGAAAGTTGCAATCTGTCGTAATCCCCTTGTATTGTGTGCTAATTGAAGTTTGTTATTTGTGTTGTCTGCTACACTACACTACACTACTAAATTATATCGATTTTTCTAAAATGTTAGTTTTTTTATTGCCGAAACAATTTCCATTTTAGAAAAAATGTCATGTAACGTTTGAAACAGAGTAGTTTTTAGCTATCTATTGACGTGGAGATTTTTTCGATATTCGTATTTTTGCAAATATTATTTGATAATTTTAAAGTAAAATAGAGTTGTAGGTTTTTTAATACTGAAAAGTTATTTTGCCAAAATTTAAAAAAATCTCTCTGTCAGTAGTCTGACAAAATATAAATGATTAGAAAAAAAAGTCTACTGCCTTTCCTACTTTAAAATTGGCTCTCTAAAATTTAAACAAAGTGTGCATAAAATGTGGTATATTACAAGGTGTAAACTCCAGCGTTAAGTAATTGTTAGTACTTATTGCTATTTTTAATTGGTGCCTAAGTAAATTTTAAACTAATCGAGGTTTACCCAACCCCCACTTACAGTTACAGTCGTGAGACAAGAGTTATAATAAAAACTGAACAAGGATTTAATGTATATTTTCATTAAAGTTATACATTTTACGTACAGCAAACAAAATTATTATCTCAAGTCAGTTAGGTATATTTTCAACAACAAGTGTGATACAAAATTGCAGTAGCTTATTCCTTTTATCAACTGCCCTAATTAGCAACTTCAGAGTCCCAAATGGGAAGGTTTGGAGTGTCATCTTCCGGAAATCTAGTAACGCATGATGTACATGGTATCGGCCCTGGAAATACAATTCAATGTTTGCTGGAAATATAAACTATGTGAAATTTATCACAAAATTATAATTTTTCAAACGACGAGTTTTCCCCTAACATAAGAATACATTAGGATGGTAACTTGTTAATGAATTATTCGAAAAATACTAATAATGTTCTAATATAACCGTTACTTTAACTTACTGCAGAAATAGGACAAACTCCTGGTGCCACTTGACCCGCACGTTCGATATCATACCAAAACTCTCCAAAGTACTTGTTCAATGCTTGGCAAAGGCGCTTTTCACGTATCGTAAACAGTGGAACACTAGTTTTGTTTGACAGTATACTTTCTATGTCTATGATCATCTGAAAACGCAATAGTTACTCCTGACTTAGTATTACTTTCTGACCTTATTTACGCCTATGTTGTCGTCCATGGGTATGGGAGTATTCAAATTAAAGTCCATATATTGCTTGTTTTTTTGAGTTGTTATAACGCCATTGAATCTTATTGAGCCGTTTGTCTGGCACATATCAAAGCGTTTTACCCAAAAATTAGTGTGTGATTGAGCCAATACCTCCTATTAACGAAAACAAAGTATTAGAATAAAGCATATTTCATTGGCTGTGACGAAAAATATAATGTATGATAATTCAGTTAACTTAAATATATTAAAAAATCTATAAAGTGATTTACACGGAACTTCCCTTGCGCGAATTTGATCAATTTGCAAATTAAAAAATGTATTCCGTTGGGATTCGAACTCCGCGCTCCGAGGTGAATATTTCCAGCCACTTTCTTTTCCGCCGCTAGGATAACTGATCCGCTGACGTGCTTGAATTGGACGAGTTTTTGATGCGTTATAAAGCACCATACTATTCTGTCCCATTTGCGGTGTTTACCCTGTATCTATTAGGTCTCATTTTCGCCAATAATAAAGCCTAAGCTATGTGTTAATTATTATAAGTAAAAATGTAGTGTGCTGGAATTCGCACTCCGCGCTTCGCCGCTAGAATAACTGCCTAGAGGCGTGCTCAAAGTGGATGAGTTTCTCATGCGTTATAAAGCACATGTAGTAGTAGTAGTAGTATTTGTGGGGAGACTCGTGTCAAGTAAGTAGGCCCTCATAGGCCCTTTTTGCCAACCCCGAGGACAAGGTCTAGGTATGCAGAGTACCAGGCACCTTAGTTCTACTTAGTTCCAACCCTAGCAAGGGATCTTTTACATGCTACACATCGTAGTAACATGAGACCCACGGCTTTACATCACTTCCGAATTATGGCATTCTGTAGAGATTTTCATCCGTATTTTTTTAAACCTTACCGGGTCAGGGGTAGAACTATCAATCCTTTGGCCCGAATGCTGACCACTGAGCTAGAAGGCCGGCTTATAAAGCAGCATACCATTCTGTCCAATTTGTGATGTTTACCATGTATCTGTTTTCGCCAATGATAAAGCCTGAGTTATGTGCGAATTATGTCTTGGTCTATTTCTCAGGTAAAGCAAAACTAAACAAATTTTATTATTTTAATGTGCTCACCCTGTATATATTTTTTCCGAAATTGTCTCGGTTTCATGCCAGGCAGACATATAATATGCATGCAAAATATCGTATTCCTCCAATAAATGTTTTTTGTGTTATAGCGCCATCAGACAGACATACTGTGATAAAACAGGGTGTATAAGTTCCACTTTTTGGGCCAATAAAGTGTAATGATTGCTCGGCTTCTACTATCAATTGCCTATTAAATGTAATGATTTGCTGTTTGTGAATTTTAAATAAAATTCAATAAGTTAAATTGTGGCTGGTTAAAAGTGAAAAGTAATAAACGATCACACAAATACATGGTTGTATGCCCCTTTTATATTTTATTTAATCTGCAAAACTGGTTTGGCTAACTACAAGGCAAGCATGAAACTCAGATCTCATTGGGTTGGGTTCATAAACGGACTTTATTTTATTCGTAGTTCGAATGCGCGGTTCTTCGTAGATCAAAAAAATCCTTGCTTTGCCAAATGACACAAAATGTCACTAGTGGTGAGAGGGTATTTAAATGTCTTAAAAGTGAAATTACTGTGAGAAACGAGTCAGGTAATTATTCAAATTTTCGCGCTTGCAATAATTAGCACTGTTTTGTTTCAGTGATGAAGTAGGAACACCTCTCCTTGCTTGTTTCGTGACGTATAAGAGACGCCAAAACGTGCATTTGTTTTTGTTCGCTTGGGTTCTCAGCCGAATTCGCACAATCCACCGACGCTACAGGATTTTTGGAAAAACCGAAGCAAATGGGGCCTCGGGAAAACGCTAAGCCACCCCGGAAAGGTTTAACCTCGGATTTTAATGCGTTTCCGACACTCCACACTTAAATTTGCAGGCTTTATCGTAGCCCGTTTGCAGACTTCTAAGCTGCCCGTTGTGAATGCTGCCCGGATCTTCTGCTGGAGTCGGTTCCCTCGCTGCAAATGCTGTCCGTGACGTTCTTGCAGTCCTCCCCGGCGCAATGCAATGCAGGCCTCTGGCTCTAGATTCCTACTTTGGCCGGGAATGATTATATATATAACGTCAGCCGATGTCCTCGGAGGAGCGATTGGAGAATTTTATATTTTAGTGTTGCGGAAACCTTCACAAACACTGCCACATGTACTCTGAGATAGGCACAATAAAAGGCATTTTTTTTTCTTGGTAATATGCTCGTTTAATGGTATAAAATGTATTTAAAAGTGGAGCACAAATCTAACAAAATTCACATAAAAATTAATTCAATTGTTCTCTTGTTTTCTCAACAAAACAGCATCAGGTTGCTAGGTTACTATGATTCTCTTATGTTAAAAAAAATAATTTTGGTAAAGAAAGGTTACAAATGGAAGTAAATTTGAGTACTTAAATTATATTTACAATTTTTCGATAAATGCACCTGCTATATAAGATTGACGTAGACCGTAGGTCGAATGATTTGGTCTCCGATCGAGTAAAAACACTTTCTTAACATGTTACGCATACTATTTTTCTGCAATTAATTTTATTAAGTCATAATTTTAGCGCTGTATTTGATGTATGCAGATCTCTTTTGTTCGGCTAATATTTTCACATGAATGGTGAACCATGATTTATTGTGCCGTTTCCCATTTATGTTAATTTTCCTAGTTCCGAGTGGTTCTGTAGCACTCTTTTTCCCATGCTTGGTCAGCATTATCGTTTACCATAATTGTGTTAAGATTGATTAATGATTCTACAGAGCTGATAAAACGGTAGACGAATATGCGAAATATAAACAATTGAGGAATAGCTTAAACGCCCAGATAAAAGAACTGAAACGTGAATAATGCGAACATTTTACGAAAGAACTGAAGTATTATCTGTACGGAGAGCAGAACAAAATATGGAATATGCTACGTAACAAAGAAAAAAACGAGTATCCACAAACCACTACCATTTCGCGTGACATGTGGGTAACTCACCTTAAACAACTACATGAATGAATCAAACGTAGATGATACAACTGACACAATAGAAGAAGGAATATATGACAACGCAAACCTTGATATAAATATAGAGATATCCCAAATTGGCGTAGCTACTACAATAGCCAAAATTAAACATAGAAAATATTCAGGTGGACCTAGATCTAATAACGAATGAAATGGTTGCATATAATAATAAAAATAATAATAACAAATATAAATAAATATGGAGGAGATAAATTAGTAAAACAAATAACAACCCACTTCCAAATAATCTTTGTAACCGGAATTCTACCAAATCAGTGGCAAACAAGTATAACCATCCCCATCACAGGTATCAAGAAAAACCCAAAAATTTATAGAGTTATAGGTCTCTTCAATTCTATATCGAAAATAATGACAAAGATCTTACCGGTAAAAATAACAGAGCAAATAGGAGCAAGTAAAGAAAAACAGGGAACATCCGAACAGATCCACCATATTTTGGGAGGTTTTCATCAGAAACTATTGTGGGGGCAAATGCAATGGCGGACAGCAAACGTAATTTTAATGCGAAAACAGCTTCATTCCACCTTTGAAGGCCAGTTGCTTGAATTCGTCTAAATCTGCATTTTGTTAAATGAAAAATCAACTACGTTTTCTGGATCCTAGAAAGTATGGAATTCGTCATAACATGTTCAACATCCGCTAGTGTTCTTCTTGGAGACACTGCTGGTTGAACTTCCTTCACTTTCCTAAGCAACGTAATGTACGTTGTCTCTCATTTTCTGGCAATGGTGCATACAGCAAAGCGATAGCACTGTTATGTTGCAACCTGTGATTTGTTTATTTGATTCGTTTATTTCCAAAGAAAGGTGCAACCTAATTATAGTAAGCAACCATAATTTAATAATAAGAGTATTTTTACTTCCTTTTACAATAAAGAAAGTATTGGATTCACCCCAAAAATTCGAAATTGAGTCTTCAACAGATCTTCACGTTTTAGAGTTTCCTGAACCCAAAAAACATATATTTTTTTCATATGTCTGTCTGTCTGTCTGTGTGTCTGTGTGCCTGTCTGTCTGTCTGTGTGTCTGTCTGTCTGTCTGTGTGTCTGTGAACAGAATATCTCAAAAACTAAAAGAGGTATGGCGTTGAAACTTCATATATAAGTTTTGTGTACTATGTAGATGCGACAGCAAGCTTTTGAAGAAAATCGCATAACCGTAAGTAGGTGTTTACTCTTGTGATTTTTCAGTTTTTTTCGATGTTTTCAAAAACGGCTCTAACGATTTTTTTTAACTTTACATTTTTATTACGTTTTTAATGTGTATTGATGTGAGATAGGTGATTTTCCAGTTGAATACTTCTGAAATGGGTTTCTTTTGTTTTTTTATTTGTTTTATTAGCCCCTATTTTAAATAGAACACCCGGTATATTATTACATTTTTGAATTCAGCTTAAAATTCTAGAGAAAATTTGTCTCTTCAACTAACGCTCTATTTTTTACCGTTTTTGCAGAATTTGTAATTTTTGAAAACTTTGACAAATGCTTAAAACTTTAAAATCAAATTTTTGCTAATTATAAGATCACTGTAAAAGGAAGTTCTATGCGTGTATCACACCAGATGTTTAGGATATTGTATTGAGTCAAGTAGCAACAAAACAGCAGGAAAGAGGCAAATTATAAGTCAAAACTTATTAGGAGAGAGACAAGGAAGAACGAAATGACATAACTATGCGTTATCTATTTTTTTGTGCGTCTATGAAGTCGTGTATAGTGTCTTTAGACATACATTGTATCCAGGTCCTAATTTTTGCTATAAAATTATTATTAATGCAGTATTTTATTGTATGAGAAAGCATAAAATAAATTCTCGGAGCAATATAGCCATAGGAGCTCTGTCCAAACGTCTTCCTGGCACCTGCTACTTGTGTTTGAGCGTGACATTTTTAAACTATATCTAAATTTATGTGGAAAAATTAAAATGTTATAAGAATATAGTTGGCGGAAATCCAACGATTTACATACTTTAAATAATTCGTCACTTAAATTCGTACGATTATTATTAACTATAATATTTTTAAATTATTTTTAGAGGATTTCTAATTGAATCACATGACGTTTTAACATGCCACCCCATCCAACAATTCCATACTGTAAGTGTGATTTCACCAATTAATGATATAGAATTATTAGGTACTTTTATTCAATATTGCTTAAAATGAAATAATATTATAGATCTTATTTTTAAATTACATTTACATGCCAGATTTTGATCAATTTACATTCCCCAATAATTTATGTTTTCATTTCTTCTATAGCATAATTTATTTAAGCACCTGAAATAGTTGGTTTATCAAAAGTTTTTTTTTTATCTGCATAGCAGCTAATTGCTATAAATTTGGTTTTCTTAAAATTACCAAAAAGTGCTTTTCGATCAAACCAATTTTTTAATCTTCTTAAATCGTTTTCAGCTAAGGTTTTTCATTCGTCCCAGCAATAAGCAGTGTATGGCACAACAGTATCAACATCAAACGCAGATATAGTACCTACGGTATCCAAACACAATAGTTCATCAATATACATTGAGAACAACATTGGGCCTAGAACTGTGCCTTGTGGAACACGGCATGTAACTTTTAGTGGGTCGCTTATCGATCCGTGATTTTTACATACTGGGTTCTATTGCTTAAATAATTCTCCATTGGAATTTTTATTTTCCTCAATGTTATGCCTGTACTATTTAATTTTTGTTTCTTTAATTAATTTAGATAACATGCTGTTGTATTTTTATACTTGTTAAGAATTTCTAAGTTGTGTGTTTGCGCTATAGAGCTTATATAATTCATTCTTTCTAATTACCGATTTTACAATAGCGTTTGTTATTCAAAGGTTGCGATTTCGATGTTTAGATTTAATAACTTGTGTATTCGTTGCTGAATTCACCGTCTTTTTTAATTTGTTAGTGAATATATCCACTAAATAATCTACATCTTCTGTTTCATATAGCTCCACCCACGTTTCACTTTTTAACTTTGATTAGTTTGTCTAATTTAGCAATTTATTATATTTGTTCTCGTTTTACAAAATCTGATTGTCTTTAACGTAATCGATGAAATGACAGGAAAATGATCTGTAATATCAATTCTAATCGCAACAGCGTTAGTTTCGGCAGGCTTAGTATTTTTAAAGAATATATGATCGCGATAAGTTTTCGTATCTTTTTGTATTCGCCTATAAATGTTTATTAATGAAATAAATCCTTCTTCTCCCATTATGTTTATTCCAAGTGAACGAGTTGATTATTACAGTATGTCTATTAATTTATAGTACTGAAAATTTCAAACTTTTTTCATTTAAAATAATATGTAATAATAAATTAACGCTTAACTATTAGCTTTACGAATAACATGTTCTAAGTGCCCTTCATTACGTTCGACGCTCAGTTCGTATTTGCATATTTGTGGCCATATTTGAAAATAGAGGCTGTTGCATCTGTCGTATCGCTTCTGTAATTTTCTCTTTTAACTGTTGTATTGTCGTCCAGCTTTACCTCTCCTCTCCTTGGTGTAGCACACTTCCAGTTCTTCTAAATTTGGTTATAATGTTCAGTACAATAGGATTACTTGATGCCTGTTTATTGAAATGCTCCGAAAATTGTTCGCGAAAGAATTTAATGATTGGACCATTTTGTCTACCTAAAACGTATGAGCGAAAATAGTGCTCAACTAAAAAGACTTTTTCTTCAGTAGATAACTTTATTTACGAACTTGCAAACATATTAGTACATCTAACCAAAGCCAAACGTCAATGTCAAGTAACAGTGTCAATTGTTAGAGGTTTAAGCAAAAGTAAGCCTACCGTTTCAGTACTGTAAATTAATAGCCATACTGTAGCTATAAATCAAGAAACATTTACTGCTATCCAGATTGATTTTGGTAGAATTTTCCCAGCTTATACCGGCGTACATCATCAGGGAGCGAATTAATAATTTATATAAAAGTAGCGTGCAATCTCTTTTGAGGTTGGACTTTCTATTTATAATAGGGTATAGCTGTTCTAATCGAACATATCCTTGATTTTGCTTATTCTTTATTATGTTGCTCAGCCTTTATTTAGTGCTTCTTATTATTAGACTATTAATTAATATTATTTGTAATGAATAAATAAATAAAAATTGATCTCCCACAGCATAACTTAGCTTATTTGGAATTGCCTCTCTCTTTGGCTAATTTAAAATATTATTATTAGTTAAATTTTACTGTAATAAAAGTATGTTGCTCTGTCTATATTTTATTCATTTGCAACTTATGTAAACTTATGCACCGGCTAGCAATTTGAATCTCGTATCTGCAGGGCTAGGTAGTTACACTGTTGATAAATTTAACCATTGTATGGCAAATGATGGATTCTAACGAATGACAAACAACCTCAAAATATTTAACCCCAAACAAAGCTGTTCGAAACACACATAATTCAGCATATTATGACAACAAAATAACCGACAGTCGATCAGTTTACCTCAGGTAAATTACTACAATGCCTTTTTAATAATCAAGTAATTTGGCCAGCCTGGAATTTGTTTTTCAAGTGCAAAAGGACGCTAACTCGCATTTGGTTTTTTTTCTCCAAGCAACGCTGATCCCGCTTCCGGTCTCCGCGAAAGGACGCCAAGCTTGTATTTGCTTCCTGGAAAGCTTTCAGCTTCTGATGCCTGCCTCTGAATCACGAGTGAAGCCACCTTCAGTTCCTGCACCTTGCGATCCGCTTCTCGCAGCTCCCAATCTTGTTGGATCTCGGTCGAAAGTCGATCTGACACAGGTTAAACTCCAGGTCCAATGTACTCTGGAACTGCACTCCGAAATACTGTCAATTTAACCACAGCGAGCCTCCGCACATAGGCAATTAAATAAAACGCACAACTGGGCAAACATATTTACTTTTATCAACAATATTTATCAACATCGAGGACCCAAACAACACACAAGCTTTCGGCTTTGTTTCCCCAACAAAAATTAACAAACGACTCTCTAGGTCACCATAGCAACATGATTTATAGTTGTCTCTCTGTAAGTATACATTCTTTGATCTTAATTTCTAATTGCTTTTGTAAATGTCATTCCAGAAACACTAACCTCACAATTGGTAACACTTTTAGTTAAGAAACACTGATTAACACACCACTAGCATCTTCTTGTAATCTTCAATAATTCTCAAGTTGCTTTTTATATGCTCTTAGAATGTCTGTACGGTTACGGCCAAATAAAAACGACCACCATTTTGACATTCTATGTCATTTTCATAAATTTTGGTAAATCAGGCTTTTACTTGACAGTACCTTGACAATTTGAATTCTTAATATGTCATTTTTAATTTTTATGTTTCTTGGGTAATTTAATACCAATTCACAATAGAGTAAAGTACTGTCCGGTTTTATTTGGCCGTAACTGTACCTTCTTGCACTGCTTTATAACCTCTTTAGCTGCGTCATCGGTTGTTGGTATTTCACCATGAATGCAAATGCTGCCTTAAACCTCTGTAATGCTTAGAAACACCTTTGTACTAAAGCTACCTCCTTATCGTGTACTGACGTTACGCAATTAATCTGTCAGTCATTAAAAACTTACCTACATTTGCCATATGGAGCACAAATTTGAATACAAGCTGATCGGAACCCTGACGCTACTGTTTAATTCAATCACTAACCTCTATTCATTAAATAATGTTATGGCCAATCATACTTTATGTAATTATCAATGTTTACTAGTGACTCTTACTGTTGCAATAAATAAAATACCAATTCTGGGCCTATTGAACTTATCATTAGCATTTGTAAGTTAATAATGCAACCAGAATTGCTTTAAGCATCGTACCATTACAATATATCTTTTCAGGTTAGTTTGGTTTCAAGATGCATGCCGAGATATTTAACAGTTTCGTCTTTTCAAATCCATTGCATAGCGCTTCCGTTAACTACTATCATCGAAGGATTGTTTATTTTTCTTAAGACGAATATCTTGGCTACACATTTAGATTGGTTTAATTTAAGACTCCATTTCGAAAACATGTGCAGATTGTGTTTGTGGTCGACTAATCTTTTTAGCTTTTTCATAGGAAAAATAATTTAATTATTTAATTTGTATACAGATTGGTGGCGGAAAATGTGAACATAGGTAATTAAATGAGCTAGAATACAGTTTATGGGCGTATCATGCGTTAGGAAGAAATAGACTAATATGCGATTGACACTGAATCCTAGGATACTAGATTTTAAATCATATATGTCTATTTCTGTCTAACGCATACAAAGCCCATAAACTGTATTCTAACTCATTTGACTGCCTATGTTCACATTATCCACCACCAATTCGATTGGTGGTCAAATGAATACAGAGTGAACACCTTAAATAATTAAATTCTATGAAAAAATTAAAAAGGTAAGTTTCAAAACGTTCATTTGCAAGCGACAAGATTCAAGTATTTTCATAAATAAATATATTGCAATATTTAGCAGCATTGTAATTGCGTTTATTTACTAGCAACATGGTATTGTTCTTTTTTACTCCCCTCGTCTAAAAGACGAAGGAAGTATTGTAATCGAGAAGAAATCACCTTCCGAGGATCCCTAGATGACAAAAAACAGGTTTTGTCAATTCCGTTTGTATGTCGGTTTGTTGCCGATATAACTCAAAAACTATTTGTTAGACGAAGACGATATTTTGACATGAAACCCAAAGAGACTTGCAAAACAGGCTAACCGATAATAAGGGCCCCCTTCGAAGAACTTGCTTGTGGCTCTATAAAAGCCTAAACATCCGTTTGCGGATCAAAAAATAAAAGTTAGGCGCACGTTATCCTAAAATCAATTCAGTGATTTGTTCGCTGGCGTCCTTAGCCCGATTTGTTTCAGCGTTATAAATGTGAGGTTACGTCACTATAAATTGAACTTGAGAATAGTATTTCCTATAATTTCAAATATCCCATTAGTTAACGAGCGCAATTTAAGAAAATCATAACAACGTCTGTAAAAGACAGTATAAGCCAACTAATTGTACATATTTCAAATAATAAATTGCAGAATGTAGCAACCCAATCCATGAGATACATGAGCCCACCAGATCAAAACTCTGCGTTTACACTGTTAGTGAATTTGTGCTAGAGGTAAAAAACTGCTAGGTTGTGTTTACTACATTACTCGACCAGCAAAAGTGGCCCACTAGATGGCACTACCACCAACGGAGATCGTATTATCTGATTTTGCTTGAAAATGTCCTAGTTTTAATGTAAACTGTGTTTTAAAAATAAACTTACATAGTTTTGCATCTGACTTTGTAATGTAGCATGCTGTGAGAATGCTTAATTATTTTCAATTAATATCAAGATATCAAAAGGGTATCATGTGATAACAAGTGTAAGAGAATAACGGGTGGCAGTAAATATTAGCAACCAAGAGGTTGTTTACAAGGGTTGAAAAGTTTCTATAATTTAAAGATTATCAGTCAAAATATTCACATTAAAGGTCGAATAATACCTTTAATTGTGAGGATATAATTGCAATTTGATACGTGTTAGTAAGAATAGCCTTCTGCATGATCAAATACTGACCAAGGGGTCAATATTAGTCTTCACATAGTGAGTTGGAGATTTATAGAATCCATTTCAAGTGGTCATTGGTGTACAAGCCATCAGTTTAGTGAGTGTTTGTGTGTGTGGCATGCTGCAATACCGTTTTAAGAAAATATTAAACGGTCAAGTCTGCCTACAACGAGCTTTTATGGGTCATCATCATCTTCAAGTAGGTGTTTGACGACTTCGATCAGTGTGAAACTGATATTAGAGCAACATCCCAAGTACGAGTTTGGCTGTTGAAGGTTAGTGTATTCTAGTAACAGTTTGGATACGGCAAATTTAGAATTTAAAACGTGTATTTAGATTTAGAGAATCTTAGAATATTAAGTTTTCTAAATTAATATGGTGATTTGAGTACTCGACGGTTTCGATCTTTATAATTAGAAATTTATCATTTTGGTCTAGTTATTTTAAAAAGTATTTAACCGCATTTATTGGAACTTTCATTTAATTAAATAATTTTGACAACTTTAATTTGACTATTAATTTGTAATGTCAATTCAAACGTTTAATACACTATAACAGTTAATTAGATTCAAACTCAAGTACTAAGAGTGTGATTTAAAATAATCAAACTAATATTTATTTGGTCATTCAAAGTACAATTCATTAATACAGTATATATATTTGACATTAACTCATTCAGCTGGGAAGTACAGAGAGTCTCAATTGCTAAATAAGCTGGCTAGCCGAGGTATATTTAAACATGACATAATTTCAAAGTCAATTATGAAAGTATGATATATGTCAATATATGATTCAGTTGAAAGCAACAAGGTAAGTGAGAATTATATACATTATTATTGATATTACTTCTGTGAATTAAGCAAACAGGGTAGATATCACTAATTTTTATTATACATTAAAATCTCCTACAAAAGGGGTGGTGTAATAAAATTGACGCGCAACGTGAGGCTCGAAAGGAAGTTGTAATAAATTTAGCTCCACAAAGTGAGATACAAAAGATAAACAAATAAGATTGTAAAATAATTGGTATCGATCAACGTGAGGGTTCGAGGCATTTAGAAGAGAGGATACGTATATGAATTTGCGGTCGGGTTTTAGAAAACCAACAAGGAAGTTAAAGAAAATGGATGGACTTCAATTAGAACAGGGTGATAACGTAGTAAATACGGAAGGACGTCAAAGGCAAGAAGCTAGTACATTAGTCAGTGCATCAAATGACAGCAATATGATGCGAATGATGCAAGAAATTTTAAATAAAGTATCTACAGTAGAAAACACAAACCAGGAACTTTTAAATAAAGTATCTGCAGTAGAAAACACAAACCAGGAAATTAGATCTGTAGTTGAAGACAGCAATCAAGAGATTGTAAATAAGGTGATTGAGGTGGAAACTGCAATGTCAGAAAAAATCGATACAATTGAAACAAAATTAAAGACGTTCCAAACAGAAAATGGAAATCTTATAAATAAGTTAAGGGTACAATTAGAACGACAATTGGTACAGAAGGTAACACCTATCGAAAAGGAGGTAGATACCATTAGGTCACAAGTAGAAATGAACAAGGATAATATTAAAAATTTTGAAAACAAATTTGACAGTTATCAAGGTAACGTCAAAAATCAAATTCAGTCATTGAATACCGAGGTGAAAGATATAACAAACTGTTTACAAAATAGCTCAAATAGTGGGAATATCAGTTTTAATGGTGGTATAGTTATGCAAGCGAGTCATGAGAGACCAAAGTTTAACGGGAATAGGCAGGTATTACACCCTATTAAGTTTCTAAAGAAATTGGAAAATTATTTTGATACTATGAAGATTGTAAGTAGTAAAAAGTTACAAGTAGCAATAGAATGTTTAGAACATGAGGTAAACCTTTGGGCTGAAAGTCACTGTACTGAATGGGACAACTATGAATCTTTTAAAGTTGATTTTATTAACAAGTTTTGGTCGAGAAATATCCAGGAAAAAGCTAGGGCTGAAATTTATATGGCAAGAATGTATAACGGTAGATTTGGAAGTTTTACGAAACACGTGTGGTATTGGATTGCGAGAGTGCAGTATTTAGAACCAAAGATACCTGACGAGATTCTGGTAGAAGCTCTTAGCAAACACTTTCCAATAGACGTACAAACAGCATTAGTAGCTTCGCAAGTGCAAAACGTAGAAGGAATGCTAAAGGTTTTGGAGGGTTTGGAAAATAGACAAACCAATTCAAAATTTGACGTAAGAGAAAAAACGTCAAATTTTCAAACTTCATATCCGTCAAAATTTGGTAATCGCAATGCAAACCAGTTTGAAACAAGAAATAGGATGAACCCAAACAATTACGACCAAAATCAAAATAAAATGTTAAGATTTGACAATAATGTTAGAGGAAGGGAAAATAATAGGAATAGCTATACGATTCAAGCAAGGGGTGATTCACCAGTGTCATTTAAAGCCAGTGATAGATCACCAAATACATCGCAAAATCAGGAAAACTAAAGGACCCGGTACAATTAGCTCCAATTGTTAAAATTCGGGTTTCAAAGGAGCAACAAGAGCATATAAATTTTGTGAAAAATTATTTTCAACAATATAACAAAATTCAAAAAGTTCATAATGTAGTTGATTTGGCATGTGATGTTTCGGAAAAAGAAAAAGAATTAGTAAATCAGGATTTACCTTATTTAAATGTAGAGATTGAAGGTATTAAGCAAGACTTGTTAATAGATACGGGTAGTTCGGTGAGTGTAATGTCGGAAGAAATGTTCGTAAGAATATTAGAACAAAATAATAAAATACCTATCTTACCATCAGTGGGTTTAACAATTCAAGGTGTCACTGGGGGAATTAGAAAAGTCAAAAAGCAGGCATTAATGTTGGTAAATATGGGAAGTTCAAAACATAAAATAGTATTTTTAATTATTAATCAATTAAATACTACATCCATTTTAGGCATGGATTGGATGTACAAGGTTAAAACTAATTTGAATTTTAACAGTAAGATAATGAAATTTGTAGATGCAGGACAATGTCATGAAGTTTATTTTAAAAATAATTCTAACCAAGATAAAATTGTATCGAATGAATTGAAGTTAATATCAACAGTTAATTTAAATATACAAGATGAAACAAGGTTTGAGATAAAGGAGATACTATTTGAAAACAACAATGAGTTAAGCGAATCATTACAATTACAAAAAGATTTGAATTTAGTTTTGAAGGATCTAAAAGAAACAAATAATGAAACGCAATACATGAATGTTGAAGGAGTGGAGTTTGAAACAGAACCAACTTTAACAATACATCAGTTAAATAAACAATTTAATAAGGAGAAATTATATCCGATACAAGATATATTAGAAGAATATAATGTAATCTTTTCTGATAAGCCAGGCTTATGTAATCGTTTTATTTGTAAATTAAACATTAAGGATGAAGCGGTATTTGTACAAAAATCTTATCCAATTCCTTTTGCAAAAAGAACAGCAGTTGAAAAAGAGATAAAAAGAATGTTAGATTTTGGTATCATTGAACATTCAGATTCACCTTATTCTAATCCCATAGTCGTAGTTACAAAAAAGAATGGGTCGGTACGAATTTGTTTGGATGCTAGAAGGTTGAATACAATATTAGTAGAAGATCGAGAATCACCACAATCAATAGATGAATTACTACAGAAATTTAATGGTGTTAAATTTTTATCATCTTTGGATTTAACTTGTGGTTATTGGCAAATCAGATTGCATGAAACGTCTCGAAAATATACAGCATTCTTAGTAAATGGTCGGAGTTATCAATTTAAAGTTTTACCTTTTGGATTGAATGTATCAATTGCTGTATTCAGTAAATGTTTAGATCATGTTTTGGGTCCAGAAGTATTATCGTTTGCAACGGTGTACGTCGATGATATCCTTTTAGCCTCGAAAACATTAGGTGAACATAGAAGTCAATTAGCTTTGGTTTTGGAGAAACTTAGATTAGCAGGTATGACAGTTAATGCTGATAAAACAGATCTATTGATGGATCACATAAAATTTTTAGGATATGTAATTAGTCCTCAAGGTATTAACGTGGATCCTGATAAAATAAAGACCATTCAAGATTTTAAGCCACCTAAAAGCAAAAAAGAATTACAATCATTTTTAGGAATATGTAATTTTTATAGAAAGTTTGTCTGCAACTATGCTTCGTCTGTAGTTAAACTTACTCATCTATTAAAGAAGAATAATAAATGGAAATGGGGAATGGAGGAGCAAGAAGCTTTTCAACAAATAAAAGAAAGATTTATTAAGATAGTAACTCTTTCACATCCAGATTTCAACAAAACATTTTATATTGCAACTGATGCATCGGGTTGTGCATTAGGAGCACATTTGTTTCAAATAAACGAAGATGGTTCAACAGAAAATGTAATTTTTGCTAGTAGAGCATTACTAGAAGCTGAAAAGAATTATATGACTACTGAGTTAGAACTATTAGCCATAGTGTTTGCTTGCAAAAAATTTAGAACTTATATTTTGGGATATGAAACTATAATTTTAACGGATCATAAAGCTTTAGAATTTTTAAGTAGCTGTAAAGCTTTGAGTGCACGTTTGATGCGATGGAGTATGTATTTGCAAGAATATAAACTCAAAATACAATATTGCAAGAGTAAGGATAATTTAGTAGCTGATTTCTTATCTAGATATGTGTACGGTGATGAAAAGAAATTGAATCCATTACTAGTAGCTTTGACTAGAGAAGTAATTCCAAGAACACAATTACCTAACTTACTTAACAATATAGAAAATGATCAGAACACGGATCAGAATATATTTTGGATAAAGAATGAAATGGTAACGAATGAACAGGGAAAGAGTGATGAATTGAAATTAAATTATAAGATTCATGAAAATATATTGTTTAGAAGAAGCAAGAGAAGTGAAGAATGGTGGTTACTATGTATTCCAGAAAAGTTAGAAAGAGAATTGATAAATGAGTATCATCAAATGTATGGACATTTTGGTATCAAGAAATGTACTGCACTATTAAAAGAAACTTGTTATATTACAAATATAGAACGTAAGGTTCAGAAAATATTAAAATACTGTGATTTATGTCAAAGAACTAAAGTAAGCAACAAAAGTCAGAAAACTCTCATGAGGAACATTGAAGCATTACAACCATTACAAATAGTATCTGTAGATTTGTTTGGTCCTTTACCTAGAGGAAAGTATGGAGTTACTTGTATATTTGTAATGAGAGATATATTTACAAAATTTGTTAAACTATATACAATCAAGAAACCAAATACTAAATCATTATTAAATAGAATTTTAAATGATTTTATAATTAATATAGGTAAGCCAGTTATAATTTTATCAGATCATGGATCACAATTTACAAGCAGATTATGGAAAGAAAAACTTAATGAACAGGGGATACAGTACAGGTATTCTGCTATTTATCACCCACAATCAAATCCAGTAGAAAGGATCATGAGAGAATTAGGCAGAATGTTTAGGTGTTATTGTAATATGAAGCATACAAGTTGGCCAAGTTATGTACAACATATAGAAGATTGGTTAAATTGTGTGGAAAGTGATACTACAGGATCAACACCTTATGAATTAATGAAAGGTCATAAACCGACTAGAATCATAGAAAATTTAATCAGATTTCCTGAAAGAATTGACACAACTACAGATCTAAAAATACAGTTAGCACAAGAAGTTTTTTTATCAAAGGCTCAAAGAAGAAAACGAAGACATGATAAGAATGTGGGACGTCCTATAAAATTCATGAGAGGCGATTTAGTATTAGTTCGAAATCACTTACAATCGTCAGTAATAGAAAAAACGATTAAGAAGTTCTTTTTACTATATGAAGGTCCATATGAAGTGGTCAAGGAAGTAGGGGAAAATGCCTATGTTCTAAATTATCCTGGGGAAAATAGGTATAAGTATACCCAAAATGCTTATAATTTAAAGAAGTATTATCATGAGAATAATATCAATAATGCAGTAAATCAGGTTATAGTATATCACAATAATGTAGATAAAAATGTTAATTGGAAAGAAGTTATGTCATGGGGTTACCTTAATAATGATGTAAATACAGAGTAACTTGGTTAACAAGGTTAATTTTAGAATTTTAATATTTTTGAAATGAGTTAAGGTTAATTGTAAATAATTTAAAATAGACAAATATCAATTTTTACATAAAAGCTCGTTAGAGATCTTTTAAATGAAAAAATTGGGGGGAATAAACTGTAATGTAGCATGCTGTGAGAATGCTTAATTATTTTCAATTAATATCAAGATATCAAAAGGGTATCATGTGATAACAAGTGTAAGAGAATAACGGGTGGCAGTAAATATTAGCAACCAAGAGGTTGTTTACAAGGGTTGAAAAGTTTCTATAATTTAAAGATTATCAGTCAAAATATTCACATTAAAGGTCGAATAATACCTTTAATTGTGAGGATATAATTGCAATTTGATACGTGTTAGTAAGAATAGCCTTCTGCATGATCAAATACTGACCAAGGGGTCAATATTAGTCTTCACATAGTGAGTTGGAGATTTATAGAATCCATTTCAAGTGGTCATTGGTGTACAAGCCATCAGTTTAGTGAGTGTTTGTGTGTGTGGCATGCTGCAATACCGTTTTAAGAAAATATTAAACGGTCAAGTCTGCCTACAACGAGCTTTTATGGGTCATCATCATCTTCAAGTAGGTGTTTGACGACTTCGATCAGTGTGAAACTGATATTAGAGCAACATCCCAAGTACGAGTTTGGCTGTTGAAGGTTAGTGTATTCTAGTAACAGTTTGGATACGGCAAATTTAGAATTTAAAACGTGTATTTAGATTTAGAGAATCTTAGAATATTAAGTTTTCTAAATTAATATGGTGATTTGAGTACTCGACGGTTTCGATCTTTATAATTAGAAATTTATCATTTTGGTCTAGTTATTTTAAAAAGTATTTAACCGCATTTATTGGAACTTTCATTTAATTAAATAATTTTGACAACTTTAATCTGACTATTAATTTGTAATGTCAATTCAAACGTTTAATACACTATAACAGTTAATTAGATTCAAACTCAAGTACTAAGAGTGTGATTTAAAATAATCAAACTAATATTTATTTGGTCATTCAAAGTACAATTCATTAATACAGTATATATATTTGACATTAACTCATTCAGCTGGGAAGTACAGAGAGTCTCAATTGCTAAATAAGCTGGCTAGCCGAGGTATATTTAAACATGACATAATTTCAAAGTCAATTCTGAAAGTATGATATATGTCAATATATGATTCAGTTGAAAGCAACAAGGTAAGTGAGAATTATATACATTATTATTGATATTACTTCTGTGAATTAAGCAAACAGGGTAGATATCACTAATTTTTATTATACATTAAAATCTCCTACAAAAGGGGTGGTGTAATAACTTATAGTTTCACTTAGTTTTGCATCTGAATAATGGCCAAATTTTGAAAGTTAATTAAAGTTTAGCTTTAGCAATTCATAATTGACTATGTACAGATTGTTTAATTAACATGGTACGGTCGGCGCCTTAGAAATGGGGACAATACTATGATATATTTTGCATGTATTTTTAAGTGTATAAACTGGAATTTTGCAGTTGTTTTAACTGTTATGTAATTTTCAAATGTTGCGTCTTTTGGTTGATAGTAAAATTCCAATAATACAAAAAAATAATACTAAATCAAATATTACAACACAACATATTAAGTGTCCCGATTTCTAAGGCGCCGACTGTACCTAAAATTATATTTTTTATAGAACAATTTTTATTTTTTGCTTTAAAACAAAATAAAAAGTAACATAAAAATAAAAGTACACAAATAATTTTAGTTTCACTTAATTTTCGCTGACATTTTGGTTGTCAGTTTCAGTATCTTCTTCGTGAATCTCTTTGTAAGCTTCTTTAGTACAATCAATAATTTTGTGGAATTCTAATTTTAGGTCCCTTCTTCAATAAATTCAGTAATGAATCTTTAACAAAGCATCGATAAACGCCTGTCATATCAAGATATCAACAAGTGGACAGGGTCATGTGACGTGAATTTTGAGTTGTGATTGGTCAAAATAAAAACACACAGTTTTGCATCTAACATGCTCACATTTTCACTGAGTTTTGCATCTGACATCGATGTTTACATGCCTATACAATGTAAAATACCGAGTTACGCATCTTTAATATTTCATCATGCTATGCTCCTTAAAATAACGCATCCATTGATACCAATATCTAATTTTTTGTATTTTTTTCAAGTACCGAGTTTTGAATCTAGTGGGCTCATATTATTAATCAACTAATAATAATTTTAAACAACACAAAACAATAGCTCAGCCGTCTTGATCATAACAATTTACATAGGGTGAACACCTCAAAAAAATAAAATTGTGCCTATTTCTGCTTTAACTCAGGAGCTATTGTTTAAATCAAATTAATATTTTGCACATTTTTTTAACAACTTTGCATATTTACAATCTACTTGTTACAAGTTTATTTTTGCTTCAACTGAGAAATAGATGCAGGTAATCGTTTGCGTATAGCTCAGCTTCTACCTTTAAAAATATGGGACCCAACAGATACAGGGTAAATGTTGTAAACTAAACAAAAATGCGCAACGAATAAGTGCGTTGTGTTTAATACAGCCGCATCGCACAAATGCTAGTGGTCCTCCGTGGTCGAATGCAGCAAACGGGCGCGGGCGGTTTGCTTGCAAGCTACTGCCAAGCGTTGAAATTGCATTCTCAGTCGCTGAAGTTCGAATCCCACCTCCGGTAACGGTTTCTATTGGAAAATTGATGTAATTTGCATTACCAAGTGTTTCCTAGTTTGCTTTGAGTTTTAAAACTGTTTTAGTGTTAGCGATCATTCCATTGATATATGCACCCTTGCCGCAACAAAAAAGAAAGGTAAAGGCAGCATCAAGGTTCCGAATTACATATTAATATATAGTGGTAAACCATGATATGAAACAGCGAAATAGGTGTTGCAGTCCTGATTCACCAAAAATTTGAACAAAACATTAGTAACATAAAATACAGGGTAAATCAAGCTCAAGACTTTCCTCGTATAAAAATCTAAAGCCGCTCGATGTTGAGACCAGCATACAGGCATCCATCCCAACAAGGAGTCTCGTATTTCTTACATTTGCATTTATTTAAATGTGGAAACGTTAATTTATAAAGATTTTTACCACCGTCAGCAGCCTAATATTACTATGCATTTCTTATATAATTATAAATAAGTTATTATATAACTGCATACGGAAAAAATATATAAATTGCAATATTTAAATATTTTTTATACAATTTATAATTACATCAAAAAAGGACTTTCATCATACCATTATGCCTACTCAATAAAGTATGAAAGGTATTCAGCATCAGCAAGTTGTCTTTCATGAAATTTATCTTAACCAAGAATAAAAGCGGCACAAAATACAAACCAAATCTGGCAACCACGTTTTGTACATTAACATAGAATTATCATTTTGTATAAAATGGACATAACCTAACTTTTCTTAATGACTGACAGCATATTTACAGGGCGAAATTCATCATCCTAACAGGGCCTTCTATCGGAAAAATAACTATTGAACAGTTTATATTTAGTTTTCAAATAATTTGCAACAAATTCAATTTATTAGAATAACTTACACACTGAAAGAAAAAATATAAATAATGAAATGGATTTATGGGGGTAATTCAATTACCGATACCATTAATTTATTTATAATTGCATTTGAAAGTCCTCATATTCCAGCTCCATCAACTGTGTCGAAGACAGTGAAACATATTGAACAAAGTGGATGTATTGCAAAGTGCAAAAAATGTCATCCAAACAATGGCGATCACATCAACACTGAAAATAAAGAACTAAGTTGATGGTTTGCGCAAGTGTAGATCTATATTCTTCTAAATATTTCCGACAAGTTTCTGAAGAAGTAGGTACTAATAAGGACACCGTCCAAAAAATTTTACAAAATTTTATAAAATAGTTACCAGTCAACAATTATTTCCAGATTATAAAGCAAGAAGAATGGTGTTCTGCGAAGATATTGTTACGTATTTACGTTCTGGGCTATTTAAAAATTATACGACGCTTCTTGAACATAGCTTTTATATACAACGATTTATCTTAACTATTTACAAAGCAACTATTAAACGCGGAACACACATTATTTGTAAACTAACAAGACTATTTCTAACAACAAATATACCTTATTTATTTATTTACGACTTAACATTAATGCTTTCTATGGTTATATTTATTTGTTATTCACGCGTTATTTATTTCACTAGAGTTATGTACACACGGGTTCATTTATATTGCAGTTTACGCGCTTCGAGTTGGGATGAGAACTGTCTGTTATTTCCGCTTGCACGTATTTATATATCGCCGGATAATTCCTTCTAGAAAATACGCGAGCTCGCTCGATTAATCCAGCGATGCTGACGTGTTGGCGCGCAGGGTCGCCGACTCACGCGTCTTAATCACGTCGTTTCTCGAATATTTGGGCCACTGACTCACGCGTCTGCAACGGCCTGATCCCAAGGTCGTTACACTGCCCCCGCCTTAGGTCGTTCTGTCCCAGAACGAGTTGCGTTGGGTGCCTGTCCTCTCGCTCTTGAATGGGTTCGATGGCGGTATTTGCAGGCGGTGCCCTTCTTGCACATGGACTGGCTGAAGAAGCAGCAGTCCACCGTGGGCTCAATGCTTTGCAACAGCTGGAACAGCAGACCTCGATCTGGACGCCGGTTGTCTCTGGCACTGCCGATCGGTAGGCCATCAGGAACAGGTGAATGCACTGGTCCCAGTCACGCTGATGCTCGGAAACCACCTTGGACAGATGCTTCCCCATGGTTCGGTTCATCCTTTCCACCATGCCGTCCGACTGAGGATGGAGGGCAGTGGTCCGGGTCTTGTGTATCCCCAGTAGCTTGTAAAGTTCTGGAATAGTCCAGACTAGAAATTCCGGCCATGGTCGGAATGTAACTCCAGGGGGACTCCCAAACGGCTGAAGCACTTCTTCACCAGAACATCAGCGACAGTACCGGCCTCTTGATTCGGAAGGGCGTACGCTTCGGGCCACTTGATGAAGTAGTCCATGCACGCCAGGATGTATTTATTTCCCGATTCGGTTTCTGGGCATGGTCCGGCGATGTCAATGGCTATCTCCTCGAACGGACCACCGACGTTGTACTGCCACATCGGAGCTCTACGTCTACCAACCAGTCCGTTTCCGGTAGCGCAGGCTTCGCACCTCCGGCACCACTCTCGGACGTCATCTCTGCAGCTCGCCCAGTAGAACCTTTCTCGGACCTTCTACAACGTCTTCTTCAATTCAAAGTGTCCCCCAGAGGAGCCATCACGCAGGTGGCGCATAACCTTGGCCACTTGTGTTTCTCCTGACGGTTGCCGGTTCCCTGTTGACGTTCATCATCAGTCTTTACCAACGTCTTCCCAACCAAAATACCATGAGTGACCTCCTTGTCATAATCGGGTTCAATCCTGCGCACTACGTTGCCCCGGAGATCGCCATCCAGGTATGCATCCACGACCCTCTCGGTTCGTCTCGGCAGAGTAACATCTTCCGCCAATACCACTCGTACTGCGATCTCTTCACTTAGGTGTAGGAAAAGCTCCTCCCCACCCACGTGCAACACGCCGCGTCCCAGGTCTAAAGTGAACTCACACTCATTCCTAACATCCATTCCCAGGATTGTGCTTTTCCTGACAGTTGCCGGTTCCCTGTTGACGTTCATCATCCTTACTGGAACCTTAAGCCCAGTCTTTACCAACGTCTTCCCAACCAGGATGCCATGAGTAACCTCCTTGTCATAATCGGGTTCAATCCTGCGCACTACGTTGCCCCGGAGATCGCCATCCAGGTATGCAGCCACGACCCTCTCGGTTCGTCCCGGCAGAGTAACATCTTCCGCCAATACCACTTGTACTGCGATCTCTTCACTTAGGTGTAGGAAAATCTCCTCCCCACCCACGTGCAACATGCCGCGTCCCAGGTCTAAAGTGAACTCACACTCATTTCTAACATCCATTCCCAGGATTGTGCTTCTCCTGACAGTTGCCGGTTCCCTGTTGACGTTCATCATCCTTACTGGAACCTTAAGCCCAGTCTTTACCAACGTCTTCCCAACCAGGATACTATGAGTGACCTCCTTGTCATAATCGGGTTCAATCATGCGCACTACGTTGCCCCGGAGATCGCGATCCAGGTATGCACCCACGACCCTCTTGATTCGTCCCGGCAGAGTAACATCTTCCGCCAATACCACTCGTACTGCGATCTCTTCTCTTGGATCTAGGGAAAGCTCCTCCCCATCCACGTGCAACACGCCGCGTCCCAGGTCTAAAGTGAACCCACACTTATTCCTAACATCCATTCCCAGGAGTGTGCTTCTCCTGATGGTTGCCGGTTTCCTGTTGACGTTCATGATCCTTAGTGGGACCTTAAGCCCAGTCTTTACCAACGTCTTCCCAACCAGGATACCATAAGTGACCTCTTTGTCATGATCGGGTTCAATCCTACGCACTATGTTGCCCGGGAGATCGCCATCTAGGCATGCATCCACGACCCTCTCGGTTCGTCCCGGCAGAGTAACATCTTCTGCCAATACCACTTGTTCTGCGATCCCTTCTCTTCGGCGTAGGGAAAGCTCCTCCCCACCCACGTGCAACACTCCGCGTCCCAGGTCTGAAGTGAATCCGCTCCTATTCATAACATCCATTCCCAGGATGAACGCGTCCGCAATGTCAGCACTCAGGACCCGATGCTTGAGGGTTTGATTCCCAACCTTCGACGTCAAATCAATTTTCCCATGTGTGGTCACTGCGCCTCTCGTGGCAGTCCAAAGGCGTGTCTTGTTGTGCAGCAGCTGACCCTCGTCCCGTGCTACGTCACGCCTGACGATGGACTTCGTCGCTCCAGTATCCAACAGCAGAGACCGAACTCTTCCATTCTCTTCTTTAGGTTCCCAACATAGTCCTCGCCGGCCGTTTCCTCGCCAGGTTTCCTGCCAGGCTTTCAGCTCTTCCTAAGTTCCTCTTGTGCTTTTTCTGCCTTCTCTTGGCCAACTTGCATCAGCTGGAAAATTTTGCTTAATTGAGCCTCCATTTTTCCGCTATGGGATCTTGTCACGGGCATCCACAATACACACACTTAAATTTATTTATCGGTACTTGTTAATCCATTTATTTAATGTATGTCCAATCATTTTTTTATAGCCCCTGGTACAACCCGACACCTGACGCCACTGTTACGTTTTTACGTTCTGGGCTATTTAAAAATTATACGACGCTTCTTGAACATAGCATTTATTTACAACGATTTATCTTAACTATTTACAAGGCAACTATTAAACGCGGAACACACATTATTTATAAAGTAACAGGACTATTTCTAACAACAGATATACTTCATTTATTTATTTATGACTTAACATTAATGATTTATATGGTTATATTTATTTGTTATTCACGCGTTATTTATTTCACTAGAGTTATGTACACACGGGTTCACTTATATTGCAGTTTACGCGCTTCGAGTTTGGATGAGAACTGTCTGTTTTTTCCGCTTGCATGTATTTATATATTGCCGGATAATTCCTTCTAGAAAATACGCGAGCTCCCTCGATTAATCCAGCGATGCTGATGTGTTCGCGCGCAAGGTCGCTGACTCACGCGTCTTAATCACCGAGGCCGCTGACACATCCGTCGCACCTGGCTCCAAGGTCGTTTCCCGAATATTCGGGCCACTGACTCACCCGTCTGCAACGGCCTGATCTCAAGGTCGTTACAATATTATGGAGAGGGCAAATAAGGCCCATAATTTTATTCCAATGATTTTTTTTACAGACGAATCATCATTTACATTGCTTGGTAGACATAATCCCTGCGCTGTTGGATTTTGGTCCCGCGAAAACCTACATATTCGAATGGACTATAGTACTCAGTATCCTCAGAAGCTGAATGTTTGGACTGGAATTTTAAATGACATTGTTGTTAACCCATTTTTCATTGAACGTAATTTGAATGGAGCCAAATATTTGAATATGTTGCAAAATCAAATAATACCTGCGCTGCAACAACTTCCTGTTGATTTTGGACAAATTTGGTACCAGCAAGATGGCTGTTCCACTCATAACACAATTGTGGTACAAAAATACCTGAACAATACGTTTCCCAATCGTCTAATTAGCGCACGAGGAAACAATTTTATATCCACCAAAAGAGCCTGACTTAGCAGTACTCGATTTTTTTGGATGGGTGCGCATAAAAGAAATAATTTGCAATAGTGTGAGGGCCAACGATCTAGATGAATTGCGTCAAAAAATTATTGATGCTTTTTCTACCATCACCCTCTTAAATGTTAAACAGAACACGACGAAGTTTTTACAACAGGCTATGATATTGTTTAGCCGAGGATGCGGGTTTATTTGCACATTTAATATAGTTTTTGTTTTAATCGTTGTTTCATTAAGTATGTGTAATAGTATTTAACATTACTAGCTTGGTAAGAGGGTTTTTACTGGCGAATAGAAGGAGCCAGTAGAACCTGTTACCTTGGGCTTATTGTTGAATATTGTAAATAACTAGAAATTTACCATTTATTCAAAATTTCAAACTGACAAGCAACTATACATTCATCAATATGACACATACTAAGGAAGACAACTACTAGAATATGTTTCTGACATGATGAATTAAATTTTGTAATAGCCATGGATACTAAAATTCTCCATCTTTCTTCTTAAACTGTTTATCTATCTCCTATAGCGTGTCCTTGTTACACTCATTACTATGTTTTCAAAAAAATCGACACAATCTGTATATTATGCAGCCACAGAAGCCTGTGGTAGACACAACATTAATTTTAAACAGAGAAAACAATCAGTTATTTTATTTTTACTAAAATATTAGATAGAAATTTTGATAAATTAAGAAGTATTAAGGTCTAATGGGAAAATTTTGTTAGTGTCATTTTAGAAATCATAAATTTTAGGAGTAAGTCCATTCTGTAATATTATTTTTTTGTAAGTATTGTTATCTTCATATTTATTTACGCGCCAATTTTCTAGACCTTTGTTATTAATGTTTTGCATTGTATCCGTAGGATACACTTGTTCCTTTGTGCGTGTCTGTATTATTTAATAAGTTGTAATTGTTTTTATTTATTATTAAGATTTTTTGAGTTTTATCAGCTTTTGTGATCATAATTTCTTTATTAATTTTCAAAAAGTTGTTTATTTTTAAATTTAAATTAACGATTCATTTTTAGTTATTTGTTGTGCGTGTGCTAATTATTTTAATTAGTTTTTATAATTTATTAACATATATTGTTGACCTAAATATGTTTTGGTTTTCTTTCTTTAAATTAGCTATTCCACTTTCAATGCTAACAATTATCTTTCCATTTGAAATGCTTTATTTTGGATTATAGATATTAAAGTTAGGTGTCAGTTATAACATTTGAAATGATAATTTAATTTGTTAATTTGAATGAGAGTGGAGCAATAGTGTTATGGTACTCTTTCCTCTATAAAGGTTTTGCAATTTTAAATGTCTTGCTTTAAATAATTTAGTTTGCTGTAAGAACCATTAATCAGAAGTGTTATTATTTTTTTATACATTTTTGATATGAATAATTGGCATTTTTAGAGTTAATTTTGTTTTGAAATTTGATATTTGTCAAATTCTTTTGTAGAAATTCTGAAATTAGAGACTTGCATTTTTGAGAAAATTAATTGTCTCATTAACATGGTTTTGGTACTTCTCGAATTTTAGTTTAAATTCTACGGGTGTAGATTCATTTCTAATTGTTTTATTTATTAGGGAAATTGCGCAGCCAATTTAAATATTATGACTATGAAATCAAAACTAAATAGTAAAAACTAATAAATTGTGAAATAAGCCTTTATAAAAAATAGTAAAATGGTATTAATTGCTCTGCATACATATAAACTGGTAAGAAAACTGAGAAAAATAACTCCCCGCTTATCTATTAATAGTACTGTCTTGTGTTCCAGATTTTAAACAATTTTTAATATTAACTGAAGAAGATTCACTTTTCAGATTGATATTTTCGTATCAAAAAAGTCAGTTTCAAAAAAAATATGTAAAATTGGCTGCTTAAGTTCCCTAATAAATAAAACGATTGAGCAGAATTCCAAAATTGAAAACAACAGTACTTAGAAATTCCTTTGTACTTGTTAATGTTGTATTATTTTCTTTTTTGTTAATATCTTGATAGAAAAGCTCCATAAATGCACAAAACTGGATATTTTTGAATTCACAATCGAAGCCTCTAATAGAACACTGAAACATATACAAAGTGTTCTATTTAAAAATTTTATGTTATATGGAACTACCGGTTAAACCGGAGGTCGCATTGTAATGCGAATGCTCCAATTTTAATTAAAATAACAAATGCCATATATACAGTAAATTTCATAGGAATGTCTTCAAGAGCATAGGGGATTTAAAAGTGTATCCATACTAAACAATGCGTCATGTCATCAAAACGAATCTATACAAAAGAAGTTAACACAACCCTAGGTAAACCTTTAGTAATGCAATTTTTACAATTCTGGCGTAATCAGGTGATTCAGTAATTTTTCGTTTTCGCAAATGATCGATCATAACCGTACTAGTTTTCAACTAGGAAATTTTCATTTCTTTACTATTATTACATATCAAAAGTCTAGAACTAATACAAAAACAACAAACATGTATATAAACAGTGAAGAAGGAATGTAACAACACCTTTTCAAACCTATGGCGTTTCATTTAAAATCTAAATAATACGCAACCGATCAACGTCAGGAAGCCAAAGAACAATATTAAAATATTGGAGCTCCTATAATAAATCACAAATCCGTTTGTGTTTATTTGCTTTGCATTTGCATATAATTTTCCATGCACGAATGAAATTCAGGAAATTTACCAACTGGGAATTAAAATATTAATTTTAATGTGCATTTTAACAGTTCACCTCTATAGTCGCAGAGTAAATAGTTATTTGAGTAACTAATGTGCGAAGTAATACTTTGTTCCACGAAAATAAAAATATATACTTACACAGTTCAGTGCAGTTGCTAGCAGAACTAGTGATGCAAACATTTTGTACCATATAGCCTGCAAAAACAGACTACAAATCATATGAGTACCTAGCATTGTACCAAAACAAGTCATATCAGCGATTCTATCATATTGCCGTAATTAGTTATGGCTGGGTTGTTTTATATGGATCTAAATCTGAAAACACGCTTCCTGCCCATTTGTTTAATTTTAATAAAAATAACTAATTACTTGGTACTGCTATGTTATACAGGAATATTATTGTAACGCGCAATATGTGTAAATGCATTTATTTTAAAATGCAATATGGAAACGCTACTGAGTATGTAAAAACATAATATATTGTACGGGGGAAGGAATTCTGTTGATTAAATAGTATAAAGACTTCAGTTTGCAGCAATATGTGGGCTATTACATGCCCTGTTGTTCTTTCTGATGTTCCTTTTTCAATAAAATACTGTTCATATATTACATTTTAAAATCAAGTTCTTATGGAAACGGGAATGCCACATTGCGCGTTATAATAAATTTACTGTAGATTGTTTCATAGTGATCCACGTACAGTCGTGTTCAAAGAGAGGTGTACAGAGATAGCTGCAAGTTTATTGGTAGTTGTGTTTTAAATCAACAAAGGCTCACACTGTATCATTAACCGGATGGATCTAGATGTATACTTTCAAAATATTTGTATGTACAACACTTTTTACAACTTTGTGTAATTAAGTCATATTTACAAAGCATAAATGTTGTACAGCACTTTAATTAACATGGCTGTAAATTGGCGTAAAATAAATAATTTAGCTTTATCATATACTAGCAAGATGCCCGTTCTTCGTACGGGCAACAGATGTTTTTTCTTCTAAATCTCAAATGAATTCTAGGGCGCCCCCCTTCCCTTCACTCAATATGCTAAGCTAACAAACCCCGCAAAACAATATTATAGGAAAAAAGGAAACAAAATTCTTCCGAAAAAGTTCCTCCACAACTCTTTTATGCTTCACGTACTCCCTGGAAATATGTACGTAATTGTCATTCCGCTTGTATATATTGATAAAACTACAGTATTAGTATAACAATGAGATAAAATTAAAATATATATGTACAAATTAAATGTTGTATTCATAAATTATAGCAAGATACTCATTTCCACCACTTGTCCATGGAATTTCAGAAATTCTATTTATTCTAAGAGATATTGAGTAATTCGTGAAAACACAGTTTACTCCTTTTCACCCCTTAGGGGTGAAATTTTGAAAAATTCTTTCAGTCCATCTTATCCTGAAATAAACCCACAGCGAAAAAAAATTAACAACCTACCCCTTTTCAGTTTTCCCTTTTTGCCGCTTTAGAGGTAATATTAAAATCCCTTAAACCACTTTCTAAATATTTTAAGAATACATCTGTATGCCAAAAAACAATGTTCTAACTCAATAAACATAGGAGATACGAAAGATTCTTTAATTCACCCCGAATCCAGATTTGCGCCTTTAGGTGTTGATTTGGGAAAATCCTGAAACGTATTTATAGACATGTGTATTGGATACCTATGCAAGCAAAAAACCAAGCTGATATCTTATCGGCTTAAGAGATATTGAGGAATTCGTGAAAACATAGTTTACCACTTTTCACCCCCTTAGGGTAACACTTTAAAATCCCTTAAACCGCTTTCTAAATATTTCAACAATACATTTATATGCCAAAAAAAATGTTCTAGCTTAATAAACGTAGGAGATACTAAGTGTTATTTAATTCACCCAGAATCCGGATTTGCACTTTTAGGGGTTGATTAGGGCAAAATCCTGAAATGTGTTTTTAGACACTTGTATTGGATACCTATGTAAGCAAAAACCAAGTCGATATCTTATCGGGTCTAAGAGATATTGATGAATTCGTGAAAATACAGTTACCCACTTTTCACCCCCTTACGGGTAAAATTGTAAAATTCCTTAAACCACTTTCGAAATATTTTAAGAATACATCTATATGCCAAAAAAGGAATGTTCTAGCTCAATAAACCTAGGAGTTACAAAGGGTTCCTGAATTCACCCCGAATCCAGATTTTCACCTTTAGGGGTCGATTAGAGCAAAATCCTGAAATGTGTTTTTAGATACTTTTATTGGACACCTATGCAAGCAAACGCCAAGTCGATATCTTATCGGGTGTAAGAGATATTCAGGAATTCGTGGAAACACAGTTTACCCCTTTTCACCCCCCTAGGGTTAAAATTTTTAAATGTCTTATACCCCTTTCTAAATATTTTAAAAATACATGTATATGCCAAAAAAGAATGTTCTAACTCAATAAACATAGAAGATACGAAGGGTTCTTTAATTCACCCCCAATCCAGATTTGCACCTTTAGGGGTTGATTAGAGCAAAATCCTAAAAATACTTTTCTAGGTATTTGCATTCATAATCTTTTCAAGTAAACACCAAATCGATATCTTATCGGGTGTAAGAGATATTGAAGAATTCGTGAAAACACATTTTACCTCTTTTCACCTCTTTAGGGGTCGAATTTCAAAAAATTCTATTTTAGCACTATCTTACGTAACAAATTGAACCTTTTCACCAAAATTTGAAGTTTTTAGTACCAGTGGTTTCGGCTCTGCGTTGATTAGTCAGGGTTGCGACTTTTCTTTACATACAGGGTCCGGCAACGAAGAGGGGTGGAAGATATATCTATAACTATGAGAGTTACATGAATATTGTGTATATAAAAGTTGTAGGTACAAAGGTGGTGCACAATATTTTTTATTATACAGAGTGGCTCAAAAAAGCGTGACGAATCAAACTTACTTTTTTTTAATGGAATGCCCTATATTTAAGTAGCTTAAAAGTTTTGAATTGAAATACTCATAATTTTAATATGAAGTTGTATTGGCCTAACGTGAACTGTTTTGGAGATATTAATGATTTTATATAAAAAAATGCTGAACTTCAGGCGGCTGTTGTAAGCAACAGAAAACAATGAATGAAGCAAAATGTTACCAAAAAATTATTATTTTCGTGAACTACGTTTGAAGTGTAAAATGGTGGATTTGGGAATTAATACTATACAGGGTGCTCAATATTTGCAATTTTAATAATTTCGATTTTTTTCAAAATGGAACGCCCTGTATATTTTTGTATTTTTGAAAAGTCCTTTTAATGGGCTTTTTTTTGATATGTTACTTCATACCTCTAAATTCAACTGTTTTTCAGATATGCGTGTTTGAACTTAAAAATTTAAGTCCCTTAAGATGCTTTATTTCAAAGGATAACAGAAAAACGTCATTACAATCATGATTTAAGCATTTGGTTTTTCAAGAAAAAAAGAAGCCAACTTTAGGAAACAAAAATCCAGCCACTACTTCAAACTAGATATAATAACTACGGAAAAACGAAAAAAACAGGAGAAAATTAAATCTGAAAATTGAATTTAGGGATAGGAAATGAAATGTCAGAAGAAAGCTTATTAAAAGTACTTTTCAAAAATACAAGGATATACAGGGTGTTCCATTTAAAAAAATCGAAATAATTATATTTGCTGATTATGAGTTCTCTATACAGCTTTAATACTCAGAGCCGGAAAAAAGAGCAATTTGAACATTTAATGTAATTACGTATAGGATTTGGGTATATTGACTTTTGTTTTTTACTTCCTTTTACAATAAAGGAAGTATTGGATTTACCCCAAAAATTCGAAATTGAGTTTTCAACAGATCTTCACGTTTTAGAGTCCCCACATCCCAAAAAACATTTTTTTTTCATTGGTCTGTCTGTCTGTCTGTGTGTCTGTCTGTCTGTCTGTGAACAGAGTATCTCAAAAACGAAAAGAGGTATGGCGTTGAAACGTCATATATAAGTTTTGTGTACTATCTTGATTCCACAGCAAACTTTTGAAGAAAATCGCATAACCGGAAGTAGATGTTTACTCTTGTGATTTTCAGTTTTTTTCGATTTTTTCAAAAACGGCTCTAACGATTTTTTTCAAACTTCACATTTTTATTACATTTTTAACGTGTATTAAAGTGAGATAGGTGATTTTCTAGTTCAATACTTCTAAAGTGGGCTTCTCTTGTTTTTTTTTTCTATTTTCTTTATTAACTCCTATTTTAAATAGAACACCCGGTATATTACTACATTTTTGAATTCAGCTTAAAATTCTAGAGAAAAGTTGTCTCTTTACCTAACGCTCTATTTTGTACCGTTTTTGTAGAATTTGTAATTTTTGAAAATTTTAACAAATGATTAAAAATTTAAAATCAAATTTTTGGCTAATTATAAGATTACTGTAAAAGGAAGTTGTGTGCGTGTATTACACCAGATTTTTTTAATTTGATTTTATTTGACCTTTAAATTAATTTATTCTTGCATTTATCGTTTTTTCGTGTTTATTATTTCTTGTATCGACACTGACTGCATTTATATTTGCTAAACCAGGTTTTGTGTTTTCACTTTTGGAGAGCTCAAGTGTCTAAATCATTATTTTAACGGCGTTTGTTTGTTAACCCTTGAAAACAGCATCTTAAGGGGCTTAAATTGCTTTTTATGTTCAAACACGCATATCTGAAAACCAGCGGAATTTAGAGGTATGAAGTAACATATCAAAAGAAAGCTCATTAAAAGGGATTTTCAAATATACAAAAATATACAGGGCATTCCATTTGAAAAAATAGAAATTATTAAATTTGCAAATATTGAGCACCCTGTATAGCATTAATACCCAGATCCACCATTTTACACTTAAAAGGTAGTTCACAAAAATCATATTTTTTTGGTAACGTTTTGCTTCAGTCAATGGTTTTCTGTTGCTTACAACAGCCGCCTGAAGTTCAGCATTTTTTACATAAAATCATGAATAACTCCAAAACAGTTGACGTTAGGCCCATACAACTTTATATTAAAATGATGTGTATTTCGATGCAAAACTTTTAAGCTACTTAAATATAAGGCATTCCATTTAAAAAAAAAATAAGTTTGATTCTCCACGCTTTTTTGAGCCACCCTGTATAATCAAAAATATTTTAGTAATATGCACCACCTTCGTATCTACAACTCTGATAGTTTTAGATATATCTTCTACCCCCGCTTCGTTTCCAGACTTTGTATTTATAGATTAAATAAACATGCTAATATTTCCGTATAATTTATCTGCATACCCTAATTTTCAACATTTTTCCTTTATAAATATTCTAAAATGTAGCGCATAGCCAATAGTTGCCTTTAATATAGTAACCTAATATTTTTTGTCAAACGTTTATAGGTATGCTAAGTGAAAGCGTTGATTGAGGATACCTCAATCAACGGTGAAAGGTACTGTCAACGAGACAATAATTAATTTACTATGCGATTTGGGTAAAGAAGGGAGCTAATTATATCCGTACCCGTACGAATCTGCCATTAGCAGGGTACGCTAATGTCAAATTGACATCAAGTATGAGCAAAATGCAGGTCTGTTAAAGATGTCTTAAGGATTTTGAAATCAACTAGTTTTTAACATTTAAATGATGATAACGTCTTGGACTCGACTTAGTTTCCACTAAGTCATAGTTTGACTTGCATGGTTATGTTAATTCACAATTAATGTGCTTCTGGAGCTTTAAGCAAGATTTTTTTTAAAAATTAGAAATGTATTAGTGACATAAATTACAATTAAACTAAAAAAACATAAGAAAGCTGCAGTTTAAGCTAAATAAGAATAATTTCTCAGTGAGTTAAGGAGCATTTGTTTTAGGTGGAACTTGAATTTGCTGATTGACATACTTTTTAAATAATTTAAATAATTTTACAATAGAACACGAGAATGACCGTCATATTGTTTAGCTAACTAGAGGTTATTGTTTAAATAATTTTGTAATCATAATATGCTGATTTTTACGAATACTATGTACACTTGCGATCATTGAAATTGAACAGGGTTATGTATTTCAAATTGACTTAACCGACGTTTTTGCAATTGCGTGCAACGTTATTTTATTATTATGATGGGTAGAGAGTTAGAACAACACGATTCTACTTTAGAGACAAGAGGAATTCAGAACACGTAATCAACTACTGTAATGTTGGTTGCACAGCCTTGTTCATTTTCAATGATTCTTTGTGTAGCAGCCTTAGACAAGAAAATTGGGCTTTTTGTATTCTTATTTTATCAGCCTAATGTAAGTTAGGACAGTAAACACAGTCACAATATTCAAAAATTGAAGGAATCACAAAGATATATCTTTTGTTGACTTACTAAAATGTGTTTATTTTGGTATATTAACCTAAAAACACAATATGCTTTACCGAGCAGTATACCTAAATTTTTAACAACTTTGGAAAACATTAACATAGTGTTATCAAAAAGCATATATTATATGCTCTTTGGTGTTATTCATTTTCAGTTGCAATTTTAATTGATTTCCTACCTGTTGCCGGTTTTTACAAAAAAATGTGTTGACTGAATTTAGCTGTAGTGAATGTTCCTTACACATATAAACTTTCTAGATCAGAATTTAGTTGGGCACATGCAAGATTAACATTACTAGAATAAAACGAGATATACAGCTGCTTATCATCAACCTAAAAATGACAATTAGCATGTTTGATACTAGAAGTAAAATTAGATACATATAAAGTGATTGAGAGAGGTTTCAAAATGGAACCTTCTGTGTACCCCTTGTTTAACTGAGAGAGCAATTAATCAATTGTTTAAAATTACTGTTTACTTTCTATCTGAAAGGTAGTTAGATAATTGGTCAATAGCATGAGCGCCTAAGTCAATGTAATGTAGAATTGAAACAATAATACCATGGTGGAATGCAGGCTTTCACGGCCGTTGTTCATAATGGTAAGTGCTTCCGGGTTATGCCGTGGTCGTCGAATTGAACTTGACGTTTCGCTGCTCGTGCTGTCAGCTTCTTCAGAAATTTTCTTATACAACAATGCTTCGTTCCTCAATGACTCCGAGAAGACATCCCAGAGCTAGTAGAGATGTGCCTCACGACGACCTACTTTTTTTGGGAAGAATGTACTACGAGCAAAAAGAAGGAGCCGCTATGGGATCCCAGTTATCTCCAGTCATTGCTAACATATTTATGGAAGGTTTTGAAGAAGAACCTATTCAGTCCAGCCATCTCAAACCTAAATGCTGGCTCCGCTACCTAGACGACACTTTCGTTATATGACCTCATGGAAAAGCAGCTCTTAGTTTTCTTGGCACACTTAAACAATCACCATGCTAAAATAACTTTCACTATGGAAACTGCAGAAAATGGGCGCTTCCCTTTCCTGGACGTGTTAGGGAAACGCACCGCTAAAACCAGATTAAGCCGTACAGTGTATCGAAAGAAGACTCACACTGACGGCTATCTGCATGCTTCGTCTCATCATCATTCCCTACAAAAGAGATCATTGATTAAGACTCTTATTCATCGGGCCAACGCTATTTGTGACGAGGACAGTAAACCACAAGAACTGAAACATGTAGAAGAACCTTTACACAGGAATGGCCACAGTCGACTAGACATCAGGAAATCGTGCCAACACACCATAAAACCGACAGAACCTAAACTTAAACCTATTAATTACGCCTGCCTTCCTTTCATCGCCGGAGTAACCAACAGAATAAGAAAGGTCTTAGATAAGAAAAACATCGGGGTCCGCTATGGTACAATAAGAAAGGTCGAACAATTGATCCCCCCCAACAAAGATTCTTTGTCCAGGCTACAGACAGAAGGCGTTTACCAGCTCCAATGTACTTGTCGCATATCTTACATCCGACAAACGGGAAGAAACATCAAATGTCGAATAAAAGAGCACCAGAGCCACACACGACTTGGAAACACATAAAAATCAGTCATCGCAGAACACGTATTTGGACCAGAAGATCACAGAATAAATTACGACTCCGTAAACATACTAGCCAGAACTAAAAAATACTTTCCTCGTGTTATTCGGAAATCCAAACAAGTTCAACCGAGAAGACGGCTACCGCCTTAGTAACACATGGAAGGTAGCTCTGCAAAACCAATCCATCCATAAACAAGTTTCACGTGAGCAACCGAGCGAAAAAACGCCAAGTCTTAATAACATAAAAGAGCAGCCAACCTTAACGACTCCTCGGTATATAACCAGGAGCAAAAGGCACCAACATCAGTTTTTAGAAAACTTTTTAAGAAGCTGACAGCATGAGCAGCGAAACGTCAAGTTCAAATCGACGACAACGGCATCACCTGAAAGCACCTACCATTAAGAATGCCATGATTGAGGGTATCAAATTCTTTGGCATAACCAAGCAGTACCAACACAGTGACGCAGCTATTATCAATGGATTTAAATAGGGCATCAGTCATTTTCAGAAGAGCCGTGGAACAGCTACAACCTGCTCTAAATCCCGTCTGATTTGTCGGTAGAATAACGTGTGATTCAAAATTAAATTCATCAAAGAGGGCCTAGAAATAGAAACATAAATATACACTACATGTCTATAATTCGTTCACGACCTTTTTGGGACAGAGTTGGTATGATTTTTTTTTTCATGTTGGACTCGTTGATGTAGCGGATGCAACTTTCTTTTTCTGTCAGTGTCTGTACGACATTTTCTAGCCACCGTATTGCCAGATTTATGATTTTAATATTTGTAAGAAAATAAATAATTTATCAAGTGAGTAAAAATAATTTTAATTTCCGTCAAAACGCCCAAAATAATTTTGTTACAACAAAAAATGTCCATTGAACGATGCTACTTCCAATTTAAAAAGGACAGACTAGATTTAAAAGAACACGAGTTGATGTCAAGACTGAAGAATATACTTGCTGTACGTTCAACTGAAAATCCGAAGCGGTATGGCAATTATATTTTTTAATAATAGTAGAGAGGCCAAACTAAATTAACTCGTCAAATAACGATTTTCGTAGGACTGAGTAGGTTTATACCGACAAGTGGTATCTTCTTATTCGGTGGTGTTTCCTGAGTATGAAAAATCATGTTGTCTCTTTCTCAGCATGTGGAGTGAGGAACTATGACGTCACAAAGATGGCCATTCTTAGTTCCAGGTTTTAGTACAGAAACCGGGGTTTAACCCAAACATCCAAAAAGAAAGTTCTACCCAGCAGCAAACTGTTTAGTACCCTCCTCTTAGTAAGTGGTAAAAAGTTGGGCAACATTGCGCTTCGGGTTTAGGCGGATGGGGGTCGAAAGCTAAAAAGGTGGTAAAATGGTAGGTTTCAACAGTTTTTCGCGAACATCTCGTTAACTATGAGGTTTAGCGCAAAACTTTATCTTATACAAAATTAATCTATATTTAATTTACAATAAAAATGGTCTTATACATTTTTGACTTCTAGACAAGAGTTACGCAGATATTGGGGGGCAACGATGTCATTATTTTCTAGTTAGCTTGGGATTCATCGTAATCACTTGAAAATGAGTATGTTTCGTTATAAAGAGTATGTTTCGTTATAAAAAGTACTTAGTAACGCATCATTAACATAGGAACATTTGTATGTGTGTATGTATGTATGTACGCCTATGTGTTTGAATCTGACAATATATCTACATTGCTCCCCTCCTTTGTCGTTTTTATCTTAATTTTGCCTATTTTTCCTTTTAGATAATTTATCATATCGTTTTCCTCTTTCCCACTTGAGCTTTTAGAATTACAGCTACTTAAATTACTTCCATCTTTTGTCATATTTTCCTAAAAATATAAAATCATGTGAATGGCATTGAGACAACAAACTACAAACTTTATCTAAAAAGCTTTAATACAAAAAATAATGGATTTTTTTTCACAATACATGCTTTTCAGTAAATTCAATGTTCTTAAATGGAAAGTGGTATGTACAACGTACATGGTAGTTACATAATAATAAATTACAGCAATCAGTAACCTATAAATCGTTAAGCTCTTTTTCATGTTGAAGATTATCTTCATCGATGCCGTCGTCAATAATTAGTGCATCTCTGTTGGTGCATCTATGTCCGGAGCAATTCTTGCACATATTAGAGCATTTTTAGCCACTCTGACGACGCTCACAGTTTCTGACACACACCGTATTACAAGTGCAAACAATGAGGGAAAGCAATTTTTCAGGAGCAGCTGCCTTATGGTTGCAACTGGACGCAAATAACCGCCAATCCTTTTCCAACCTCACTTTAGCGAATGTTTATTGACATTGAGCCATTGCTGCACTTGATAGTAAACTCTATAATAGTGTTGTTGTCCAGCTGCCAAAGCGGGGGAAAGTACAGCCAACCTCAAATTTGTGTGTACAGGCTCCTTTGCGATGGTCTGCAAGTAACATTGAAGGCGCAGAGTATCCAAATTATCTGCATTTTTTTATGCAAATATCGAAATGAAGAAATGGTTCCAGCATCACCTAGCGCATCTGGATCTGTATTTGGGTTGTTAAAAGTCAACAGCTTTGTGTAAACCTCCTTGTCACTTTGCACTTTTTCAGAAGGCTTTATTTTTCCCTTTCTATAAATTGAAGAAACGGTATCACATCCTGCGAAAGTGTAGGCTGTCAAGACAACATCCTTCATTTCCTCGATACCACGCTGTATGCACCAGTGTAGTAAACTTTTTCTTCTTGGTTACCTTTGTTCGGTACAATCATCTTCAACTGTTTGTTGGCTGGAGCATGAACAACCAACAAGACCAATAAATCGATGTCATTGCCAATTACGATAGCCTCTGTTTCCTTCTTTGATTCGTCAATTACTGTAAAAACGATCTTGATGTCAGCACCGCCTTCTGCCAGCTTCCTGTTGTGTACAGTGATTAGAGCAATCAGTTGCATCTTGTTTTTAGTATTAGTTAGAAATTTTGCTTGTCCAAGAGTGACATTAATTCCATCTTCCACTTTCACTTCAACATGAGTAGTAGTGGATGATCTGCGCAAATGTACTAGTATGTCGTCTTTGGTGCTGGGTGCTACACCATAACCATCTCGCCTCCCCACTTCCTTGAACCCTTCATATCATAAACTTGGAGCGAATATTACGAATTCATAGGCGCAATTTTAGAAATTTTGCCAAACAGAAAAAGTTACATTTTTACCCCCTCCATATATCCGTAATCCTTTACTCGACTGCAAAAATGCATAAGGCCATTTTTATTGTAAATTAAATGTAGATTAATTTTGTATAAGGTAAAGTTCACAGTAAACTTCACAGGTAACGAGATATTTGCAAAAAACTGTTGAAACCTACCATTTTACCACCTTTGTGACGTCATAGCTCGTCACTTCACAGGCTAAGAAAGCGACAACAGGAGTTTTTCTACTGAGGAAACACCGCTAATTACGCTGGTATCACTTGTTGGTATAAACCTACTCAGTCCCACGAAAATAATTATTAATTCACTTGGCCTCCCTACTATAATTGGTGTTTATATGAAGTAGTAAACAAAAATTAAAGCTTGATCTTATTTTTTTTTGCAACGAAAAAATTACCAGTTTGACCTAGTATGGCGGCTCCCTATACCCTTCGTATCAATATGGCACATAATTTCCGTCTGAGTTCTAGGAACCTCGTTTATCGATTACAAACAAAATTAGCCTTGCCGCTTTTTAAAATATATTTAATTTCATTAACAATTTTCAAAAACCGCCGTTAATATTTGTAACTGCAGTTCGGCTGCCATACTTGCGTTTTTGACACTTACTTGGGCAATATAAAAAGGTTTACTACCTACCGAGCTTGCCGCCATCGCCATGACTAGTAATTCAGGTATTATGGGCTCTTGGTCTATTATTGTTACTATGATCTGAAATTGTTTCTAGGTGAGCCGAAACACTTCATTTTATTTTATTTTTATTTATTATTTAGAAAATAATTGCTCAACAGCAATAGCCAATAATAGGACAGTAGTAGAGATAGGCGGGTTCTGGACCACCTCATGTCATTTCTGGACCACTTTGTGGCTGACGCAATATTGCGCAATCTCAAGCGCGCCAAACCAAATGTCAAAGGTCATCGGTGTCGGCCAGTCACCAAAAATCTATCTGTCTCTCTTTAACACATAGGGTTCTACAAAACAACCATCTTTCTCTCTCTAACTCAAGCGAGCCCGGAGGGCAGAGCCCCAGCCGCCATATTGTGGGGCCCCCTTGAGCAAGTTAGGGGGCGGAGGAAGGTTCAAGGTCACATCAACCCCGTGGGGCAGAGCCCCAGCCGTCGGGCCCGCATGCTCAAGTTAGGGGGTGGGGGGAAAGATTTACATCAGATTTTTTTGTATATTTAAATAGAATAACAAGTACTGGGCATTTTTAATAAAATACAAATTTAAGGCTAATTTGTCCTTTGTCATTCAACCCCGCGGGGCGGGGTGGTGGGGGAAGGGGGAAAGGTGGTTTGCTACGGGTTCACATCGCGCGGGGCAGAGCCCTAGCCGCCGGGGCCCCCATGTTCAAGTATATATTTTCGGGTAAATTTTTATATTAAAAATGTAAGATATTGCGCAACACCAGCCTCGAGGGGCGTGGCATCTTCGTTATCTTGAGTGTCATCTTGCCATCGTGGAAACCGGGTAAAAAGTTACTAGATGCGAATAACATTAACCCCGGGGCCCCGTGTTTCGGGTAAAAAATGCAGGAGTGGACAACGTCGCATCAGATTTGTGCAGTACTAGGCATTCCAGTTGGGACCCCCATGCTCACGTTAGAAGGAAGGTTCAAGGGTATCAGATTTTTGTATAACTGGGCATTTAAGGTCCTTATCTCGCTGCGCGGAGTGAGAGGGGTGGAAGGGGGAAAGGTGGTTCTCTACAGCCGGTAGAAAGTGAAAGTTTTTTCCTGTTGTAACTTGTTATTTAGTTTAGTCTGTGCGCAGCCGTTGAGAGATAGAAATGTGTATTGAAGACATAAGACTAAATCTTTTACCATTTGAAACACGTTTACTTACATATTCCAACTGGGTCAACAGTGTGGTGTTACCTGCTTCTCTAGCCCGCGCCGGATTTTTTATTTTAATATCGAGGATTATGTCGAGTGCTTTGTATGTCACGTGGTAGTTCATGATTGGAAAGAAGGTGACGATCAGCTGTCTGAACATATTCGTTGGTCTAACAACTGCTTATTTGCAAGACTACTTTGGGAAGAAAGGAAGAAGCAATTTGGGTACGACACAGTTGACACATCGCAACGATGACGTCGTCTTCAAGCACCAGCATGAATGTTAGTGGGGAGATTGAGGAGTTTCTAGAAAGAACTAAAAATAGAAAATCTCCTCTCCTTGTGGATGAAGAAACCCAATCGAGACGACTGGAAAGCTGTAAAAGTCATCTGATTTACAATACTGTGTACATGTTAAGCGAGGAACAGGACCACAACAAGTATGTTGAAGTGGGATTTGATATTTTTTCAAATCTTCAGCCTTCTATAAAAATCGGCTGTTTGGGGTGTTCCGATATTTTAGAATGTGCTATGTTATGTAAAGATCGTCGCAGCTGTGTGAAAACGACAACTATTTCTGCCGACGAATGGCAAAGTAAACTTGCTAATCGTGAAGCATTTTTTCTACGAAGCGCGTTAAATGACTTTGAGAACGAAGATAATAAAATAAAAGAAATAGTGTTTGGAACGATGTATCGTTGCCGGTTGTATCGAAGCGATTTTGTAGAACTGTTTAGATTAAAAGACATTATTAATTACCGTTTGGAACTGTTGCATTCTTTCGCTTTGCCAGCTTTCTATAAAAATTTTCTTAAATTAGTGTCCGAGCTCACGGAAGAGGAGACGGGGGAAAGGATCATTAGTGACGCGTATTTAATTCTAAACAGCGAATTAAACATTAATTACCAGAATATTTTGTGCGTGTTGGAAATTCTTTCCTTATATCCGGAAAATATATTTGAAGCGGTTAATACGTTACGAGGCTCCTGGTAGGAAAACATGATGCAATCTTCCGCAAAAACACGTAAGCAAAATGAAAAGCTGTTAACCTCGTATATTGCAAAACTGGAAATGTTAAAGAAAGACTTGAATAATTACTGCGTAAAAATACGTGTTTTAAGCAGTTTCGGAATTTATCTATAAATAATCGAAAACAAATAATACGCAACAGCGGCATCGAAGCGGCCGGTTATCCAAGATGAATATAACTTCGTTTTTGTTGCTGTCTCTGCGGACACCCGAAAAGGACATAATTATCTCTAAACCTGTTTTGGCAACGCGAGCTTACATTTATCCCGAGCTTGCTAACGACACTGCTCCATTGCCAGCCTACAATGAATCGTTTTGGCCTAAAAGATGGATGCCCATGACCTTGGATCACTTATCAAATGGACACGAAGGTTTTGTTTTTCGAGCGAATTTAAAACATCGATTTAGTAATGAGACAGGAACGGCCTCCTTTCTCTTATATAAAATTCGTTACAAAATTAATAATGCGCTCGAGGAAGTACATTGGAAAATGGAAATATGGAACCGTTCACTTAGCGGTATGAAAAACTGTAGCGACTTCGTTCCGCATATTACATTTAATCACTATTATGTTGTAGAGCTTATATTATCTATAATAGTATTAGTATTAATTGTGTTGTGTTCGTTAGTAAGTTATACTTTTTATAAAGAAGTAATTCAATAAAAGAGTTTTTAAAAAGTATTTTTTATTTATTTTTAATAACTATACAAGATCATTCTTAGATATCCACGAATTATGGCTATTATCAAAACCTAACCATTTAACGAGCAGCTGACTTCCTTTTTTTCTAACTACCTTTTCTACTAGAAAAATGCTGGGATGTTTTGTTTTCTGCAGCTCGTATTCGTAAAATGCGCCTTTAATTTCCTCGCCGTTTTCGTCTTCTAAAATGTATGTCCTTGGATTGGTAAGGCGGACTTTTACAACTTTAAAAATTTCGTTGCTCCATGTAGGCGTGTATCCTTTAGCGAACGCCGCCCGATGCTTGCTAACCCTTACGCGATCGCCAACGTAAAATTTTTGCTTCTTTGGATCCACCATTTTTATATGACTGTACGCTCTTTTAAAAATTTCGGGGGCGTTACTTTTATTAACGGCTTCCGGTTTGTATGCAATTGTTCTGTGTTTTGTCGAATTATATTTCTTTACAATTTTTGACAATAGATGTAGCCACTTGTACGATCCTTGCAAACTAAACTGTTTCCACATCATATTCTTGAGTGTGCGATTCAATCTTTCTACTATGCTGCTTTTTAGATTGGAATAACTGCTGTAATGGTTGACGCCGAATTTTCGCATTAAATTTTGAAACTCCTTGTTATAAAACTCTTTGCCCATATCTGTTTGCAAGTTTTTAGGCGCAGTTTTAATAGATGAAAGCACTTTTTTCATTGCTTCAGCAACAGCTTAGCCGGTTTTTTGTTTAACGGGAAGTGCCCAAGCGTATTTTGAAAACGCGTTGATCACCACTAAAATATATCGATGGCCTTTATTTGTTTTTGCGTAAGGTATCATTTCCACCAAATCGGCTTGAAATAAATCGTTTAGTCCCTTTACAATCACCCGTCTTCGTTTAAAATTTTTTCGAGCTGGTCTATGTAATTCTTCGACAACTTCGTCTTTAGTAGCTCCAATGATGGTTAAATTGCATAACGAACTCGTAACAGAATAGGTGTTTTGAGTTTGGTTTGTGCTTTGCGCTTATTTTATCGCCTTCGTTTAGTTTAGTTCCAATGAGGTCTTCCTTATTAGACTTCTCTTCGCCGTTTATGGATATTTTCGCATCTAGCGGTGTCCAACTAATATTCGAAATAGTTGCAGCCGGTAGTTTATATATGTATTCTAAAGTTTCATTAGCAATTAAAAGTCGATACTGCCCATTTCTATCGGCGTTGAGTGCCATAATGTAAAAAATAGCGCTGCGACTAACTGACTTAAGCTCGCCCTTGTAAGTTTCTATCTTCTTTGCCACATCTTCAATATCCTTCTTAGAAGTTTCCATAATTTTTGTGGCATCTTCAACAACTGACGCAATCTCTTTCTTAAAAGTTTCTACCATCTTTGTCGCATCTTCGGCCACATATATTTTCGTTTGTTCTACACCCGCAGAATGGTGATGCTGGTGTAGATGTCTACCAAATTTATCTATAGGCATATTTCGCCCCGAAAGTCCGCTACTATATGACGAGTTGTGACGCTTAACTCGCTATTTATTTTATAACCTTAGCGGTTCTTAAAGCGTCAATGATACTAACAATTTCGTTATCGTGACCTGTGTGTCCAGCTGCCTGGGAGGCAAGTAATACACGCAACCGATTCACTAATGAGTTGGGATCCTTCCAAGGAACATATTCCACTTTTTTGTCCGTCACTGTTAGTAATCCCTTTCCGCGCCGTGGTACCTTCGTCGCTGGTCTGCCAGGAGCTTTTATGGTTGAGGAGGCAGTTAGAGGTCGTACTATTTTCATGTATTTAGTAACTGCGTTACCGCTAATTCTTTGTACGGGGTCGTAGTTTACACGATTTGCGGCGGAACGATCCACTAAATCTAGATATTGCTCTAAATCTGCGTTTTTGTATATATTTGGTTTCTTTTTAAACATCAATTCGTAAAATCCTGGAGTGCCTTTGTAGATTATTCGGTTGCCGTGGTCCGTAATAACGATATCTTCGCCCTCGAACTTGATTTCTTTATTTCCTATCGCAAACTTATCTCTCTCTACTTCGAATCGGACTCCGTAGTGCAAATCGTACTTGTCCTCAGTATCTCGTATCATTCCTTCCACGTATGTGCGAGCTAACCCTTGAAATTGTTCTAAATATTGGCCAAGAACTTCCGGTTGCAGCATTTGTTGGATGGTTTCTCTGGCCGCTTGTACAGCACCTTCTTCTGCTGCCGCCTCCGCAACCTCCGTTTGCAACTGCTCAATCTTAACTTTTCTCATTTTTTACCACCACCATCACCCGTGATGTGTACATTAAAAACTGAGCCCAACCTACCTAGTATCGAAATTATATAAGTAAAATTTCTTTAAAGTGTATGCAGTTGCGGCGCAACTATCGCACGTGTAATATGAAAGAAGAAAGTATTGGTTGTCGCCGTCGTCGTCGTCGTCGCCTCCGTCGAGGAAGAAAAGGTCGCGGTGTATTAAATACGCTCATAGATAAGTTGCCGTTTGAATTGCACGTGCCGGGATATAGATTTTGCGGTCCGGGCACTCGTCTAAAGAAACGACTTGCACGCGGAGATCGAGGAATCAATCAGATGGACGAGGCGTGTAAAGAACACGACATCGCGTATTCGCAACATCAAGATCTTCAAAGACGACACGAAGCCGATAGAATACTTGCCGACAAGGCGTGGACACGTTTTCGTTCGAGAGACGCAAATTTAGGGGAAAAGGCGGCTGCACTAGCTATAACCGGTGTTATGAAAGGAAAAACTAAGCTGGGGATGGGAGGCCGTCGGCCTAAAAGAAGTGGTGGCGCTATAAGCTTTAAGAGTGCAGTTACTCGCGCTAGAAACCGGCTCAAAGAAAATAAAGGGCGCCGCAACAACTTATTGGTAGCCTCTAAACTGGCTCTAGGTTCAATCGCAAAAAACAAAATTACGCAACCAAGAAGTAGAATAATAAAAATTCCTAAAACGGGCGGTTTTTTACCGCTCATCCCCATATTTGCCGCATTAAGCGCTCTTGGATCATTGGGAGGGGGAGCTGCGGCGGTCGCCAAAGCTGTTGGAGATGCCAAAAGTGCCGCCAAAGATCTAAAAGAAAAGGAGCGGCATAATAAGACGATGGAAGCAATAGCCCTTGGAAAAGGTTTACATTTGGCGCCCTATAAAAGAGGTTTCGGATTATACTTGAAACCGTATCAACTAACAAAAAACTAACTGTGAAGCTGCCTCGACGCGCACTAACAAACGTGGATTTAATTAAGTACGCAAAAATATTAAAAATTCCAAATTTTAGGGGTGTATACATGCGTAACGATTTACCTTTAAGGATTCGTGAGAACGAAGCCGGTATTGTAAATTTAGACGATAAAGTAGGCCCGGGTACTCATTGGACTGCTTACGTAAAACGTAGTAAAAATATTAGATACTTTGATAGTATAGGCTATAGGGCATTTAAAACCACCCCTAGAATTAATAAAATATTTTCGTAGCGACGGCGGCGGCGGCAGCAAGAATAAGATTACATATAATTTCGAGAGATATCAGGACGTAAATTCTTATAATTGCGGACATCTTTGTTTACAGTTTTTATATAGCTACTCAAATTGACTTTTACCGGCAGTTTACGTTCGATTCTCGAATGTAGCATTTCACAATGTCTTTCATTTTTACGCTTACTGGAAGATCGTCCGTTTTAAGTTCCGATTTCAATCCCCCGATTTTCCTGGACGAAGAAAACGAGTACGTTATGGGTTTACTTAGTTTTGAATCCTACAACACCATACCTAACGTAAACAAATTTAACAATAGTTTTCAGCTTACCGGTCGGCCAGAAATCGTGCTACCCGATGGAGCATACGAAATTAACGATATCAATAAATATATTCAAACGCAGCTCAGCCGCGAAAACCATGAATCGGTTTCAATAAGAGGTATTAACAGCACTATGAAAACCCGAATTAAATCCTCTCACGAAATAGATTTCACATCGGAGCGCTCAATAGGACTATTGTTGGGATTCGAAAGATCAAAGTATAAAGCCGAAAAAACCCACACGTCTGAAAATGTAACAAACATCATGAATATAAATTCCATATTAATCCACTGTAACGTAGCTTTAGGTTCCTATAAGAATGGCACACCGGGTCATATAATTCATCAATTCTTTCCTACCGTGCCGTCTGGTTTTAAAATAGTGGAGTCTCCAAATCCGGTTGTCTATCTCCCAATAAGCACAAAAACAATTACAAACATAACGATTAAAATACTCGATCAAGACGACAAACCCATCAGTTTCAGTTCGGAAACTGTAACGGTAGGTTTGCATTTGAAGAAGGTGTAATGGGTTTTCGATTTTATTCCTACTATCCCGAGCATCCGATCGCCAATAATAGCCCATTGTTAAAAACATATAACAAGCGACGCACCAAGTGTTTGAAGATCAGTAGGAAGTCAGCGCCCGATCGGTTGACAAAGAAGAACCAAGCGTTTCTCAAATTACTCGGCTTCCAGTTGTTGACACAATGAGTATTTTAAATATTGGCGAAAAAGTTCTTGTTGACAATTCAATTGTTAGCAAGGAAATACATACCCACCAACCTTATACTAATCGCTTTGAAAACAACGATAAAATTCGCATACCGATTCAAGAGGATATGTCAACTCTTCCCGGTTTAAGCTACCTATACATAGAAGGAAAACTACAGAAATCTACTGGAGTGCCTACATTAACCGCAAAATTCGTAAATAACGGAATTGCCCACCTATTTAGCGAAATTAGATATGAAATGAATGGAATCGTAGTAGATTCGGTAATTAAACCCGGTATCGCGTCTACAATGAAAGGTTATGTCTCGTACACAACCGACGATGTTAAAAAACTGCAAAACGCCGGATGGCTTCCGCAAGCGGGCGACTCAGTAACAGACGCATCCCGCAATTTTAATGTTTGCGTACCACTGAAAATGTTGCTGGGATTCTCCGAGGATTACGGCAAGGTAATACTAAATATCAGGCAGGAATTGGTCTTAATTCGAAGCAATACCGACAATGACGCCGTAATTAGTACAGACGATACCGAAGTTATTAAAGTCACAATTGAAAACATTTATTGGAAAGTTCATCATATTACTGCGGGTCTTGCTCAAGAATTAGCTTTCACTAAATACATAGATCAGAATATCGACACCCCGGTGACGTTTAGATGTTGGCAGCTTCATGTAGTTTCGGCCGTAAATCAAGCTACTCAACATTCGCACGCTATTGCCACCAGCACAAAATTGGAAACTCCGCGACACATTATAGTGGGTTTTCACACAAATCGCGAGGGTCAAATAGATAAACCCATGAGCGAATTCGATCATTGCAATATTAAAAATCTCAAAGTTTATTTAAACACAGAAAGGCGCCCTTACGATAATTTAAATATAGATTTCCAAAAGAATCATTATGCAACCCTATATCAAATGTATTCACAATTTCAATCTACTTATTATAATAAACGCGATGAACCGCTATTTTCTCCAAACGAGTTCAAAACGAAAGCGCCTCTCATCGTTGTAGATTGTTCTAATCAAAAGACTACCTGCAGGCAAATGCCGTAGTGCTTAGATTAGAATTTGACACCGCGAACAACGTTGCCGCCAATACAACTGCGTACTGTTTAGTTTTGCACTACAGAGTATTTACCTACAACGCTCTCACTAAAGCAGTTAAACAATTGTAATCAGCAGGAGCAGCAGCAGCATGTTTGTCATATTAGATTTGCAAGGTTTTAAGGTATCCGAAAAGAAGTTTTTGCCAAAGGAATTAGCTGCTTACGATGGAGACGCCGTTTCGCATTATATCTTCAGGGCTCCGCCGCATTTAGAAAAAGAAGCAAAATGGCTCATGAACAATCACCATTGCATTAATTGGAACGAAGGGTTTACTCCGGCCTTTATGTTTTCCGAAGATCCTTCAACGACTTGTTCGAGATGCCGATGTAATATACGTAAAAGGACGTGAAAAGGCCACATTTTTAAGAAATTACATTAACAAACACATCGTCGAGATAGAAGAACAACCGGCACTGTCTGCTTCAAAACCGGCCTGCATGCATCATTCGCAATCTTTTTGTTACTGCGCCTTATCCAATGTTTATCATTTACACAAACACTATGTGATGTAATATGTATCTGCTCCCGAAATGTATAATTAAAGGTAAATAAAAAACAACAACAACTTTTATAAACGTGTTTTATTTTACATTTTCTATGGAATAATGGCCCCATGGGATGGTATCTATTCTATTTTCTAATATATGGCGTTTATCATCTAAAGCACTAAGAGCTACCTTAGTCTGCCTTACACTATGTACATTATGCTTAGTAGATGTTATTAAATTTTGATTTCTGTAAATTTCGACTTTGTCCTGCAAACATTTCAAGTAATCGTCAAAGCAGATTGTATTTTTTACCACACAACTCTTTACACCTTTTGCTTTTTTTACTACTTTGGTTTTGTTGGTGTTACTGTCCACCTTGAGGCTGTAAAGTTTACTCTTCAAGCCCACAAATTCTGTCATTATTTCCCCATTATTTTCGTCCTTCATCAAACCTAACACTTTTTTGTTTACTCTAGGAATTTCAAATACATTATTTTCCGGATAATCTGAAGTGTCAAATTTATGTAAATCTTGCTTTATAATCTCGTAAACATTTTCGGAAGTAATTTCGTAGATTAGCGAGTCCGTGTCTGTGTATAAAAGCTTGCAATTTTGGGGGGGAAATCGCGACATCATATAATTATAATGAAAATCGTAAACGCAAATTTTGGATAAATCTAAAATACACATTCCTATGTAGATAGGCTTCATAAACCAAATTTCCGTTTTCTTTAGTTCAATTGCCAAAATATGTTTATCGAATATGGACCTACTATGAAAATTTGGTTTTGAAATATAATACCTAGCTCCGAAACGGCCGTCCCACCTGGAAACTAATTTGATGTTTTTATGTTTTCTCACATTTTGCATAGTCTTGCCAAAAACAGCGTTATTCATTAATTTATAAAGATTTTTTTCAAACTCGTTCCTGGGCGCGGTTCTCAATTTTGTATTTAGATCAATGTATTGTTTTAACCAGGGTGATTGGTCGAATGTTAAAACGCGATGAATTCTAACAAGTTTTAAACCAGCCGCCAAACACTGCTTCAAATTACGATAATGTATGACATATTTTTCCTTGTTATATAAAGTAGTTAGCAATTTTTTTTGTTTTGATCCAGGAGGATAGCCGTGTTCGGAACAAAAAGGTAAACTTTTATGTGGGTCATGTAACGTTTGCGGATACTCTAAATCAAGTTCTAGTATGTACCCTTTTAAAGCATCGTCAGCTATAGCGTTAACATTAAAATTTTCAACTTCAAAATCAGAGAGCCATCTAAAGCCCTTATATGGAAGGGCCTGACTCATCCCCACCCGTACAAGTTGTTGACGTCATAATACATCAGGTACTTAAGGGCCATTTTTCATAAAGTGATTATTTGCTTTACTATACCTACTAATACATTGACAAATCCCTCCTCGAATTCCTTTTTTTATAAAAAGAAGCATATTTATATCGGAAAGGAGTTCTAATTGAATTTTGGTATACTTTAACATTGCATCCCAAGTGAAACCGGGTGTTGTGTAATACCAAGCCGGATCTAAACCGTATGTATCGAAACAACTTCTTCTAAAGTTTTCAAATACATCCGCCAATAATAATATGTCTGTTTTCAGGTACAGGTCCGAATAGTCGCCTAAATTCTTATATTGAAATGTTTGCCAAACAGTTTGAGCATGCTGATAATCGTTTTCGCTTATATCGGAATCTGTTAATCTACTAAAAAAAATGTTCTTTAGCCGGAAGCGACTCTTCCTCAAATTTTTCATAATTTGTCATATATTCGTAAGGATAAACCCCCTTCTTGGAAAGCAAGGAAATTTTAAAATTATCCAAATGCGAATTTTGTTCCCTCAAAATTTTAAAATCACCCGGTTGTAAATAGGATGCCAATTTTTCTAAAGAAGAATTCATAAATCGAAACGAATCTATAAATTTAAATTTAATACCATCTCCGTCGATAGTTTTCGTAAAAGAAATATAGCGCTCCTTGTTTAGCGGCAACAGGCTTATATTACCGGGTATAGCTTTAACTAGGGTTTTAACAAAGAAGTGACTATCGTAACCGCTAAAATTATGAAACACCACGGGAATAATTCTAGGTGTTTTATAATTTAGATTGCAATTACTATGAGCGGGTCCCCTAAATTTTCCAGTCATGTGGCAATGATCAAGCACGCGTTTTCTCACCTCTGACTCATCCCCTAAAACGAATTCCTGCTCGCAAATATGACAGACCGGGGCTAGAAGAGCTTCATTTTTCTGTTGTTCACTAATTTGCATTGGTTTGTAACGGTTGAAATATTGTTTTAAATTGCCCGAAATATTTTGTACTTCCTTTACATACCATTCAATACAATCTGCTCCGCGATAGCTTCGAAAATAGCTCAACGAATTATCAAAAGTACAGTGCAGATAGTAACCAATGCTACACGCCTCATGGTCTTGATACCTGGCTGTACTTTTGTTCACCGGGCTATCGTTTACCTCCTTAAGAATGGCCTCGAGGTCGCTGTAAACAATAAAAGGACAAAGTTCCTTATAATTAAAATCCTTAAATTCTAAAAACGTGCCGGGCTCGGGAAGATTCACTTTGCACTTGTTCATTGCTATACAGTCCACCGTATGTGCGCCAAGTTTATTTTCACTTCCAAAATACTGACACATCTATCACAAATGAATTTTTTATTTGTATGTTTTGACAGTTGCGAACCCACCAGTCTGGACAAGTTTTTAATTAAACAGAAATGCAGCTTCACAGACGGCACGTCTTCGTCGTCTTCTTCTTCCATGTCTGGTTCCATCTCATATTGTTGATTAATTTCGTATTTTTCATCTTCATAATATTCTTGTAACATTAAGAGGTTAATGTGAACGGCTCGCTTGTTTGAAGTCAAATAGGCTGGCGATGTAGAGTAAAGTTGTTCCCTCACGCTAAGAACATACACATTGACTGATACATTGTTTTGTTTCTCAAATTTTGGAATCTGCCTTAGCGTCATTGGAAACTCGATGCCCTCCAAATTCAAATGGTGTCTATAATGTGGATAACTCGAAACTCGATCCGAATGATCGTCGGCAGGAAACAGGTGTGCCATCACGCTCCAGGCAAAACAGGCCTCGTCGTTTAAATTTTTAATATTAATAACTGCCTTCTTTCTGCTAATTTCGGGAGGTAAACGAATAAAGGAGTTGCCGTGGAACAGTTGATCACATTTATTGATGTTGACAAAAAGCGAAAGAATCTCGTGTAGCGCCCATCCGGATTCCCCCTCTTCAAAAACAGACACCTTGTTTAGAATTTTTGGTGAAACATGTTCTTGAAACCATTGTTTTAAATTTGGCAGGTCCTCTTGGAGAATTAACTGATTTTTAGTGTTAAAGTATTTTGTGGAGAAAATTTCCGAATTTGCAGTTTCTTTTATAAATTCCGCACAAAACACCGTATTAACTTTAATTGCACTATTATTTTTAAGGACATTTTCGATTTTTCTTTTAAACAATACGCGGCAATCTTCTAGAAATTCTTCAATTTTTTTATGGGCCAAATTTATTATAACACCTGTTTCAAGTCGACACTCGAATGCGCTCTCCACGTTTTGCCAGTTTACACGTTCATTTAATTTGGAATTTTTGTCGCCAGATATCCCGGTCCCAGTTTTTATAATTGAGTTGAGCAGCACCTGGTACCTTTTCAAATGTCCTATTGATGTTTCGACATGCTTGCGGACTCCAATTGACTTACAGCTTTTCAGTAATCTTGTTAATAGCCGAATATTGTTTTCATTAATTGTCAAACTTTTTAAAATTTTATCACGTGCCGAAGGTAGGTTTTTAAAGATTTTATAGCACTTCTCGATGACTTCTACGGCCGCACCGCTAATTCGCGCAATTTCATTTTCGTTGGACATGTTTTCAAAAACTGTTAACATACTGACGAAGTACTAGCTGGCGTTTGTCTTTATACTAATCTTCAATGGCGTTTTCTAGAATTATTTTTTAAAAAATCACACTGCGCATTGAAAATATCCTTCGTGCCTTTCAATTAATTTACATAGTAAAAGCTGCATTTATCAAAGCTGTTCTTGAAATAATAAAAATATACGCTGCAACTTTTACCGAGCTGTCATTTTTGGGGCATAATTTCAATTATTGCTAAAATTAGATATTACACACTGGCGAAAAACCTTTACATGCTTCAATACAAAAGCTAGCTCATGAAAAACCCTAATCGGGAACAAATAAAGCTAATTTATTGTCACATATATGCAAATATAAAGGCACCTATTTGCGCTGCAAGTAATTATGTTAGCAAAGAACTGGAATGGCAGTGGTTTTGAATTTATAATTATGTGCAAGGATAATTAAACCAAAGCTGAAGGCGATTCGCACCTGGCATACAGCTAATTACATAAACCGGAATGAAATTTAACACTTAAACCTACCTTGCCGAAACAACTGAAAACGTTTACTTGATCGCTATGTATATTTGTGAACAAATAATGACACATATAGGTAACAACCTTGTTCATATTCCATTTAAAAATAAAAACAGCAAATAAATCTAACATATGGCTGCACACTGGTAAAAAGCCTTCTACTTGTTTCATTTGCGCTACAAGTTTAAGAATGTTGTTAGTATAGACTGGAATGGTAGTGGTCTTGAATTAATACTTTCGCTTGAGTCATTAGCGCAAATATAAACTTCCGCTAATTGCATCAGACGCTGAGCCGGTTCGTGCTTGACATTGGCCTGCATAGAATATAAATGGAATTAGATTTGGTTTTAATGTTAATACCTTAAAATATGCGAATGTAGCTTACACGCATAAGGAAGAGTCACCATTTTTAGACTTAATTACAAATTTTACTAAGCGTATGTAGGCAAAACAACAATAACAAACTAAACTAAAAAATAGCCGATTGGACTGGAATGGCAGTGAACTTGAAATTCATACTTTCGCCTGTGCAAGTATGAACGCAAAATTACAACAGCCGCTGACCTTAAATTTAATACCGTTCACATGCTAATTACATTAGGCGGCATAGAATAGAAATGAAATTTAACAGAAATTTCTGAGGTGCCCGTAAAATATGTAGATGCGAATGACAAACGAAAAATTGGCCTTTAATTTGTAGTCTATCTTTATATATATAATTCTTCTGTACGTGTGTATGTGACTGAACTCCTCCTAAACGGCTGGACCGATTTTGATGAAATTTTGTGTGTGTGTTTGAGTGGGTCCCTGGATGGTTTAGATTCACAATTGGACTTGGTAGGTGGAGCTGCAATCGGGTTCTAGGATTTTTTTGTAATTTTTGACGAATTTTTTTGTTTTAATTTTTAAAAGATTTCTCGCATATCAGAACATATAACCCCAAAATTTCACCCCCCTCACCACCCCCCAATATGTTTTAAAATGAAAAAAATCGAAAATTCGAAAATCGAAAAAAAATTTGCTGAACCAGCTAATAGCAGGCAGCGGGCAGGACAACGTCTGTCGGGTCCGCTAATAGCAGGCACCGGGCAGGACGTCTGTCGGGTCCGCTAATAGCAAGCAGCGGGCAGGACAACGTCTGTCGGGTCCGCTACCCCTTAGGGGGTGAAATGGGGTAAATAAGCCTAAAAATCGATATGGGTGTCGTTATAGAGGTTTTTTGGGACGTTGATTGCGAAAATGGCATTTATTTTTAAGTCCAAGATGATGGACATGACAAAATTAAAACTTTATAGTGGTGAAACGGGGTTTTAAAGACAAATTATTTTTGGGCAGAACAACGTTTGCCGGGCCCGCTAGTTTAAATATATAAAAGATGATGTAATATTGAGCCTTCTCTCCGCGCAGCGAGATAAGGTCCTTAAATGCCTAGTTCTATAAAAATATGATGATCTTGAACCTTCCTTCTAACGTGAGCATGGGGGTCCCAACTGGAATGCCTAGTAATGCACAAATCTGATGCGACGTTGTCCACTCCTGCATTTTTTACCCGAAACACGGGGCCCCGGGGTTAATGTTATTCGCATCTAGTAACTTTTTACCCGGTTTCCACGATGGCAAGATGACACTCAAGATAACGAAGATGCCACGCCCCTCGAGGCTGGTGTTGCGCAATATCTTACATTTTTAATATAAAAATTTACCCGAAAATATATACTTGAACATGGGGGCCCCGGCGGCTAGGGCTCTGCCCCGCGCGATGTGAACCCGTAGCAAACCACCTTTCCCCCTTCCCCCACCACCCCGCCCCGCGGGGTTGAATGACAAAGGACAAATTAGCCTTAAATTTGTATTTTATTAAAAATGCCCAGTACTTGTTATTCTATTTAAATATACAAAAAAATCTGATGTAAATCTTTCCCCCCACCCCCTAACTTGAGCATGCGGGCCCGACGGCTGGGGCTCTGCCCCACGGGGTTGATGTAACCTTGAACCTTCCTCCGCCCCCTAACTTGCTCAAGGGGGCCCACAATATGGCGGCTGGGGCTCTGCCCCCCGGGCTCGCTTGAGTTAGAGAGAGAAAGATGGTTTTTTTGTAGAACCCTATGTGTTAAAGAGAGACAGATAGATTTTTGGTGACTGGCCGACACCGATGACCTTTGACATTTGGTTTGGCGCGCTTGAGATTGCGCAATATTGCGTCAGCCACAAAGTGGTCCAGATGTGACATGAGGTGGTCCAGAACCCGCCTATCTCTACTACTTAGGACAATATAAAATAAAAATATTGGAACAAACAAATAAATCTACATACAAAACAGAAATGAGGTGTTGCGTATTTAGTTAAATGCTAAAAATAATTAAAATTCTAAATTTAAAAGTAAAGATAATATAAAGTTAATTATAATTATGATTACTTCGCTCAGAAACTGATCTTAAAATGTACTTATAATAATGTGTTACAGTTTAAGTCAGTGTTATAATTGCTACACCTTACATAAATCTTAAAGTTAAATTTGTCCGCGCTGAGGGAAGATAAAACATCGAAACTTGCCTACTATGTAGTTGTGGTACATGAAAAGATAGTTTTTCATGTAAAAACGAACAATCAATTTTGTTATGCAATAGATCGTATAAAAATTTAACACTAATATTAACTAGCATTATCCCTGCGACTCCATTCTATCTTGGATCTAACAAAAGAAAAATATAGCACCTTCAGAGCATAAATATCAATGATATCTTTGCAATTACGCAATATGAAACCCAAAGCCTTATAAGCAGAAGCAACTGTTTCATTAATATGAGTAACAAATGAAAAATCTGACTGAATTATTACTTCGAGATCTCTCGTAGAAGTGCATCGTGATAATATTTCAGAGGAAATCAAATAATCAAACACAACTGGAGAGCTCCTGCGTGTGAAGGTCAATATTAACATTAAACATGCTGTCAAGATCAGCCTGCAGCTTCACACAATCCTCACTGCCAGTAACAGAAGAAACAATTTTAACATCATCGGCAAACATCAATATCTGGCTTTGTATAATAGCACCCAGATCATTGATAAATAATTTAAAAAAACAAAGGCCCAAGACTTGATCCTTGAGGAACTGCAGAGGTAGCAGTATAATATAGTGAGTTGTAGCCATTATAAGTGACATACTGAGGTCTACTTTCTAAATATGATTTGAACAAAGAAACATATGATTGACTAAATCCGAAACTAAAAAGCTTAGCAATTAAGATATCGTGGGCGATTTTGTCAAAGGCTTTTGATAAATCTGTATAGATTACATCAACTTGACCATGATCTTCCAGAACTTCTGATACGAATTGTGAAAAACTACATAAGTTTGTGACAGTTGAACGACTTGGAACAAATCCGTGTTAATGAGGAGAAATGTAACATTTAACATTATTATAAATGTGACTGTAAAGTACCATTTTAAATACTTTAGCAAAATTACATAGGATCGCTACTGGTCTATAGTTAGTAACATCAGATGAGTTTCCGCTTTTAAATACAGGACAAACACGAGACATTTTCCAAGTATATGGGAAAACAGACGTTTTTAGACTTAATTTAAACAGTATTAAAACAGGATAAATTAAAACTTCTCTACAATCCTTAATAACATAACTAGGAATTTGATCAAACCCGGCACAGAGTTTGTTCTTCAAGCGATTTATGGCTAGTCCCACTTCATTTTCAGAAACAGAATTAGGGTTAATACAGGGTAGATTCATTGAACTGTTCCTAAACATCAAGCTATCAAGATCGATGATTTCTGTAGGATGATAAACACTATTGAAAAAATTTTCAAAGCCATTAACAATTTCTTGAGAAGTAGAGTATGTAGTGTCTGAATTATGAATAATACCAGGTATTCTAGTAACATTTTTCTTATTATAAACAAATTTCTAGAACACCTTGGGATTACTAGTCACAGAATGTTGAACAATTTGTAAATAGACATCGTAAGCAACTCTGATTTGACTTTTTACAAGATTTCGAAGATGTTTAAATTTTAAATAGTATGTATTTGAGTGTGTTTTGACGTATTTCTTGTGGTACGCATTTTTTATTTAATGTTATGAATAATATCTTTCGTAAACCATTTAGGATATTTCGAAGATTTGCTCTTAATCAATGGAACATGATTATTAGATATCGAATATAGAATTTTATAGAATTCATCACAAGCTTCATTCACGTCTGCATAGTTATTAAGAACTGACCAATTGGTTGCGAGAAGTGAATCATATAATGACGGAGAATTCGCTTTTTTAAAATTATAGGCTTTGTTGCAAGTACTGACAAGGAAATTAGGATGCTGATGTAGTTTTAAGCTTAATATTACTTTCAAGGCAGGATGAAACGAATCTTCTGCAACAATAGCTAATTCATCGTGAATTATTTTACAATCCATGTTAGAAAAAAAGAGTTCTAAAATTCTTCCGTGGTGATTTCTTACATTGCTGAATTGAAGCAAGTTAAGCAAACTGGTAAAGTTATCCAGCACACGAGTTAAAGAGTCTACTGATGGCTCGTTACTATAATTAGGCATATTAAAATCTCCAATAATTAACAAGCGTTTGGTATACAAATAAAATTGAACAACATAATCTAATAACGTTTCTGAAGTTGCAATTGTGGGAGTATGGGATATATAAATGACAAACACATAAAACCAACAAGAGTTAACACAGCATTTACAACCTATTATATCAATTGACTCAAGTGAATCTAACAATTGACTCAGATCAAGTTGTTAGAAGATATTATAAAAGCAAAAAGTGAAAATTTACCGCATCCTCTGGCAAACGCAACAAAACTGATGTTTTTACAAATTTCATGTTCCGAAAAGACCTGCAACGACTAATTGGCAATACATTGAAAAAAACAAATATTTTACTTTGGACATGCTTTTGGCAGATTTGCGAGAACAACTGGAATTTAAAGGGAGGCGTATAACGTCATACAAAATTATAAAGCCAATGGGTTACAAACACAGGGAGGTAAACGGTCGCAAAATTTTATGTGAACAAAAGCATGTTGTTGCAGCAAAAATTACTTTTTTGAGAAAATTTTTACAACTTCGAAATTCTAGTGAAAGTTTGACATTCATAAATCTTGACGAAACGTGGATCTACCAAAATGGTTCGCCAGTCCGTCGCTGGATACACAAATCAGATTTAAAAAGTAATACTATCAAAATTAAAAGTGAAGGGTCAAGATTTACAGTTTTACATGCGGGATGTCATTTACGGTTTGTAGAAGGGTGTGGCTTTTTACTAAATTCAAAAAATTACGATATGTGTTATCATACGGCAATGGACGGGGAACTTTTTCAAAATTGGGTGATTAAACAACTTATTCCTGCTTTGGCTAATTTGAAACAAAAATGTATGGCGGTCATGGACAATGCACCTTATCATTCAGTGCAGTTGGACGAATCACCCACATTTTCTAGTAGAAGCGGACAAATGCAAGAATGGTTGCGTAACCACAGTATTGAATTTGATCAAAAATTTACGAAGAAACAACTTTGGGATTTAATAAAACCTTTTCGGACTAATGGACAACGGCGATATTTGGTAGATGGGACATTGCGGGAACATGGACATGATGTGCTTAGATTACCCCCCTACCATTGTCAATATAATCCTCTTGAAATGGCATGGGGGTTTTGTAAATCGTATTATAACAAGCACATCAATTCTTAACCTTTATCCAAGGATAAAGTTAAGACTTTATGGCTTGAGTCAATTTCCAAATGTACTCCAGAAATAGGGCAAAATGTTGGTAGACATAGAGAAAAACTTATTTTGGATGATTAGAGAAAACACATGGGAAATTTATCGTATGAAAACATACCTCCCTTTATTATTTCGCTAGGTGAATCTGATTCAGAATCAGATGACGATAATGATGATAAAGATTTTCATGCCGAAATAATTGAGAATATGCGAATAGCAGGTATTTAGGCAAACCTTTAAGTGGTTATATGAAATCATACCTTAGATGTTTGTCAGAGGATGCATTTTCAAACAGTTTAACCAAAATTAGTAAGAAATATGATTATATGATGTAAAAGTATTAAGATATCAAGGGAGCATTTGTTTTAGTGCTGGTTTAGATTCTTGTCGATCAACTTATATCATCATCATTATGTGGAAGCAGTGTAAAATTATCTCTGATCTTTTGAACGAGTACCTACTTGTACATTATTACTGAAACAAACTATGATAAAATTTTGGAAAGAAAAAACAATAATCTAACGTAATAATGTATAATAATTTACCACCTACCTACTTACTACTATTTTAGTGTTAAAATGTTATGTGGCAGATGTGAAAATCAACATGAAGTAAAATCAGCAAGCCATCCATTTGACAAGATATTTACATTTTTCACATGTTAATTTCTATAACACCAATACTGCTCAATTGCTCTACTTAATTTATTTGGCATTAGTTTGTGACGCCTGTATCTTTTCACGCCATCAAGCAAGCAAGCAAGCAGCAATCATATAAAAAAACTGGTATATTCATATCATGTACATAATTCTTATCTAAATTGCAATAAACATTAATATTGAATGCTTTCCTTAAGCATTATTCCTCATTTTCGTTTCTGTCGTCAATTGTCAAATCATTACAATTTTTCATCCTTAATTTAAACAGAGATTCGGCAACAATGTATCTATTCAGAAAATATAACCTTAAACTGAATACAACCTAACCTAACACAAAAAATGTCAATTTCCATTAGGGAGTTTAGTTTCCACAGAGGTACTGACAACAAAATTACTAGATGCTCATAGCCTCCCTTGACCCAAAAAAATCGTGAACGGCATATAGCATTAATTCAGTTACAACTGCCCCTTGATGATTATCATCTCGATCTGAAACGTATCAAATAATTTTTCACAGCGATTTCAGCAATAATTCTGGTTTATAAGTACTAAATTGAGCAAGCATTACATTGTCCACGACAGGTCTGTGCAGATTTGTTGAAAAAAACTCAAAAAAATTCTACCGAACTTGTAACGGGCTAAACCGACAATTACGACAACGCTACAAAAGGGTTTGCCGACTAACTTCAGCGGAGCAAGAGGGGGGGGGGGGCTCAACACGAGATAACACAAGGGCCTAATACACGGGAAGCAGATCTAAAATGATAAGGCGCCACCACATTTCCTACACTAGAAAAATGCATAAGTGAAACCGCTCAGAAAAAGTGGAAGCATAACGAGTTCATCTTTTAACTTTAAGCTTGGCAGTAATCTGGTCAGCGTGCCGGTTCAGCGCATCGGACCTACGCTACGTTTCGAAAATCCACTTGATCAGCTGGCCAAACTCCTCTTAACTATAACATACAATACGCACATCGCATGCACAAAAGCAAAGAAAACCACAGTTAAATAGACATGAAATGTATTAGCAAAATATTTGAATGTATATAAATGCACATAAAAATATGGAATGGTTAGTAAACGGTAGTTAGATAAACTGCGTAACGTCTTAATCTATGAAGATATTCGGTAGACTTGACATCAACTATTGAGATTACTGAAAAACGATTTGAACATCAAACTATCGAAATACTGAATCAAATAGCGGTAATAAAAGGCAGTATTCAACTAAACAAGTGGCAGTCTATGACACATTAAAAATGCTACTACATAAAGTCAAACAGAACCATGAAAACTGACGATAAATGAATTGTAATTCCAGGTAAACAACTATAATGGTTTGACAAATGCAAAAAGGCACACAATAAAAGTTAATCGACCGCGACGTTACGTCAACTGTCCGATGCTTCGGTGAATCACTCTGTACACTTAAGTTGCACTCTAAACGTTAATAATAATACAAACAGTACCTTTAAAAAGCTTGGCTGTCCGGAAAATTGTTGTACCATGCTACTGCACCCGGTCGCTTTCCAAACTCTGCAGATACGTGAGGAAGACTGCACCAACTCAACGAGCTGCGGGCCGACGAAACCATGGGGTATTATCAACTATAGAAGGCGACATCGAAGCATTGCACGGTAAATTAGCAGAGAAACAATAATCGATTGCTTCGCGAAACAATGACAAGCCACTAATAAGTTTTCACAGGTAGTCCGTCAAATGACGTTACAGGAGCGCCACTCTACGATACGAAAGACTCAAGGGATACATTACACAACTACGACACCCACCTCGATTGCCGTCCACACCCACGTGCAGTAAAATGAGTTCAAAAACAAGGCGGAACACTCAACTTGCGTTCTCCCATAAAATACGACACTTGCATTGAAGCAACAGAAATTCAAATAATAACTAAACAGCGGTACACACACATACTCAAAGAACAGACCGGTAGGCGATAATTGGCACACATTGAACAAACTTAAAAAAAACAGTTCCGAAAACTCAGATTAAAGACAGTTTTATTACAGTGAACACAATACCACCATAAGTAGTAATCGTTTGTAACAGTAAAATTTGCAAAACTCGATACACATCCAGTGAAACACGTTATCAAATCGACGAAACTTTTAGTTTGTATATTTTAGGTTATGGTTTTCACAGACGGCCAAACACGATCCATGTTAGAAATGTACTTCGGAAATGACCAAAAAATCAATGGTGAATGACGGATTTGACGATTTTATTGAAGAATTTCCAGATGTGTGTTCACCATGACATGTTTTTAGTAGGGCTCTTCGTCACATTGTGGACGTTTATAGGAAAACAGGAAGCGTAACTTGTAAAGCAGGTACTGGCAGGCCAAGAGTACGGAACGAAAAAAACATTGAATTACATCAACAGGTCGATCTTTCTTATAGTACTTGTCAGCGTATCCTTAAACAAGATTTACAACTTTATCCTCCTAGATCATGCGATTTGACCCCGTGCGATTTCTTTTTTTTTGGCCAAATCTTGAAAATTTTATTATATACAGAGGCTGTTGCTATTTCCAATTGTTTTTAGTTAGTTACATAATTTAAATCAAAAACCAAAGTTTACATAAAACTGGCTTTAAATTATTAGTTTAGTTGCCGTTTATCATGATTTGCAATGATGAGTTGCAATAGCATGTAGTTCAAATGTCTCAAATTCAAGCAGCGACATACGTGATTGTTTTCTGGCCTGCTTTGATGAATCTAATTTTGAATCACTCATTACTATATTTATTAACATGCTGAATCAATTGAGATTCTATTGCCCTTTCTAAAACCTTAGATAGAACTGGGAGCATACTAATGGGCCATAGTTGATTCAGGCTTCAAGGTTGATTTACCTTTGCTTCGGAATCACATATGCAATTATGCATGCTTCTAAAAATGAGTTTCCAATACAATAATTTATTAAATAAAGTAACCTAGGCAGCAAGAAAAGACAACACAGCTTAATTAATTTTAGGTTTAATTGGTCACATCCAGTAGCATTTGATTCAATATTACTTATTATTTTTTTAATTGTTGCCTCTATAACACTATGAACTTGACACCCATAACCTACCGACAAGGAAGAGCAGCGATTCTTTATGTAATATAAGTAAACTTGTTACGTGTCAAAAGCATTTGATATTAATACTAGTGTTGAATGAGGAATCTAGTGAGAGTGACGCGATAAAATTAATATCAGATTGGCTTTGTTCGTTGCTAGGGAAGATATAATAACAAGGTTGGGTTGTTTGTGAGAAAATTTGTATATCAGCTTTTAAAAAAGGCAAGAGTTTTCGTGGGGTGTAAATGACAATCTCGCCATTTAATATGGTTTGGTGATAGTAAAGAATTGGGTTACTAGCCAGCCGTTCCTGTAAGGGAGTTCATTAAGCAGATGTCATTTTTCCAATGAATATTTATATTCAAGCTGTGAAGCGATCTGGGAAACACGAATACAACGATTGCGAAGTTTATTGCCTGTGAACAGGGTATGTAGTTTAATGTGGAATTTGCCTTTTGTTACCTGGAAATTCGATTTATAGCAACAACTATTAGGCGGAAAATCTTGGAAAGCTAATCTACCGCAGTATTGGGGGTCGAGGTATAGCGAATGACAGCCGAGGTTGGAACCTGTCAAGCTGACATGTGATAGGAGTAACGGGACGTATTAAATGTCTGCGAGTATATCGGCACAAAGATAAGTGTTTTAGCTAGAATCTGATGATATTTTTGCATATAAAAACTGTGTAACCATTAAACTTACGAGCGGTTTAATTTAAGCTATTTAGTGGTACCCTGCGTGAGGTAGTAATATTAAAGATGCTAATTGTCTGATCGATGGTAGTAATGTTCGAGTAGTAATAAAACCAGCTACAAGTATTGCTTTCTTTCATTTTGATAGGGAGTTCAATAATCGTATTGTTATTAGTTGATAGAAAGTGAAGTTACAAGTTTCTTGGCTTATATCAGTATATTTGAGTTTAACTTGTTGGCGCCATTTATAACATCATAAACTAGAATCCGCGACGTCTTCACTGATGCTAGAGACGGGCCTCAAATATACTTTTATAGTGATAGATTGTTAACTAAGAGATATAGCGATGACCTAAAGGTAGGTAAAGGAATTTATAGATAAATATAGCTAACAAACTAAATATTGAATTATGCATTGTAAAACAGAATATCGGAATATTTAAACTATATGTAAATTAAATTAGAAAAACAAGAATACAAATATAGAACAGAACTCAGACACACACAGCTGAACTACATAACAAAGAGGAAAAAAATAAAGTGTAATAAATGAATGAAAAATAAAACTATTTATAGTTTAAAAATCAGTTACCGCATTTATAGAAAAATAAATAGCTTTATTTCACCAATGTCTGCAAATCGTTTTAAGGTTTAATGATAATTCTTGTCGCCAAATTTTATCCGTATCGCACCATCCAATGTCCACACGTTTTCCTTGACAGTATTAAGAAGAACCATTTTGATTATTAAACAATTATCCCAAATAATTTGCTTCCAAAATTGTTCTTGTTCTGTGTCTACAAACATTTTATACGACACACGGCCGATATTCGCACTTGTGGCCACGGTGGTTTACGTGTCTCGCCCTAACAGGTTCGACCTTAATGTACTAGCTCGGCCACAAATGCTTAACTGCCCACCTAATGCCATAATAGCCATTTGAATTTTAATTAAAAAAGCTGGAAATTTTGAAAACGATCTGAACACAATTAGAGGAAGCATGTAGAATATGCAAGCCACACGATTATAGAAGAGTCATGCGTCCATGTTTCTACCAAGAGTTACTGCAGCACTATACTGAACATTTTTTAAGTTATTTGTTAAATGTTTGTATGGTTAGAAATAAATAACTAGTTGTAATTGCTGTTTTTTGGGTCTACACATATTTAAAAAGATTTAAATGATTTTTATCTACGACAGTGTGTAAAATCGCCTTTTAGTTGGCAGTTTTAAGTTTGTAAAACGACTGCTTAATAACATGTTTGCATTAGTTTACGTTGTCAGTAGTAACGTGTTTAAAAAATGTCATTAGGCACGTTGTCAGCAGCAACGTGTTTTAAAATTTTTAAAACACGCAAAATTACGACCGGTTGCTGGTAATCCTAATTTACATTTAAATTTCTTTTTATATTTACCGTGTTTTCTAGATTGTAACGTAGATAAGATATTGTACGATACGCATGCGTAAAGCATCTTTAGTCACTCGCGGGGCTTAAAACGCTCGCTCACTCGCGTTTTAAATCTACCCCACTCGTGCCTAAAGAGTAGCTTTACGCACTTGTATCGTAAATTACTATTTTATTTTTATGGTGATACCCAACCCTCAACAAAATTGCAGGATATTAAATTTAAAAATTGCTGCTACTTCGGGCAGGCTGTTCGAAAAAATTTGATAACACATGTTGGAGCAGCACGGATGCTGGAAATGAAGACTATTCAGAGTAAAATACAGGCTGATTTTTTTATCATGTAACAACTTATAGGCAACCCATTATGCAGACGCAGACATTATGCATGCTTCTGCATAATGGTTCGCTATAAGTTGTTACAGTATAAAAAAATCAGCCTGTAGAATTGTCATCAAATATTTTATATGGCAACTCGACAACAACGAAAAGGCATAATTAATAAAGGACGAGTATGCCATTACGGATGGCTGTAGACACGTAACTAGAGAATAGCATAACCTATCAAAGAACTGATATGCTTTTCAACGCTTTTCTCTATGTATGTATTTGTCGATTGTTATTCGCGTTACTAGAGTTCGATTATCTTTCTTTAAATAATCGAAAGATGCAGATGTAAATGTCTAACCCTTATCGCTTTTAAATATAAAATACCATATTTTCAACACTGTTGGCCCTATTTGTCTATTCCGCTAACAAATTACCGACTCTTTAGCCCAAGTCGTCGTACATATGACGCGACCATGTATATACCATAATATGATAATTACCATACCGTATTGAAAGCCCCATTGCAACAGATTACGAACACTACATGTGTCTTAATGTGCGGTGTCTCAAAGAACGCATGGAAGAAATCGCTCCATGCCAAAAATGTGCTCAACTACCGAGAAAGGGTTTTGCACCGTCTTTGATTTTTGTTAAATATTTTCTCGCTTCAGATATTCTTCATTTTGGTCGTTTGTGTAAGTAAATTATCGCAGGATTGAAAAATTGCTTCCAAATATCTATTTCAATTTTTTTAATAAATCACCACTTTTACTTATTTACAAAGTCGTGTTACTTCTAAGGGAGATTGGAAGTAAGTGCTCAGTTTTAGGATTTGGACCTACCTTGTTTTGTGGTTTCTGAAAGCTGTAAAAATACGGAAACTGCACTTTGCTTCACATAAAAATGATGCAGTAAATCTAAAAATTATATCAAGGTAACATTCGTGAAGATATACTTATGCGAGCACCAGGGAAATAATAAAAAAATCTTAAGAATTCTACCTGCTCGTAAAGTCACATCACGCAGCACTTGCAACCCTAAAACAATAAAACCTATTTAACTTACCTTGAATATCAATTCCATCGACTACAAGATGAGAAAATCAAGGAAAGACTCGCTCACCAGGAGCTGAGCGAGATTCCTGGCTGGGAGGAACAAAAGTCTGAAACTCGGGCTCGGAAACAGAAACCGTGAATAGCGACCGGGCTCCTATAAAACCAAAATGGACAGGTCCAATAATGGCGACGGCAAATTGGCGTCGTTCTACACGCGATACGATGAAAGAGCTTTCAAAGCAGTCGGCTTGTCGAGTACAGAATGGAGAGCAGAAGTTTAAAAATTAACTACGAACAATTGGAGTTGATGTACACGTTGACAACGAGATATTTTTCCAGGTCTCTATGAAGATACAGGGCATTGATATACAGCGTGCTGGCGAAAATGCTGATAGCGGGGCGACACGAAGGTTCCTACAAATATATCCGATAAAAGAATTGAAATTTTAGATTAGTTGGCTACGCTTTGAAAAAGTGGGTATATTTGGCATTCATCGTAATTTGCCAAAAATTGGTACTATTGTGACGTTAGGTCCAGCTCAAATTGACTCTACAACACAATTAGTGTGTTTTAATTTAAACGCCGCCGACATAAAGTTACAATTCTCGATGGCGCGGCGATTTGGAATGCACTAATTCTTGTGTACACCGCTAACACGTACTTACACCTAGATCTCACTAAAAATGAACCCAGCTGGTAAATGATCCAGAAGGATATAAAAGCAAGATGCTTGGCTTAGTAAAGGCACTTGAGTCCAGCGTTTCAACCACTAACCTTAAGCATCAAGGTAAGGCTTAAAGACTAAAGCTTGCAGCCAGAGGTGCCCTGAGCTTTCCCACTATGAAGCATCCAGCTGACCTCGCCGTCCTCCATCAGTGCCGCCCGTCCAGCGGCCTGTATGCACATTTTGAAATGAACTAATGGATGTTAATAGAAATTATAATAAGTAAAATTTGCAGAATGTACTAAAATGGATCCAATTTGGAAAGCACTTAAATGTTGTGTGCACTTGCTGTAAGAATAACGGAGGGGCAGACATTACATTTCACAGCAGATGGCAATAATTAGAATATCTCAAGAAAATCTTAGCTGTTTAAGTTAGGAGGATATTTCTTTGGGAAGTGAAATTAGAAATTATCGTAACGTGTACTTAAGGTTGGCGTTTGGCTTGTTCAGAAAGAATAGATGGATACTATTGCGAGACGCCTAAAGTAGGGGTAACTGGCAATCCTTTTAGTTGAAACACACTCGGACACGAAAACCAAAGCTACTGTTGCGAGATTAATAAGAACACTTAAGTACAAACACTTGCATTTATTTTTCTGCCGTTTACAGAACACTTAAGTTTAATAGCGTTGTTTCTTAACTTTACGTATTTACATCTTCTTATTAACTAACTTAATTCTAAGTCCATTCTGACCAAGAAAGCTCGGTGGGAGTTTACAAAGTTCCCAATAACCTATCAGAGCTGGTCTAAATTTTGGAATTTTGGCACGTACACACGGACGTGATAGTTCATAATAGTTCTATGAATTTTAAAAGTTTGAGGCTTTCCCACGGTGAAATGTGGTTTGCTCGGACCCTTTGGAAATTACCGCTATAAAGGATTAAAATTCTACTAAAAGCATTTGGTCCCAGCTGCAAATAATTTTTACTTTCTTTTACTACTATAAAGGAAGTATTGGATTCACCCCAAAAATTCGAAATTGAGTTTTTAACAGATCTACACGTTTTAGAGTCCCCTGATCCCAAAAAACATATTTTTTTTCATTGGTCTGTCTGTCTGTGTGTCTGTCTGTCTGTGTGTCTGTGAACAGAATATCTCAAAAATGAAAAGAGGTATGGCATTGAAACTTCATATATAAGTTTTGTGTACTATGTAGATGAGACAGCAAGCTTTTGAAGAAAATCTCATAACCGGAAGTAGGTGTTTACTCTTGTGATTTTTCAGTTTTTTTTCGATTTTTTCAAAAACGGCTCTAACGATTTTTTTTAAATTTTACATTTTTCTTACATTTTTAATGTGTATTGATGTGAGATAGGTGATTTTCCAGTTGAATACTTCTAAAATGGGTTTCTTTTGTTTTTTTTCTATTTTTTTTATTAACTCCTATTTTAAATAAAACACCCGGTATATTATTACATTTTTGAATTCACCTTAAAATTCTAGAGAAAATTTGTCTCTTCAACTAACACTCGATTTTGTACCGTTTTTGTAGAATTTGTAATTTTTGAAAATTTTTAACAAATGGTTAAAAATTAAAAATGAAATTTTTGACTAATTATAAGATCACTGTAAAAGGAAGTTGTGTGAGTGTATCACACCAGATTTTTATGATCGAGTTGCAACCGTTGCTTCTTCTAATCACGTACCGGTCATATACATCACTCAATATTTCGGTTTATGAAGTAAACCCTGCATAAACTTACTCTAATCTATTCGTGAGATTGGAATATCTCCAGCTTCCCAAACGAAAGGCACGTTTCTAAACATCCGCTTGTTGTAATTTAAATATGACATTTTTCCTACGAATTTTACCTTAAAATATTATACAGATGGCTTACAGCTAACTAAAGTACAGTATATTCCTAC
>OW679197.1:29629829-29661490 GCA_940337035.1 Agriotes lineatus | reverse complement strand
GAGTATCGACATTCTTCCCAGGATTATAACGTCAATGATTTGTTTGTAAGAGCCGTTACTTCATAAGTATGAGAAATGGAATTTCAAACTTATCAGAAAATCATAATTAAGCAAGCAGAATTTATATATTAGCAAATAAAGGCTTACTGCGTTAGAAATAACAGTTGGTAAACCCCTCACTTGTACATTCATTTTAAAGCATTGATGAAATACTACTTTATATCACTAGGTATGTAATTATGACTCTACCACGTTGTTATGTTATAAATTGATTTAAACCTTACTTTAGTTTATTCTCAATCAATTCTTTTTAAAATTGAATTTTAATTAACGCATTTGCCCTTTTTGTTAATATGGATGATCAGATTATTAAACTGCTAGATTCGTAGAAAACACTTCACTGAAACACGGTTGGATTCTTTATAATTCTAGACTGCTTCTATTCTGAAATTTGATTATCTTATTTTATGACAACTCTTACATCTGTCAGCTGACACTTCAAATTAGTTTTGTGCAAAATTAATTACAAATACTTTCTCATTACATTTTTGTCATTCAATAATATCAAATGGTAAGTACTCCCTTAATTAGAATTACCTCACTTCACTCTTTCTATATTTTCTTTAAATTTTTATTTAAATACGTGTATTCTGTCACCTGTTATTGGACTCGACACTCTCCTCTACCAAGCCCAATGCATCGAGCGACCTCCAGGTCCGTAGCTACCGCCGGGGCAGCGCCCGGGCCCCCGAACATAGGGGCCCCCGAAAGCGGAGGAAGTTTTTTTACGAAATTGTCTTAAAAAGTTTTGAACCAAACTTAGCCTGTTTAAACATTAAATAATGTTAACTAGTGTCTGAAGCTTCAGAGATTTGTGGACTTTGGGGAATATATCAAGGGCTTCGCCAGAGTAGGATTAGGATGGTGGAAAAACACTTTGATGAGTTATGTGAAACGAGAGGTTACAAGAGCCAGAAGCCTGTTTTAGGGTAACAGTGGTTCTATCCAATAATAGACACTTTATGCACTCAACTAGATAACCGATTTCAGAGTATAAAAGCTGTTCTTGACACTTATCAGCAATCCAGCCTAAATTTCTTATCAAAGCTAGTGAAAAAAAGATGAAATGTTCGAAGGTTTCCGGATGATGTGTCTCCAACATTTCCATCTCAGATATGTTCAGTTAAGACGTTATTTAAAGACAAACTTAAGAAAATGAGCAGCGTCAAGGATTGGAAGATCTGTTGATAATTGATCACAGCTCACTTTCGCCAACTTATCCTGATGTATGTACAGGAATATATTATGTACTTGACAGTTCCTGTGACCGGAGCTAAATTGATCAAGAATTACATACTATGGGACTGGAAAAACTCAGCAATCTAGCTTTGCTTTCAATTGAAAAGATAGAGCTCAACAAATTAACTTTTATAAAGTAATCGATGCCTTTGCTTGTAAGAAAGTTAGGAAATGGAATTTGATGTGATCCTGTTTTCAGTTAAAACTCGACCTGTGTAGACTTAGGATAACTTTGTAAGTTTTATACTAGGTGAGTTTTAAGTGTACAAGGCGATATCTCGGAAAATGTATAAAATATTTTGATGAAATTTTGGCCAGGTAATAGGGAGATGGGGGACATATATAAACATATTTTTGACATTTACCTCCTCTTCTATTTACAGGGGTGGGGGGTAACTTTAGAATTTTAAATAGGATATTGTTTTGTTTATAAAATTAGAATCTACGTAAAAAACTACATAACTGTATATATATATATATTTTTTTTATTTGCATTATTGATTACGGAATTATGATGTATTAGATTATAAAATAAAAAATAATAATAATCGTTAAATCGTCAAAATTCTGGACTGACTTAAGTAAAAATAACTCAATTTCCATAGAAACGAATAATAATTCTGAAATAAGCGAACTTGATTTATGCGTAAAATTTATTTATTTTTAAATTATTCAAAATTTAGTTATTCATAATTCCGTAACCGAAAAGCAAATCCAAAAATGTTTTGTACACATACGTAGTTTTTTACGTAGATTCGAATTTTCTAAAGAAAAGTACATCATTCTATTTAAAATTACACAGGTACCTCCTACCTCACAAAATTTAATATTTAATGAAAATATTTGAAACGGTTTTCGAGATATTGCCTTGTAACATTTTTTAACTCACCTAGTATGCATGTCGTATAACGGATGGTACTCCGCCTGGTGCAGAAGTACCATCGCGTTAGGCACTTTCTGCGTGACCTAACGACTACCGCTAACTTAATAATAATAACCGGGGCCGCTGCAGTATCAGGCTAACCCCCAAGTTTCTACAGTTTATATTAAACTCATTGTGACAAGTAAATATGTGTTTTGTCTGTTTGACAGACCCTATTAAAACAGGCTTACTAAATGAAAGTGCTGTAAGGTAAAGGGAAGATAACGTGGGGGCCCCATAATATTTTTTTTTGCCCCCGGGCCCCTTACTTGTAGCTATGGCCCTGGCAACCAAGAGTACCCTGCAGTAATCACCATCCACGTCGTCCTACCAAAATCCTCAAACTAGATGCAAGTTATAAGATGCCACTTCAATGACAAGTTTGTCGAATTAGAACACCTTCAGATGAAAATCTCCTGTCCACCCCATAAAACGCTCACTCTGCTAATGATCTCGATGTAAGCACTTCCAGTAAAAACCAATCCTTGTTAATCAATTCAGATGATGCAATGTAATTTGACAATAAACTCAGTTCAGCACCCCCTTCCAGAAATTTGTTTTTGTAGATTATAACTGTATTACTTTGGTATTCTCACCACATCATTTATCTTCATCCATATAGTCCTGCACATATTTTATATCCTTTTAACATTTTACTTTTAATTTTACACCACGCCAATTTTATTTTAATTATAACCCTTTTATACACCAAATAACTTTTTAAAACTTTTATAAAGGGTTATTTTTTAATTTCAATTGCTTCAAATTGTATTACATCTTTTGTATCAAATTTTTACATACTAATCAATAAATATCTCCTTAGTGATCTAGTTTAACATCTATTTCAAAGTTCAACTCACTATAGAAGCTTTATTATATTTGTCTAATACCCACTATGTTAAATAGTATATCTCAAAATCTATTTGCCATTAATTCCCCTTTTCATTTCAGATAAATTAAATTATGTTCAAATCCAAATCTACAGTTTCTTATGTAGCTTCATTTAATTGAATTTTAAAAATTCTATTTCCTTTCAATACAAAATACATTTTAATAATTTGTTATCCATTTCATACTTAAATTCATCTTTGAATTTTTAATACTGTATTCTTTTAACCTTATTAATCACTACTATTTTGAAGTGTAAGATAAATCCACTACAATTACAATAACTGACTAAAGTAGCAATTTCTGGAAATTTTTATTGCCAGGTAATTATAATTTACTTACGAAAACCACATTTTGTTCCTGTAATAATTTTCTCCACAAAAATACATCATCGCTCCCTAGTTTTTTGGATTTGGCTTTCTAGGGACAATAATTATTTCAGCTTATCTTCGTCAAATTTACCAGCTTCCAATAAACTATTATTTAATTTATTTTGCGCCTGGCTTCTCAGACGGCAATCCTTATCCTTATCCCTAATATCAACATTTGGCTACTCAGACTATAAGAATTGCTCTCAACACTACCTTTGATTGATCTGCATATATTAGTTATATTACATCTAAATTGTGCTGTAACTGGTACTACTAAATTATAATTGGCTGTTTGTTGTAAAAATCCCTGAAACCGACTTCCCTTTGGAAAAACACAATTACAGTATTTTAGGGGTTCAAATTAAACCCCAAAGCAAACAATTTTTATATTCACTTTTTGGATAATTTTAATGCTAATCAGATCGCAGCACCAAGCTCATTTTTTGGAAGAATTTAATTTTGTGTTTTAGAAGATCGAATTACTTTATTAATTAGTTTCTAAAATGATGTTATTTTTTGCAGTTTTATGGTTTTCGGCATAGGATAACAGAATGTGACTAGGCGTTGCAGTTGTAGTTGTAGTTTTAGTTAAATTGATATACACAGTTTATATAAAAATATCTGTGTTGCATCTGTTGTACCATTAATTTTAATTCGTCGGATTCGGAAATCTTCAGCAAAGTGGTTGCTATCTTTGGCTTATAGACACATTTAGGGTCGCAATGACGAGCAATATTACTACACGTGCACTCAATCCAAAACTTCAAACAAATTAATAATTCGTCTCGTATTAACATGATTGCAACTTGATCGTCACAAATTCTTATTTCCAATTAAACGAAAGGTACCATTTTGGAACTAATCCTCTACAGATATGTTTAAAAGCGTCCGCAATTATAATAGGATGTGAATGGGACGTGACTAGGGACCTATAATTTCGCAGGGAAGCACGTTCACATTTGGCATTTGAATGTGCAAATTGCGGTAACGTAATAAATCAGTTCATTTGAAACAGATGTAGCAGTTACACAAGCAGCAGATGTTAGTTTGAGGTCAAGGTAGCCTTTTAAAAATAATGTCCCCTCAAAAGTGCGTTTAAAAATACCACAAAAAAGTGTCTCCGCACATAACTGTCATCAGAATGAGTGATTGCTGACATTTCGTAATTATAATAATTCCATTGGACGGTCCTTGGCCAATAATGTCTTGAATAGAACTATACGGTGGAATAGAATTTTGATTGAAATTGCTGATCGATCCATATTGTCGACTTGCAACAATCAACAATTATATTATTCGTAATCAATAAATTTTCAAACTAATGAGGAAAGGAGAAAACAATCAACTGACCAATAATATTCCCCAACAACAATATTGGTTTATTATACAACTATGCTGAAATGTTATCGAACACTAATGTTTCGCAATACAATCTCCGGTTAGTACTGTCATCAGGGAGAAAATTAGCTAATAATCGAATGGCTTGGTCATAGCATTGACGATCAAGAGCGTCATAAATCAGGAATGTGTGTTTGAAATGATATTGCTGATAAACGCTGTTACCCAACAAAGACTCCCAACAGGATCGCCACTGATGCAACGTAATATTGATGTTACTAATTGATAATGGTTCTGATCAGAAGCCCAGTCGACCGATGAAGTTTTAAACTTTTAAAGCTTGATTGCAGAAAAACGGTGATTAATAATATTTTCCACTATGATGTGATATTGTAATTGAAATTACTACTGCTACATCTAACCGAAAATAATCTTCATATCTACCCTTTTTATATAATATATGGAGACTACATCTTGCAACAACGTTGGTAATGGTTCTGCAGATTTTATTTGACAATATGGTGTTACGTTGATAAATTAGTACTTACTATACGAAATTAACTTGTGATAATCTGATACAAAATAGTAAGAAGAAAGCAATGTTTTCTTTAAATTGGTATACTAATTTTTCGTTAAAAACCATCTTTCTAATCACTGCTGACTAACGTCCTCTAGTGTGCAGATGTTTCTATTTTTTATGGTAAAAGAGATGATAATAAATATGTCTTATAGATGTGCCCGTTTGTGATAGGGAACTTTAAACGCATTATTTTTGTTAATATATTATTTCAAATGTCCCTATTTTTTTCTTTCTAATAGGGGATTTGTTCTCTACCTAAGACAAGCAGGATGGTTGCACGGACATTGAGGGAATCCACCATTATAATTTGAAGTTCCCTCTAAGTTTTAACTATATATCGATCTACTTCGTGTGAAGAATGCTTCGTTTCTAGTTTTCTTCAAGGCCAATTCGTTTCTTCTGTATCTTTACTGTTCTTGCTTGAATTGTGTGTTCTTGTATTTCATAGTTCTTCGTTTAGTGTGTCTGTCCCATTATAATTTAAGGTTCCATTCAAGTCGATCTGTCGATCTACTTCATGTGTACTAAATTGTGTCGTCCTTTTAATATAACTAAAGTCACTAAATCAGGTTAGCTTTGCTAACACAAGTAGGGAAAAACTTCGTATTCTTTATGTCAAACTAGAGTCCCTGTACATAGTTATCTAACTCTAGTCAAACAAACTCGTTTCTTCACTGACATACACAATCATTTTATTACAGCTGAAAACGATCACCTGTCTAACTTCAAACCTAAAGAAAGGATTATGCCCTCTCATTTCGGAGATAAATTAATAATAAAAACTGTTAGTTTATGCACTTACCAGTAGCGCATATGAATAATTTGACACTGGCAAACTCGTTTTTTCAGCCTGTAACTCGTGTTTCCCTACATGTGTTAACGTGCTTTAGTGACCTTAAATATAATAATGCATACTGCATTTTTATTTTCTATATAACTATTGTCATAACTAAAACGTGCATAATGAAAGTACATCCAAAATACGTCAACCGCTGTCCATTTTGAACAAAACGACCTCCAAGTGCAGCTTCGGAATTGCAACAATTATTCTAAAACCACCGCGAACGGCAAAAACGTGGTCTTTAAGCGTTTCCGACCTTTTTCTGCAGAGAGCACAAACTTTAGAGCCGCTTGGCCGCATCAGCCTTCAGTCCACTTCTTTCAGCGAGGACGTCGCTGTTGTCTTAGCGAACCGTTAGACAGCTCGGATTCTTGCATGCCATCGGAAGACATCTCAGCGGAGGAAATCATCTCGCTGTCGCTGGCAATAAAACCTTCCGATTGTTTTGTGGGCATAAAAGATTTAAAATTTAAAAACCATAAACGGCCAAGTACCGTTGAGGACGTGTTCAGAATGTCCCCGGAGACGTGTGCACGTCAAGATTTGAAAAGCCCATCGTGGAGATGTCTTTGGAACGTGTTGAACATTTTCCTGTTCCGTTATTTGTTTTTAACGAATAGGTTTTGAATCTACACAGCGAATCTGCACTCATTGTATGTGTTATCCGTATTAATCGATTGTGTAAGAATTATATCTTTGGTTGTGCGATATTTATTTCTGTAAATTATTAAACAATACGCATGAAGCCGTTCCGTAGTACCGTTTACATTTTAAACTAAAAAGGTAGATGGTGTGTTTGATAATATTTTCTCAGGAAATGAAATCCAGTCCTTGTGCATAGTAAAAAGGTAAAATTATGGAAGGAATTTGTTCTTAGATGTTTTTTGTAGCATTCTTTTATCATTCTTTTTCTTAATAATACCTTGCTGGTTATCATTATCTTTCTTTTCTCTTACGTCACGCAAAAACGTTTCCCCGTCCTACAGGTCCATATTTCAAAATCCGCCAGTTGTTGTATCATCTCTTGCAGTATTCTACAATGTATGTATGGCCAACTAAAACTTTAGAGCCTCCTTATTCCATATTTTTGTTAGTCTTTTTCCTTTAGGGGACGAATTGCATGTAATTTTTACCAGTAGACCTCTTGATATTTAGTCTTTTCAAATGTTTCTTGTCGTTAGAACCCAGTGTTTTTCATTCGATTTTTTTTCACTTTAAGTGCGATATTTTCTTCTTTCTCGACGTTTGCATTTCCGTATTCCCTAGAAATCATTCGCTGAAGTGTTCAGGTCAAAACAAGCATTGGTGAACTGAAACAGCATTCGCTGGATACTTTTTTCAGCACAGAATTTTGTATCGTCTTTTATACTTCTAAACGTTTTTCTACTGCAAACACGAGAGCCCATGACCAACATTTTTGTCTCATCGTTTTTACCACCAAAATCGTTTAAAATCGATAGATTTGGTTATTCTGCTTCCAAAAATACTAATTTCAGAAATTTTTCGCGTCAGGTCTGACCTGACCGCATTTTCAATATGTCAAAAAAAATTTACCGAACTGTTTTATAGCAATCTGTCTGATTTTCAGAATGTAGTTGAATGATAGATTTTAGATACTGAAAACACAATTTTCAGACACCAGTAGCGTCGCACGTACCAGGAGACCATGAGAAAAATTTAAAAATGAGGCAAAAAAAATCCATAGCAAACCGTCTGAAAATCTTGTTTTCAAGTGGACATTGGTCAGTTGATTCGAATAAATAATTTTTCAGAAGAAAGTGTGAGCATCTTGTGTGTTGAAACCAATTTGAACGTGTTGAAAATTTTTACCGATCGGTAACATAGCATTCTGTCTGAAAACTGTTGGATATGATGAAAAGAGTTGCCCAGATGTAGAAAAAAATGATATCAGACAAATTTAGTGTAGCACCTTACTATCAGACAACGTTTCGATAGTCAGAAATCATTAAAAAATCGTATTGCGGCGTATTTACGTCTATCAAGCAAATGAATAAGTTGCAACTCTTAAATTCTTAGATAATTAGGTATTAATAAAGAGCTTACCCGAAACCATCGAACTGAAATTGTAGGATTTTTTAAAAAATTGGACAAAAGGAAACTGGGAAAACGTTTGAAAAATACTGTTTATTGAAAAAATTTCAATGCTTTTAATCACTGTCGCACTCATCATCGTTATCGCCATACAAAATATTTGTAAATAAATTGAAGCAGGCTGCTGTGAGTCAGGTCGGTTACATTTTTTGACATTTTTGAAAATGCGCTCAGGCCACATGTGACGCGCAAAATGTCTGAAAACAAACTTTTTCGTAATAAAATGACGAAACCTATGTACATTTTTAATATCAGACATATTGTGATAAAACGTCTGCCTATTTTTTTTGACATAGCAGAAATGCCCCCCTATAAAACTGCGACGTTTCTAACCAGTACTTCCCACCTAGTCGGGTTCAGATTCATCGAATCTAACGATTTTATACGGTTTTGGCAGTAAAACGATGAGACATGGTTTTGGTCGTGGGCTCTCGTACTATTTATGTTAAATTTGTGGATATTAGTTTGATGAAGTTGCACAAATTATTTTACCTCATATTTTTTTACCACTTCCAAACCTGCTTGTAAAGTTTATGGTTGATCGGCGTAACTATTTCCTCTGGTATTACTACGCTTCTTTAACCACTTTAGGGATATTGATGTGGTTTTAGGGCCACTCGCTTCTGCATCATTGTCTTATGAAACCTTGTTCTTGACGTGTTCATATAACTTTATTTGATATAAATTTCTATACTATACAGAAAAAGTAGGAAGTATGCAAATATATTTTTAAAATATGCATATTTACATACTGTTATATTTGTAATAGTAAACTTTAAACTGCTAGATGACAAAATAAATATAGATTTTAGAAATATATTCAATATTTTTGTCCATAAGTGTATTATTTGGATTATTATTGATAAATAAAACTAACCATGGAAATCGTAATTAGCATGGGACTAAAATTACACAATTTCTTTTGATTGGAAAGTCACAATGAGATAATTTACTTTCTGTTCTTTCTCATAATGTTAGGTAGCTTTGTGAACTAATAATGCATAAGGAAAGTAATGAAGGCAAATGTTAAAATGGAGTTTAATTAGATAAGGTTGCAGCAGAAATAAAGGAATGCAGCTTTTGCATATGGACTTTTGAATGTGCAGAGAGAGCGCGATAATGTGTGATTTGTAGGCGTCGTTAATATTAATATAATGATGGAAATGTAAATGTTGTTACAACAAAATATACCAAAATCAAAAAGGAGAAGAGAAACATGCAAGAATTAAACTGAAATGCAGAAAAAGTGTAAAAGAGTTAAAAGAAGAATTAAACTTAAAAGCAGATGAACATAAACAAAGCATGCAAGGAATTTATCGTAGTCGTAAGTCAGAACAACATAAGCAAAATATGAAAAAATTAAAATCACATGCAGAAAGAAATATGCAAGAGTTGAAACTAGAATTACAACAAAATCAACAACATACAGAAAATTTGATAGAACTTTAAAAGAAGAATTTATATCTATTCTAAACGAAAATAACCAAAATATGCGAGACTTTATATAAGAGTTTGGAAAAGAAAACAAACAAAATACCCAAAAGGTAAAAGACGAGGTCGATCAAGAATTAAAATTAGATCTTGAGAAAATAATCACAATGAACCAGAATTGAGATTGGAATGTCAACGAAGTCAGCAAAAGCTTGGTAACATGTGCAAAAAATTTGGAAATTTTGAAGGGGGTGTTTAACAAAGTCCAATTGAAAATTAAACAAAAATTCCAATTCCAAGTTAACCATCTAAACCTGAAACTAAATAAGTACATACAAAGATTCAAGAAAATTATTGCAATATTTTTTAACATATAAACTATTTTGTCTGATAATAATGTACGGCCACCACTAGTGTGTGATAAATTGGATGTTTAAACTCCATCACTTGGGTATGTGCATTTGCGAGCTTGTCACTATACTTGTATGATCATTCGTTAGATTTTTGTTCTCTACTATTTTGTTACGTGTTTTTTTACTACCTTTTACGATCATATAAGTGTTGCTTCTCAATTCTTCATCAACGCGAAACTATTATATTACGTTTATACAGAGTGATTTCAAAATGTATGGTCCAAACTTAAGGGTGTGATATGGGATGCTACAAGAAGCAAAAATGTTAATAAACCATCTCTTATTTCCAACCGTTATCTAGTTATAGGGGATTTCTGTTTTTATCATTGTTCTGTTTTCTATCTAGAAAATAACTCAAACAAACGCTAATTTGTTATAACAGCAGGTGTTTCAAGCTTGAATTATTGGTGTTTTCCAAGTGTGGTAATGATGGAGCCTCTGTGCGTGAATATGCAGAAATGCATTTTGTGTATGGTTATTGCAGTGGGAATGCTTGTGCAGCTGTTGTGGAATATCGGAGAAGGCTCCATCATTACCACTTAGAAAACAACAAAAAATTCAAGCTTGAAATACCTTCTGTCGTAACAAGTTAGCATTTGTTTGACTTATTTCCTAGATGACTTGATTTAAAAGAACAATGATGAAAACAAAGGAATCATCTGTTAACTAGATGGCGGTTGGAAATAAAACATGGGTTTATTAGTATTTTTTGCTTCTTTTGGCATCATACCTTTTTTAATTACCCTGTATATTTTCACTACCAGAATTACTACAATATAGTTTCGCACTCGAACTTTCATGTCTCTTAGGACTATTTTAGGTCTTTACGTTACAATATATCCATGGCTTCTCAAAGCAAGTAATTTTCCATTTTATAGATAAGAACAATTATATTGTAATGATTTGCTTTTGTTAATCTGAAATGGTTGTACCTTTAAATGAATATTATATGATACTACGAGTGTTCCGTATCTGCAACGTTTAGTGAACAATACAAATGAATAGGGTTCTGGTCGAAAATTTCATTCAGCCTGCATTATTATCCATCGATAGTTCCTGACAACACTTGCACATCTGAGGTCATTGGAGGCGAGCTCCATTAACCCGAACCGATCAGTTTCACTTCTGCATTTTTCCGCCCAGTTGTTCCAGAACGATCCGATGAATTCGTTGCATTAATACCGTTTACTTTGTCCCACATCCTGCACATATAAGTAATACTACCTCATGCATAATTGAAATAAACATTCATTACAGTTCGGGCGTAGGCTGGCCTCGCGGCTTTTCATTAATCTGCCCGTAATTCATGCAGATTAATTCCAAGGTATGCCGTATGCCGGCGAGTTTGGGAGCCGTAAATCAAGGAAGACCATGTTTTGGTCTTGCAGATTATTAGCAAGGGGCAGGCGGCCCTTGGACCAAAACTGAGCGTTCTGCTGGAGAGCTAAGGTCCTAGTAGCGTCATTGTTGCCGAGATTGATGAGGCGAGGAATTTCTCCGACTTTCTTTCCTGTCGATTGTGTACCTACACCTAGGCCCCCGTTGTGTTTGTTTATGCTAATTGGTGGTGTTTGCTCATCTTCGTGATGTAATCGGACGTGCTTGCTGGTGCTACCTTTACGCCTTGGTTTGCTCTTTGAAATTTAATACTGGTTAAACTGCGTGCTGAAGTATTAATTAGTGTGAGCACTTGCTAGTACACGGCAACATTATGTTTCACTTGTACGATAAGCTTGTAATGATACACAGTTTCAAAGATCATACCGAACAACGCACGTTGCGATTATAGTGTATCAATAGCAATATAGAAATGCGGATATGGGACCTATGGCTCAAATGTCCAAGGACTGAAATTCAGATACTTTTCAAAAGTCAGAATGAAAGGACATTGTAAACATAATGAAAGAAATTGCGAAAACAAACAACTTAGTTATTATTACATAGGACATTATTATCAACATCACAGATAACAGGACTTCACAAGAATTAATCTTTACTACTTTGCCTTCGTTTTATTTTCTCCTTTAATATAGGCTGAGAGCATGTTACTACCACACGATGTACGTTATTTCATATTTAATTTTAAAAAATAGTAATTATTTAAACTGGAATTGCTTTAGAATAGTGGCAACCGTCGCAAGTCAGAATTTAACTATGTAAATTACATTCGTTATTGAGTTGCCTCTACCAAACTCGACTATCGATTGCTTGTTAGCATTTATTAATAAGATACATGTTGCTAAAACCGTATATATGTTTCAAAATAGCAGTGAAATTTTTATTATTATTTTTTGTCATTCGAGAACTAGTTCATTGCCTACTGCAACTCTTAAGACTGTGGTAGTAAAGCTATTTTAATAAAGTAAAAACTCCCCGATCTTGAATTCGTTTTCCGAACACTTTTCTCATGGGTTTTGGCAGTTTTAAGTGGTCTTGCTAAGTAAATTTGTGCTTAAAGTACCGAAATTAAGATGATTGGTAAACACATTTGCACAAAGAGAGTTATGTAATTTCATTAATCGATCATAACGACATTATTTATTAGTATTATTAATAATTGTTCATAATTAAAGTAATTTAGATAGAAGATGTTAGTTTTTGTTTGCTTGTAGCACTTAATCTAGCTTATAATGTAAACACTTCTATTAACATGCTATGGCGTTCTTGAATTATCTACGATTTGAGCTTTCTCAACCAAATCACATCGGAATGGGTTTAAATTTCATTTACATTTAGTCCTTGAGTGGTATTTAATGTTCCATAGCTTCACAAGAGTTTAAATATTGTTTTGTATGTCGTAATTTATTAAGCATAAGATGCACCCCCTGAAATCAGATATCGTTAAAATTCTTATTATAAACTTGTCTGCAGTTACAAAAAACTTGTCTGCAGTTAGAAAAATGGTGCATTGATAAGAATTTAAGACGTATAAGCCAAATTTAATGTTATCATAATCCTATACAAGGTTTTTACGAAAAAAAATGTGAAATAAACATCTTTCCTACTATCAAATAGCATAGAAATAGGAAATAGGGTGTATTTAATATTACAATACATACTTTAAATTGGTATACATATTTATAAATGTGTGGTATATATAAGGGAGTGGAATTATAACTTTGTTAAATTCGGTTAGGAATTCTTCGAGTTTTCAATACTCAATTGGATGCGGACAAGTTGAATTTTTTCAAACTAGAATGGTAAAATAAGACAAAAAAGAATCAATGCAAAATTTATTTTTTATATATGTTAAAAATTAGAACAATTCCACTAATAGCACACGGCGACAGCAGCTGTCACACTATAGCCCACGGCGACAGGGGCTCCGCTCCGCTGGTTACAGGATTTCATTAAATTAAAACTTTTTCGTACTTCTTTTGTAAATAAAAACCGGCCTTCGATCTAAGTCTTAAAATTAGCAAACTTTTAAGCCATCGTACAACTCAATCGGTCCAGTATCTTCGGAGGAGATGGCGAACAAACATAGAAGAAAGGGCAGAAAGAAAGAAAGCAACGATTTTATGTTATAGAATAATTAATTAATGAGTAATTTTTTACCGGATTTAACAAAATCTGTGTACAATACGTTGGGAAAAAGCATGTTTTTCCGTTTACGACGTGTTTTTTTCTCGGCTAACGCCTCGAAAAAAAATTTCACGTCTAAAACGGAAAAAACATCACTTTTCCCAACTTATTGTACAAATAGCTATTTTCTAACTTTTTATAATCAAAGTGATGGTTTAATTTATTTTTTAATTGCGTAGTATTTTATTAAATTATTAGTGAATATTAGCTTTTAGTTCATTTGCCATTTTGTATTTTTCTCTCATTGGTCACAATTAGTCAGTCCATTTCTTGTTTCGACCAATAAAGGATTATAAACAAAACAGTCTCCATATAAACTTTTGATGCTAAAGTTTAAGTTAGTTCTATTTTACTCTTGCTGAGGTAATCTGTGTAAATGTGTGTTCCATTAAACAAAAGAATTTATATAACATAAATACCTGAGCAGTTATGCAAAAATAGAAAGAATTTCTGTCTATTGAAGTTATTGGGCGTTTGATTCCTTCGTAAACAGTAGCTGGTAATAATAATTCTACGACATTAGGGCTCCTACGTAACCCCGTGACTGGAAGTAAGTGGGCACACATAAATAAATATTGGTGAACCTCGGATGGCAACTCCACGGATCCACGATACGAGCGCTTCGACTATAATCAGAAAATATAAGCAAGACCGAGCAGATATTGGTAAACCGCAACTCCAGAGACTTTTACCTTCAGTGAAAGAGCGGCCCAAGTGACTGAAAACCAGTGATCCTGTCCAAGAGTCGTGTAACCAGAGGTTTTTTGACAAGAGTCCTGTAGCAAAACGTTTACTGAGCTTCGAGAGATCATCACAAGCAGCCATTTCGCTGCTGCAAATAAACTACGTTGTGATTGCATAAAACTAATTTTAATAACGGGAGAATAGTGTAAAAGTGTTACTTCTGTCTAATTAATTAGTACATGAGGTTTTTGAGTTTATTAAGTAATAAGTTAATACTCAGAGCCCCTTAGTTTATTTAAAATTGTTATATTACGAGAGCAGCCGTGTGCTGTCATTTGTGTTTTAGTCTTCATCAAGAGTCTCAAAGTTTTATGTATGTATTGAGTAATCGCTCATATTACTGAATTTATTTCTTCAATTTTTAAGTGCTGTTTTGTTATAGAGTTTAAACGGCGTTGGTGCAATACACCAGCCTCGTCGCAATACTTTTGTGACTTTGAATTCTCTCGTAACTCATTGTCCATGTTAGATGCACGATTTTGTACTGCTGGTATATATATATATACAGTGTGTCTCACCAAATATCATACATAGCCATATGAACATTGAAAAATTATTGGGCGGTCAACTATTGCTGTGTAAACATCGAGGTACGTGATCGGTTAGAAATGATAAACGTCAAATTAGTTTCAAAATTTTTCATTTCTGATCAATCGCCTGCCTCGATGCGTACACAGCAATCGTTGATCCTTTCATAATTTTCCAATGTAAATGTCTTAATGGCTGATATTATGCTAGACTCGCTGTATATCTATCCTGCTGATACCTACATTTTCCATAACTTGCCAGTTCGCGTTTCGTAAATCTAGGAATAATAAGTGTGTCATTTATTTCCACTAGCTGTCTGATGTAAAATAGATACGGTTGATCGATCAGTATGAAAACCACTCCGTTCTTCCATATCTTCTATTTTGTTTCTTCCTATTTTGCCATATATTCTTGCTATGGGTTTTATTACACTTAGTCTACTGTAGCTGACACATCTAGTTCTAGCTTCTTTTACGTACATAAGCTTTCTTCCATTGCGGGGGTTGTTCACCTCTCAAAAAGGAGTTAAATATGTAAGTGAATAGTTCAGATAATGTTTCAGGCATTGACTGTCCCATTTTCACGTTCGTGACGAGTTCCTTCACTGTTTTTATTTTCAGAAATTCATATACCGCTTTCATTACTGGTGCTAGGAAGTTTTTCCATAAATTCAGGTCTTTTCGCCTTCAGTAGTTCTTATACTTTTTTACCTATTTCTCTGCTGGTATTGATTGTAATTTAGTTCGATATTTTCTACGCGTTCTCATGGTTTTTATTGCTCTCTAATCTTCAATAGATCTTGTGCTATGTTGTTTAAACGTTTAAATAAAAAACTGTATTTAAATTCTTCAAAGAAAAAATAATACGTAAACAATCCTTCCAGTCTGAAATTAATGATGAGTGGTGGGACGCACTTAATATTTGTAGCTTATCATTGAGAAAAATTTCCACTGCTGCTATCTAGTAGTTTAAATCAATGTTACAATGAGAATCTCGTTGAGTAAAGTTCAAAGATACGGTGAGGAAATGCCGCAACCAGATTTTTTAGCATTTTAGAAATGACAGGCTGTTCTTGGAGTTTGGGTAAGTGGATGGCATATTCATCTAACATTAACCCATCTGCATATTTCATAAGAATGATTGTGTTTCCATTCATCTCTCGATTCTTGCAGATGTATTCAAAAACCAGGTCAAAAATATACTGAACTTTCTAACGGTATAGTGAAGAAATTAAAGCTTGTTGAAACTGAGCTAAATTAATGTGTTCGATTTCGTCTTCAATATTTAGGCAGTTTTAAAAATCAACTAAATTACTACCTTCATCGATAAAGATGTTTAATCGTTTCGCTGCAGTCCAACCCTGCTATCATCTCTAAAATTGATCCGGACTAACCATATACATTAATCATCCTTTAGCGCTTCCACCAAGGTCAAATCCATATCCGAGGAGGCACCCATTTCCGAATCGAAGCGGCGTTTTCGCAATTAGCGACATGCGATAAGGCTCCTTTCTTTCCCATTCCAAAGGTATAATAGCCCGGAATTTTATCGCCCACAAGTAGGTAACTAGCAACATTCGCTCGCCGCAATGGTAATGACGGGCCGCGGGCGTCCAGCACTTAGCTAAACACAGAAATTAACAGGAACACCTAGCCATTGCTTATTTATTACTGTTCGTCCCGTTTTACCGGATTCACGGCCCATAGCGCGGCCTTCCGCAGACAAAACAATCAGCTGCGTTTCTCCACCCACGACGTCCCTCACCTGCCGCTATCAAGTTGCACGCCGTTTCGGATCAATTTCTCTCTTAATGGAAGTTGCCGGCTATTTCTGGGCAGATCCTGCCACAAGTTCGACGTAGCAGCGCTGCACCGGCCTCTACGTCCACTCATGAATGTTGTAATTCATGCCGAAGGACGACTACGGAGTTACTGAAGCATGTAATCGTAGATGTCTCTCTTCCTCCATGTGCGCCGCTGGTCCTAACATTTGGACACATCCTCGTCTGGGTGTTCCATTTTCATTGGGTTAAATGGTAATTAGACCTCTAGAAAGACGCGAGGATTAACTGAAAAATAACGACGTAGTGAAATATCTAGAGAAAGAATATAAATTACATTGTTTCATTCTTCGTCCTTTTGTTCTTCTTCTAATTTCATCTCCTCATAGTTCTCAATGAAGGTTGGCGACCACCATAGCAAATTCGTCCTGAGCTGCAACTTTTCTGAATAGCGTAGCAGAATGTAATTTCGTTCTTTGCCTGATATCTGTTTTCTACCCATTCTTCTTTTTCTGTTGTTTTGCTTTCATAATGGCTGTGGTGGCTTGTATGTGGTGTTCCAGATAACTTACTTTCCACTTTCTTATTTTGCACTTGAAGCTGTTTCCTCGTTTCATTCTATTAAAAAATTCGTCATCGTATGTATGCTGTCCATGGAACTTTCAGTGCTCTTCTATACAGCCACAAAAGTTTCCAATTTATTCATTAGCTGTACATTTAAGCTGCATGTTTTGTAGTTTACATTCTATGTAACATCGTAGTAAACGACTTCCGAGGTTCAGAATGAATTGGAAGTTGGGACATGACTCCCCCATACCTCATGCCTTTCTCAATGTTGATGTCGTTTGCGATTGAATCATCTACTTTAATAACTGGACTTTAATAGAAAAAGAGATTTTCTATTATGCGAAGTTTCCTAAGATTGAATCTATTTCATGCAGCCTTTTATTTACCTATCTATCTAATAGCTGTTTATGGTTTACTCGATCGAAAGCATTTTTCTTTCTGTATAGGGAACAATAATTTCCGTGTGCCCGTTCCTTTACTTCACATTTACATTTATTACATTTATACTTCTCTTTTTACTTCCCTCGCCGGCGAAGAAAGTATTGTAATCATGAAAAAAACCGACATTTCTTCAGATCTTCATCTTTTAGAGTCCCTAGATGACGAAAAACATGTTTTTTTCAATTCCACCCGTCTGTCTGTCTGTCCATCTCAAAAACTATTTGTTGTAGGATGACTATATTTTGCATGCGGATGCTGGCTCGAAACCGAATATACTTTCGATCATATATATAAAACAGTTAAATGTCGTATATTTCCTCTTTAACTAAGGAATAGTTAAAAGTAACAATTTGCATATAGCTCAGGCTTTATCCTTGATGAAAATGAGACCTAACATATACAAGATAAACAGCGGATGGACAAATGGAACAGAATTGTATAGCGTCTTTACAACGCAGCGAGAGGTACGCCCGGACGTGCCGCACTGGCTGAAGCGTATGACTCGATCCTACATGTGCCTGAGACCTCTTTCATAAACAGACGTAGAGCAATCATTTAATGACAAGTTTGTAAAGATTGACTTGCCATTCAAAAGTTGAAGATCTTTAAAAATTTATATTTTTTGTGGCCAGTTTTAAATTGCTGGTTGCAGATTCGATAACAAACTAATACAATAGTACAGCTGATTTTTAGGAAATTGTAAGTTAACAACATTAATCATATAGAAATGTCGAAATAGAATATGCAAAATTTCAGTTTTTCACGAAAATTTCAACGTCCAAAATAGATCTCTTTTACTCGTCGAAAACTTTGCGACTTTTAAAAAACCTCTCACATTTTGAGACTACTGAACATAAATAACTAGTTTCTACGTTTGTTATGAAAGAAGTAATTATGTAACTATTTTCAGTTAGGTAATAAAATGTGTCCACATTATGCGGAAACGTATTCACGTGGCGCCTAACTGTCCCAGCGTCCAAAGCTCCGGCGCCTGAACATACGCGCGCCTAGTAACGCCAGCGTCTAAAGGCTTCGCCCATAAAAGCTCGTGCCAAATTATGCGCTCCTAAACGTCCTTTTCCGATTTAGACTATAATTTATAAATAAATGCACGCACCAACCCACTCACCCACACATCCTCCAACGTAGAGGTAGACAGTTTTATAACCAATATTTTTGGAAATTCAACGATCCAAAGCGCGTGTTTCCGCGAAGATCTCAACTTTAAATTTTTGCATAAGTAAAATACATACTGAAGTATGAGAAAGTAAAAACTATAATAGTTATAACTGATGTATGTTCTTTTTTTTTTGCTGTTCTACTAATTGATTGGCCATTGTCAATCTGTCACTCTTAGCGTCAGCCAGTTTATAATTTTGGTCGTTAAAACAATAGTACCAACGAAAAGTTTTATATACTCTCAGTTCTAAAAGTGAGGCACCAACATGGACTAAAACAATAGACGATTTAAACACACTTTAAAAAACAGAACGCTACGGTCATTGCTAAAAGTGAAATTCAAATACCACATAAACAACAGAAGACCCTAAAGAACATAACCAAGAAAAGCAAAATATCTATAGATTTATTAATCGATTGTATTTATTTTCTATATTATCTTCGATGTCTTTTGTTTAATGTTTTCTTTGGAAAATCGCCAATTGAATTCTTCAGTCCTGCAACAAAAGAAAGTATAAAATTTTATTTAACCTACGGAGTATGCATATAGAGGTATAAAAAAGTTTTCCAATAATGTACCATTATTTTACTTAAACCTTTCAAACACTAGAAACTTAATAACAAAAGCATTAACTGCATCGTTCATTATGTTCTAGGTACTTCGCCGCACTAAAAAATCGAAAATATTCATATGTGAAAGTCTTGGGAAAGACTTGATGCATCTTCTGTTCTGTGTTTTCTATTATTAATAGTAAATAGCTGAAGTATTGTAATGATTATTGTTAATGTTACTATGGATACCTACTATATGTAAATACAGTAAACGTGTAACGCGTCCAACAGAATCAACAGATTTGTATAACATTGCGGCAAGTACAGTTGCAGAGAGTTAAGACGTAGTTTTGACTAGATAACAATAAATTGGCAAGCAGCATGCTACATGCTACATGCAACTTTTTGTTATGAAAACAGCATTTTTATAGGGCATTCGAATCTTGCTGAAAAATCGCTTATCATAGAATGTCTCAAAGATTACATTATTATTTATTACTGATATTGATGTGCTCGATCTAGTTTAAATTTAATACAATTTGTACGATTGCTTTCCATTTAGTTAAATCCTTAAATAATTCATAGACACGTTCGATTATATTTCAGTATGTTTACTCTTATTCACAACTTTAGCCTAACTTCAAGTGAAACGGCGCCGAAATTATAATAATGCTTTACCGGTCATCTATACACTGTAAAGTCTCATACGAAATATATATATATATATATATATATATATACCGGTCATCTAGTGGCACATCCGTGTTCTGTGGGAAAATTACCTGGTTGTATCCATTAGTCAACCACCTATTACCACCCCACTTATCATCATAGATGAAGCATCCATTTCATACCATATGCGCAGTGGAAGTAGCTTAGATATACTACCCTCTGGTTCTCGGCCTGACAATCTGGGTTCAAATCCCAGTTACGGTCATAAAATTCTAATGTCGACTTCACTGCAATTCACCAATTCGGCTTTAGCAACCTTGGGGTCTTAATGCCTAAACCTCTACAAAGAGGAGAGGCAGACGCTCCTGGAGTAGGCATGTTAACAACAAGACTGATAAAGTGATAACGATACCGGATGCTATAGGTAATTCAAAACATAGCTACAATTTATATTTATGCTATGAACACATTTTAAGCCTTTATAATTATAATAACAATTTAGAACATTTCAAGCATGTCAAGTAATATTTTATAAAAAATTTCAAAAATGTGCTAGTTTAATTTTTGCAAATAGTATAAAATGGCATTAAAAACAGTATTAAAAATAGTGTTAGCCTTAATTTGAACAAAATGTAATCAGAGCAGGCTTGAAATAATGTAAAACAATGTAAGATCGAAGACAAACCATTTGGGGAAAGGAAGCCAAGCTGTGAAGTGGTGTTAATTTTGGCTTTCTGAATAAATCATAATTAATAGTGAATAAATACCCTTTTCCCAATTCAGTGTGTCTGAACATTAATTCTATACCCTTTGAGTGCGCTGTAGTAGGTTGCACTGATTCGTAGCACCTCTGCAGAGTGTTCACTGATTTTTCCGAGATTGTGAGGTTCAAACAGTGCAATTGGAGCCGTGTGAGCTAGAGGTAGGCAATGACCTTCGTGGAAAGCAGTTGGAGCCCTAGATGTGAAGCAACGGCTGAATTGGAGGCGTTTTTCGCAGCGGTCGAGTTACAGGAGTCATTCTGTAGAGACTTGCTGGGACTCCAGTTACGCCCTAGTTTCCATTGGAAAAGCATCGGGCAGAAGCGTCCTCTGAGTGTTTTTTGTTTATGACGTGTATTTCCTTATTGCAATTGTTATCACCTAGGCAACGCTTTGATGACGTAATCACAGATAATTGCGAACTTGTTTTGCGAATTGTGAGGTTGGATCACCATATTTGAATTAAGTTCCCATTAGTAAAATAATATCCAGTATTTTAGCGATCCCAGTAGTTAGATCAGCATTGTACAAAGTGATTACAGTTAATTTTTAAAAATGTATTTCCTATAATTTTTTATACAAGTAAAGATAATATTTGCTAGAATGTAGAGACCCGACCCATTTGAGATAAATTATTATAACCAAATCAAGTAATATAAAACCATAGTAATATATTTGTCGTTTCATATAATGTAATTTTTTATTTTAGTTTAGTTTTCTGATACAAAAGATTCTTTAAACTTTTACAAGGATTCTTTGTGTTGATGAACTCGGCCCAGTCATGACCAATTTGACCATAATTTTATTTCATAGTTTCGATTTTAGGTCTAGTTCCTGCGGTGTGCCAGTAAATATATCATTCATATAAACTTTTATAATTTAATTATACTCTTACACCATGTACACCAAAAAAGATAACTATAGTGTTTACAGTTGCCACATTTTTCATTGTTGGATGGACTTGTTGTTGTTTATATTTGTAATATGTGGTCTATAAAGCAGTCCGTTACGACCGCTGTTTACGCCCTAGGGCGTTGTGGACTACTGTTTTCAAGGTTTTCAAAACTTTTCAATTCAGAGGACTTTGGACTTGTAAATTTGCCGCTTTTGAACGGGCATAAACATCGTCATACTGCCCCTCTTGCATAAATAACGATGCTGGTTTGAATTATATTATAATAATAGCTTTGCTTCTTTCGAATTTACAATTATTGTTTTATGAAGCTAATTAGAAATATAAATGTAATAGACATTGTGAAATTGTTATTAGCAATTAAAACTGTTTCTGTTTCCAAAATTTATCTAGATGTTTTTTTGCCATCTCCTTAACGACTGTGTGGCTGAAAACAGTAATCAAGGCGGTCCAAATGACTCTATTTTTCTCGTCGACGCGACTGTCTGATAGTTTATATCTTATCATACGGATCAACCATTTATTGCTATTTGTTACATCTGCCAGTTATTTTGTTTACTGTCTGCAAAACTTGCCTACGTTGCTACTTTTTATTACCACTAAATATAATTCTGAAAGTTCCAATGTATTTTGCCTTTCCAAAACATTTTTTACAGAAATAAAACTGAGGCTGATTTTATCAGCAACTAAATTCGAAAGGTATAAAATTTTCACTACAGTTAGCCGATTATTTAGGCACAAACAAAGAGAAACCAGAACTTCAGGTTTTTGAAGCTCCCCGGCGTTTGAACCCGTGCAACTCCGTGATCAGCTGCAGTAATAGAATCAGATGTAGATTGATTTCCATAGCATCCCCCCATTTGTGGGCTTATTATTTGCAGCTCAACTCCATTTCCGTGCAGAGCAGTGACACAACCTTTCCTTGTGTATTTCTTGTGTGATTTTTCATAACCTAGAAACTTGTTTACCTACATAATAACGAACCCAGTTTGCTTTACATTGTTTCTGTAGTGGTGGAAATTATGTATTCTGGCTCGAGTTTTCAGTTAGTTTGTTGGGAGGTAAGAATCTGTAGTTTGAGAGTTATTGAAACTTATTTTGGCATGTTTTTAAGATAAAATGGGGAGTAAGTTCAAATATAATGCGACCTGGGAAACGGAATTTGACTGGCTCAAGCCCAGCAAGATGTCTGAGCACTACGGTTTGTGCACTTTCTGCAAGCAGTATTTTAAAATTAATGGGTATGGGAAGACCCAGGTGGTGCGCCACGCAAAGTCGCAAAATCACGTTCAAATAGAAAAAAATAGGCGAAGAAGCAACCATTTGGCAGTAGCATCTCCAGCAACCAAACTGTGCGGTTCGCCCTTTTCCAAGTTGAGCAAAGAGGAGGAACTGATCAGTGCTGAAATTCTTTGGACTCTGAAAACCATCGACTGTAACTACTCTTTCAACAGCGCATACAACGACTGCTGTACTATTTTCAAATTCATGTTTCCCGACTCTGTGATCGCTAGGAATTTCGACCTAGAGAAGACGAAGATCAAGTATTTAGCACAGTTTGGAATTGCACCCTATATAGAAAAAAATATCAAGTCTGACCTGTTGGGATCGCCCTTTTCGATTATATTTGATGAGAGCGCGGGTTCTCAGATGAAGAAACAGTTTGATGCCTACATCCAATACTGGTCAGGCTTGGACGACAAATTTGTGCCAGCAATTTATTGTGGGTCAATTTTCTTAAGCAACTGTAGAGCCGATATTTTAAAAAATAACTTTTTCGAATTTTTGAAAAGACTTAACTTGGACTGCTCGCTTTTATTACAGATTAGTATGGCAGGCCCTAGCACCAACGCTAAGTTTTATAAACTCATGATGAAAGAACTAGACGAGTGTTATTTTACTTCCGTCCTGGATATTGGCTCCTGCATTATTCACCCCGTGTGTACCGCCTTTAAAAAAGGTCTTAGCCACGTCAGTTTTGCTTATGAAGAATTTTTGAACGACTTAATGTACTTTTTTAAATTTTCGGGCATTCGCAAGGAAGATGATAAAGGCTTGCTGACCGTCGCCGAAGTGTCGCATAAATTCTTTCTTAGTCAAACCCCTTCAAAATGGCTGTTCCTGAAACCGGCCCTAAGTAGAGTTATAGAACAATATAAAAGCATCCGTGATTACTTTTTAATTTTCTTGCCGAAGCACGAAAACTTCAAACGGGAAATCGAAGTCACTAACAAGTACAAATATATTTTGCGAATATTGAAGGATCGTAAAACACTGATCTACTTGAACTTCATAATAAACGTAGCTGGTATTTTCGAACCCATATTTCTTGATTTTCTAAAACGGGAGCCCTTGATGCATATGTTACATGAAAACTTATCAAAGTTATTGTTCGACTTGATGTCGAATTTTCTGAAACGTAGCGTTCTAGTGAAAGCTGGCAAAAGGTTAGACGGGGACATATTGGGCCAAATCGACTGCAGAAATAAAAATTTGTACCTGCAGGCCGTTGTTCTAAATTTAAACACTAAGAAGGAACTGGGATTATCATCCCTTAACACCAAGTGCCTTTCCGACTTACAAAATGAGTTTTTACAGTTCTATATCGAAAGCACTTCTTACCTGCAAAACAAAGTGCCGCTAAGCTCTTTATTTCTAAAGGACCTCAGACACCTACATCCGCTGAAGAGGAACGCAGACGCCTTTGCTAGAATTGGCAAATCAGTCGTGAATGCAGTCAGAAATGAAAATGTGCTCAACCGCTTGTTTCACACGCAAGGCAAAGACAAGGGTAGCTTGTGTGAAATAGTGGCAAATCAGGCCAAAATGTACGTGTTAGAGAAGGATTTGCCTCATGATAACTTGCAAGACCATTGGAAGCACGTGGGGCAACTCAAGAATAGCTCAGGGGAGAATAAATATTCTCAACTGTGTATTTTGGCCAAGTGTGTTATGGTGCTGAGTCATGGAAATTCTGCCTCCGAAAGAGGATATATCATCAATCAAAATATCTTGGAGAGGAACCGAGGTGCTGTGGAGGAAGATGCCATGTGTGCCATTAGAGTTGTTAAAGACTACTTAAGCCATATTGGTGGAATTGAACATTTTGTTATCAACAGGGACATTATTAAGACTGTTAAGACGTCGCAAAAGAGATATATCGAGTATTTAAATAAAAGGAAACGAGGGAAGAAAAGGTGACGGATTTAGAAGCTCTAATTGTTTTGTTAACGTAGAAAATAAGTGAAACGCATGGACATGCAATCGAAATTGACTTAAGTCAAATACTGTTCAAAATTCGTTTGTATGTACTGGGTTATTCATTATAAATTATCCCCTTATCATCGTTATTATTGCCTATAGAAAAGTTTTAAATAAAAGTTGTGTGGTTATGACCGAATTTTGTTAAAATGCTATCAAAAGTACAGTAACGTGCAGATTTCAGGGGATACAAAAATAATATATTTTTTTAATGCGATGCCCTTTATATTATTAAATTTTTGGAATGATATTTTTTCCTGATTTGAAATATATACCACATGTTACCCCTACCTTATACCGTTTTTGAGTTATTAAACATCGAATATCTTATTTTGTATATAACAAATAAATATTTGGACTTGTTCTTCCTCACTGTAAACAATTTTGTTTATTTCATTAAAGAAATGTCACTTATCAAACATAATAGTTGTCATTTTCTTAGCTTACTTTAACAATGTTAACTGTTCCATATTTACAGTAACTAATTTAACCAAGATATTTGACATTTAATAACCCAAAAACGGTATAAGGTTGGGGTAATATTTGGTATATTTTTGAGATCAGGAAAAAAGATCATTCTAAAAATGTAATAATATACAGGGTATCCCATTTAAAAGAAATTTTTTTTGTATCCCCTGGAATCTGCACGCTACTCTACTTTTAATAGCATTTTGACAAAATTCAGTCATAACCACACAACTTTTATTTTAAACTTTTTTTCTATAGGCAATAGTAACGATGATAAGGGGTGGGTAATTTATAATGTTGCATCTTTCGCCTTGTCTTTCTTACGTGTTGGTGGACTGGGAATACTGTAGGACAATTTTATACGTCTATCGTTCAGACGGTGTTTTTATTCTTCATGTTTCTATGCCGAGCACATTCAGAGCAACTTCCTTCAACCTATGTAGAAACATTTAATATGGCCAGATTTAAAAAGTACACTAATCAGTTCCAAAAATGTTTGTAGATTTTAAAATAAGCTTTACATATTTAATCTGTTCATAAAAATTAAATTGTTGTAAATTATATTAATGAGTTTAACAATAAATTGGTTTATAGCTTTTCTAATATTTTCTTCCATCTTGTAATTGTAATTTAGATTCAATCCTTGCTTGCTCTCCTTCCTATGATACGGATACCTATGGCTTTCAACAACATTTTCAGTTTACACAAACAGTAAGTCCCTAACTTAAAAAACTGCAACTATGTTGTATACCTAATTATACAGGCTTATTTCCGAATTACGCAGTTCCGTTGAAAAGTTCGAAAATGAAAGTATAGCTAACTGAATTCGGTTGTTACGATAATTACGACCATTAAAACTTCTGAAGTGGCGAAACAATATAAAATTAATTAACTACGTCGAGTTCGCGAAGCAGTTAGGTTTTGATCAAAGGAGATTAACACGAAACGCTGCAGTCGAGGAAAGCAGCTAAAAACAACCTCTGCTTCAAACCGACGTATTAAAAATTTATCTCATTAATATTTAATGGCGGTGTTGTATTAACAGTGCAAACAGGAAAAGCTGGCAGTGTCAGCTCTGAAGATGCAGCAGCGACAGTAAATACCTACCAAACCTAGAAATCCTGCACGCAAATGTCAAGGAGGACATACTGTGCATAGTTTTCAAGTTAGAAAATCAAACAGCAAGAAAACCAGCTGGCAGAGTCAAAACGATTCAGTGCAGATTGTCAAGTAAAATCTTTTAGTATTAACAAAGATGCAGATTGGAAAAATCTGTCCATATAACACATGTCAAATGTTATGCTGGCAATGCTAAAAACCTGGACACAAACATAAAAACTGTACGAACCCATAGGAAGTAATAGGATAGTTAAAAAAGTACTTTGTAACGGCCAGTTGATAATTGCGCTATGCATTGCGATTGCACAAGCTTCAATTTTCATTACAAGGCGTGTTTCGCATAATCGCCGCCAGGTAATTAAAACATCAGTAGCGATTATACGTTTCATTTAACGTCTTAATTGACGGCCCTGGTTGTACTAACCAACATAGAATTTTAGGTCACGTTAATCGGTCATTATCATTGACGTGGCGTTATTATTAATAGATATTACTATAATTAGCCCCTAATATGTTCAGCTGCATACTAAGTGATGATTAGAACTTTTTTAGGCATTTGAAAAACAATTTGGCCCTCCCCTTGTGACACCTTTCAGCACGACTATTTTGATTTGTTTTAATCAACTTTTGTTGCTGCTACTAGTAATTATGTTAATAGAAGTCTAGCTTAAAGCTAACAGTTTTAAATCCATGTTTTGATTACATAAAGTGCGTTTAAAATAGCTATAGTGTCATCAGCACCATGCAGTGTTCCATTGAAATAATTCAAGGTTTCGAACACAATATGCAACGTTCCTGTGGTTAATATTACACACACGTAACTACTAAATTCAGCTATGCGCTTGACGAGCATACTAATGCCTTAAATACTTCGACAAGTGGCAATGACACAATAGTGAAAGAATTTATTTTTTGCAAAAAGATATTTTTTTGATATATTACAATGATTTTCTTATAGTGCGCACAAAAGCAATAGTAATTAAGAATCCTGTGAAATCAAATGATTTTAAATAAACAATATCTTTGCTGTTATACATATTTTGTAAATGCAAACTGAACGTATGGATTTTTAAGAATTGTTATTGACTATAGCACAAGTTTTGCAATTCGAAATTTTTAGTGATCAAAAAGTTGTCATAGCTTCATGAGACTTACCCAAAAGCTGTAGAACTGAATTTTTCTATATGCCAATCACACATTTTTATTACTCCGTCACTTTAAGTAACTCTGGGATACTTCATTTCTGTGACCAAATGAAAATTCCTAGAAGACTTTTATTGAGTAAGTCAATAATTACCTGTATTTTTTCAGTTATACTGACGGGAAGTCTTGGTTAATATTAATAGTATTCTTTCCATATAGAAATAACAAAAATTTTAAGTGAATATCTTAAATGTTTCTGACACACGTCACTGCTTAAATATCTCCTCTTTAACGTTACCAATTTAAATTATTAGACCCTTAAAGGTCGTTAACGTTTGGCTATCAATCATATCTTAACTGAACAAGTGGTAATTGAAAATAAAGAAAGAACATTTTATTTCACATACATCAATTTAATTTTGCACAGGATGTAACCGCAACAGCTGGCAAAGTAGTTACTTTTAATTGTTTTTCAAGCCATACGTCAGCTTGTATGTTGCAATAACATAAACACTAATTAAACTGCCATTATCCCATGTGATCCAATATTTACAGAGAACAGTTGGCCATGAAAATAGAATAAAATTGCTGGGTTTACATGCAAATAATTACAATAATTATAAAACACTACTAATTTGCATTTATCAAAAAGACACGTGACTTAAATGGTAAATTAATATATTGATTTTTTATTTTATTGATATAAATGGAAAACTTTAAAATATTCTTATACATTCTATGTATTTTATAAAATAATACTATAAATAGACACATCACGAAGTAGTCGTTTTATTAGTAGCTTCAGCGTACTTATGCGAACGTTTTGTCCGTCCGTCCGTCCGTCCGTCCGTTCGTCCGTCCGTCCGTCCGTCCGTCCGTCCGTCCGTCCGTCCGTCCGTCTGTCTGTCTGGATCGCCTGTAACTTTCGAACGGCTACAGATATCGAAATTTTGAAAGGGGGCAAAGTTGTTGCTAAGGTCCCGAGCACCTTCATGCGCTATTTGGTTTTGGCGAAAGGTGGCGATTTTCCACTTTGCAAAATTTCCAAGCATTGTAGCACAGTGGCGGCTTGTCCACTTGGCGCCATCTACAGAAGTTCGGTGGTCACGTTTTGAACTACACATTCTGAAGCTACTCTTTAGACCTGTAGTTGAGCAGTTTATTTTTATTATAAAAAGGAACTGCAAAACTATTAATTAATGTTATTGACCCTCCATTTATTTTCGGTTGTTTGTTCATTAATAAAAGACAACTGAAGTTTCGTTCCTCCAAAAACTCCTAGAAAGCTCTTGTATTCGGTGGAAAAATTATGAACAATTGCTTCAGTCAATCTATCTACACGAACTCATTATATAAAGTAAAAATTTGCAGGATTAATGTAGCTACCTATTTTTTTGTGGTCATACTAGAACTCACTTTTAGCATAACTATTATTATTAACCGAACAAATGTCGTTACAATTGTTTGTTTATTATTTCAATATCAAAGAGTGAAAAAATCATGATATACATAATGTGAAAGGTACATCCCTCATGTAACTACAAAACTACCGTTATATGTGATATTGGTTATTTTAGAAATTCTTACATCTAATTTTGATCTAAAATATAATAGTATTTACAGAAATATTTAAAAGATAGTTTAGAAAAATGCTTTTTATTGTTTCTGGTCACACCTAGAGTCTAGGTGCGTGTTCTTGCCTCGTGGTTAAATGTAAACATAACGCTGTAATGTTTAAAGTAAACAAATAATATGCCTTATGTAAATCTCAATGTATAAAACAAAGACAATTAATAGTGACTTTAGTTCATTAGAGGTTTAATCATGAACGGCTAATACGTACGGCCCTATGTATTTATGTATATCTTACGAATATTACAGGTTTGTGTTGGCATTCACTTTATTAGTTTACATTTTAGCCAATATATCTCTCAATTGCAAATGAGTCCTATCGTATTATTGGTATGTATTGCGTGTTCAAAAAAAAAAACTCATGTGGGGCAGGCCTTGGAAAGAAAGATAAAAAATCTAATCATGTCTTAACTTAAGTCTGTAGGTAAATGTCAGGTTGCATTTTGTTTATGAAAACATTTGTCACTGTGACAGGCAAAAGTTTTACTCTACATTAAGTTTACTTGTATCAACCAAAACGGAAAATAAGATGGCATTTGCACAACAACAAAGAGTGCACTAATCATAACAGTCAATAAAAATTGTTTTTATTAACTGTTTTGGATATTTTAGGACAATAGTTGAAGATCAAGATGACTTTTTTTTAAACACACGATATAATTACACCAGATAAAGAGAAGATAATTTGTTAAAAAGTCTTTAAACCAATTTTATACTATAGGACTCCACAAAAAGGGACGAAGAAGATTACGTAGCGTTTCATCTTCCACCTCGCGATGTTACAATTATTCTAGAAGAAACATGAAATTATGATATCTCTGGGAAATTTCAAAATCTGGATAGTAAAGCCACTGAAATGGGATCACTGTAAAGTTTTTCTTTTGTATTAATGTTTAATCATAAGAAATTTTAGCACAAACCGATAATTCTCTACATTTATTCGGTGTTTTCTTGATATGTGTAGGCCGTGCATGGAAATTTCAAAATCAGGTTAGCATAACCATTGAAATTTGCTCACTTTAATCACGAGAAAATCACAAATATTTATTCGTGTTTATAAGGCATTCGCGAAAATCTCAAAATCACGATAGCAACATCATTGAAATGTGCTTACTTTAAAGTTTATCTTTGGTATAAATGTTGAGTCGCAATAAATTTTATCACAATAGGGTAGTTTTTCTACATTTGTTAGATGTTTTCTTGGTATGTCTAGACCTTACATGGAAATTTACATTTGCATTGAAATTTGCTCACTTTAATGTTTCTCCTTGGTAGAAATGATCGATCATAAGAAATGTTGTCACAAAGAGACAGTTCTTCTATAATTGTTCATGTTTATAAGGCGTCAGCAAAAATCTCAAAATCACGATAGCAAGATCATTGAAATATTTGAAATGTTCTTTTTGATATAAATATTGAAATTTTTTTCTTGGCAGGTATAAATGTTGAAGCATAGAACATTTTATCACAAAAGGGTAATTTTTATACCTTTATTTGGTGTTTTCTTAGCAAGTGTAAACCGTGCACGGAAATTCCAAAACCAGGATAGAACGAACATTGCAATTTTACTCACTTTAATGTTTTTCCTTGATAGAAATGTTAAATCACCAAGGGGTAGCTCTTCAACAGTTGTTCGATGTTTTCTTGGTATGTATAAGGCGTGCACGGAAATCGCAGAGTCAGCATAGGACAACCATTTAAATTTATCCACATTAATGTTTTTCCTTGGTAGAAATTTTGGATCAGAATGGGACAGTTCTTCCATATTTGTTCGATGTGTTCTTGGTGTGTATAAGGTGTTCATGAAAATTTAAAAATCACGATAGCAAGACCATTGAAATGTGTTTACTTTAAAAATTTTCTTTGGTATAAATGTTGAGTCACAATAAATGTTATCGCAATATAGTAGTTCTTCTACATTCGTCGGTGTTTTTTTTTGCAAATAAGAGCCGTGCATGGAAATTTATAAATTAGAATACCACGACCGTTGAAACTGACTCATTTCATGTACATAGTGTCTATATAAAGACTATCTGGCCAAGAGGGTTATGAATGATACCGCTCTTTAAGAATTGTGGAATGTATTATGGATTTTGTCGGCATCTGTATAACCCTCCACTC
>OW679197.1:29484774-29629729 GCA_940337035.1 Agriotes lineatus | reverse complement strand
GAATGAGCACAGGTCATAGGCCCGTGATGGTCACATATTGATTGCAATTATCAATTATACTTGAGCTTTTATTAATAGAAAACTTACTGAGTGCTTTCGTTAGTATTTAATGGTGTGCGTCTGAGTGATTTGCCATCAGCAGTGCACAAATAAACACGTACATAACCATAACCATAACCATAACCATAACATTGCAGGTGATTGTGAAATAAATGTATTGCCATCGTACTGGAATTTGATAGCATTTCAAAGCAGTTGCCGGTGAATAAATAGTATTTAACCGTATTAGACCGGTATTGAGAATATGGGCGGGCACCAATTGAGCACTTTATTACCCCAGGTAAAAATGTATACCGTTGACGGACACACCAATTGAGCACCAAGGACCAAACGGAGACCGACCAATTGAGCACTTTAGATTAGCCAATTGCGCACTGTATTACTAGTTTGTTCATTAACAAACTAACAAGTTATCAGGTGCTGAATTAATGCAAACAGTTATCTTTCTCGGCCAAATAAAAATCAAAAAGTTATAGTAGGCATTCTTTTATTTAAAAAATTTATTAGCAATAATTATGTTATTACATCGTAGTGTATATTCAGAAAAATCATAATTTATATTATTTCATTTATAAAATAATAGATGTGTTTCCGAGAAAAATATAATTTTGATGATGAGGTTTCCCAATACCAAACGAGTTACAAATTGGTTTTTAATGATATCGTTAAAATTTGTATTGTGCGCTAATAATAATTATAAATTGAAATAAAAAGATTAACATTACACAGTTGACACAGGTCAAAGTGCTGAATTCGCCTGTCTCAAAGGGTCGCTTTGAAGAGGTACCTGATCTGCCTGGTGCTCAGTTCGCCGGTCTACATTTATTACATCGAGAGCTTGGTGCTCAATTGGCGTGGACCCGAGAATATAACGGACGAGGATAGATTTTGTGGCCGAGGCTGATCAGGCCGAGGCCAAAAATTGTTCCAGTCAGTTATGTGTAGATAATATAGGCCGTATGCTGTTTAATAGTTTTTTAATATCTACTAAAAGTAGGCGATTTTAAGATACTCGTATGTGGGTTTAATATAGATACAAATAATACAATTAAAACGTGCTAACAAACTGATTTGTTAGTATAGCGGTTATTAACGGCCGTGGCTGTTATAGGTGACATGTCGATCAAGCAGGCAGTACTGATGTAGTACAATAACGTATAAGTATTATAAAAAATTGTTAATAGTAGTTTATTGCAATTGTATACCATATTTGTACAATTGTTTTTATTTTCACCATTGTGCCGAATATGTGTTCAGCTCCTGGGTGTCGATGAAACTACACAAACGTGGTGGTGCATGTGTTGAGATTCCTTAAAGGTGAATTATTATGCCAAAAATAGATTACTGCTATACCAAGGGCAGACTTTACGTCAACTGAGCATAATAAGGTAATATATGAATTAAATTTTCATAAAAGAAAGATTATATGGAACTGATTTTGAAATTTCTTACAAAGGAGGCGTTGCATCCCAGTATTTAAAACAAAACTAAATTACACCAAATTACCGGGACTAGACAGAAGGATTATTTACGCAATTCATTTTTTTGAGTGCCAATATCATAACGAAGAAAACTCTCCAACCAATACTTTGATAAAAAATCATTCTGGCAAAATGAATAATAAACGATTGAGCGAAGGAGATAAGGGTAGAAAACTCAATACGTTAACAAATAAATAAACCAAAATTTGGAGTTCTAGCCGATTATGCTGAATTTACATGGAAGCTCCCCTTTTTGTTCCCATAGATGTGCTTTACTAATGAAAATACTAAAGTGTGGTCTCTCCATGCCCCCCCCTTAGTAGTTCTAGAGTTAAGGTTTGATTGCTTGTTTTCCACTTTGTAAGAAAAATTCATTCAGTTAGACAGACTAAGGAGACCCGTAAAGCTTTTGTATTTACAACTTGGCTCTATGATTATTGGGGAGCAAATAAAATTAAGAATTTAACATGGGATTTCATATGTTGCTAAGGCAGCCTACACACATTGTATAGAGGAGATAAAACATTTAAATCTTGACGATCTTGTAAATTATTTCATAGGTGTTTTACCAACTAGAATTTCTATGTTCGGTACGGGTTCCTAAGTGCTTTTTTGGTTTTTTTTATATACATTTATTACTTCTAGTTTCTATTTAAACTTTATTTTCTGAAAATTATTTTGTTTATTCGTTTTATTTTGTTTAGTCAGGTCATTGTTTAACTACATTTTCTGGTGTACAATGTTTTTTTTTTAATAAAATAGTATTTTTAAGTAACCAGTAAGTGGAATGTAGTACATTACATAACTCGTAGTAATGTGTCCAAGTTTTACGAGAAATATACATATTTGTTGAAATTGTTCTGTCCCCCAGTTTAAAAAACGCTCCTACGCGCCTGCTTATTAGGGGATTTTCTGATATCTAAAATAAACATTTGGATCTTCCTACTTAGTTTCCCATAGGAATGGGGTGAACATAATACGTTGGCTCCCTTTGCCATTAGCGATGGGAGGAGGCGATATCGGTAATTAATAAGAAGCCAACTAATATCTTGCTGACTTCAAGAGTCTTATTGTAAAATGTAATACTAAAAAAATTATATGCATCGCTCTAGAGCAAAGAAACTTCTTTGCTCTAGAGCAGGGGTCGGCAAACTACGGCCCGCGGGCCATATCCGGCCCGCCGTCTGTTTTTAATCCGGCCCGCTGGTTAATACTGTTTTTACAAAAAAAATTGAAAATAAATCAAATTACAAGCTGTAACCACTGACATATATAATATATGAAAATTTTCTTTTGCTGCAGACATCATGGGATATCTTAACGAATTTAACTTAAAATTACAGGGACAAACAGTGCTCATATGTGAACTGTATTCTATCGTAGTTATATCGCCAAAAATTTGCATTGTTTGAAACACAAATCACATTAACCAAGTTTGACCATTTTCCATGCTGTAAAAATGTTCTAATATTACCGAAATCCTCATTCCCAAAAAAATTGGAGACGGATATATTTTCTGAACTTAAACTACAGTTACAACAGCGGCGTTTTTCGTATCTTGATGCAAGTCTAAAAGAAATTTCCATATTTCAAAATTCATTTGACTGTACAATTGAGGAGCTTCCGTCAGACCTTTAATTGGAAAACGATTGAACTGCAAAATGATGATATGCTAAAAATGAAATTTAAAGAAATGGATCTAACCCAATTCTATAAATATCTTTCGGAAGATAAATACGGTCAATTAAAATCATATGCTCGGGGATTTATATCTATATTTGGGGGTACTTATCAATGTGAAAGGATATTTTCGAAAATAAAGAATGTAAAATCGCAATACAGATCATTATTAACAGATGACCATTTGCAAACAATTCTAATGATAGGATGTACTCATTTCTAACTTCAGTATAATGAAATATTATCTCAGAAAAAAACAATTACATTCATCGCATTAGTACAAAATATAACCACTTCTATAATACGTTTATTAATAGACGGAAATATTTTATTCGTTTTTTTTGTGTTGGCATGTATAGTATGTATATATAAATATTATTTAAAAATATCACTTCCTAATAAAAAAAAATAACCTGTTTTATGTTGCTCTATGAGTAGAATTGCCCATGTACATGTCTTCGAGTTTGCTACCTGGCCCGCCGAGCCTACAAATATTAAGTTCTGGCCCTTTCCAAAAAAAGTTTGCCGACCCCTGCTCTAGAGTAAAGTGTAATTCTGCGGCAGGGAATTCTGCACCCTCTTCCCTAGTAATACAAATAACTGTTTTGTAATTTGCAATAAAAAATAAAACGATAACTGGAACCCTGGCTACGCCCTTGGTTTTGACAATAGCGAGAATCGCGTGGAAAACAATTTTTTCACTTTTAATAGAAATTTCATTGTTGCTTTTTCATCGAGTGTGATAACTAAAATCCAACATCTACAATATGTCATTTGAGGGCACAACGTCCACGAATTAATCTAAGTGGAAGTGGAAGACAAGCAGTTGCACTCTGCTAGTGATCCTATTCCTTACAAAATCCAGATGATAATCCGGCCTTTCTTTTTCTCTAACTGGCCTTTTCAACTACAAATAAATAATTTTTAAATTGAGTAGACAAGATAATAAATTGCAGTACAAAGATAAAATTAAAGTTTCATTAATCAATGTGACAGTTGCTTAATGGAAACCAATTTTTCAATACAAATATTTTGTTCTATGCTCTAACTATTGAGTAAAGTTAGGAAGAAGTAGTCATTAGTGAATGCTTAATTCAAGATAAACAAGTTCCCATCGTATTGTCCTCAAGGTTCCCAATACTATTATTTAGCAACAGATCAAGTTCATAGTCTGAATTTTCAAGAATTCGACCGTTAGTCTCAGAAAGCACTTTAATTCTATCAAATGGCTTGAAAAAAGCTCAATGTACTTACGCCCAATCATATGTTACACAATTCCCATCGAATTCCATGACATTTGAGCACTCTGAACACAGGCGAACTTTAGCCGAATCACCACAAATAACGAGGTAGCAACGTCCAACACGTTAATAACAATAATAACCTTCTCTGGACTTACGTAATTTCTTAATTAAAACCTAGACCATTCAGGTGTTCGGCACGGAGATCGAAGATGTACTTACTGTTTTCATCGGTCTCCAACGGGTCCCCGTTGAGTCGCATGCTTGCAGGATGTGATGTCACGTCGGCTTAAAATTCATCTTCGACCTGCAATAAACAGCGGAATGCAAATGGATTCTACATCATACCGAGCGTTCTTGTCGGTTGTTTGTTGTTATGATCGACAGTGTTTTGCGCGCTTTTTTGCCTTACGGTACTTGTGGTTGTTGATCAAACTGTTCCATTAGCGCGCTTACCGGTACGGCACGCTAACAGAAAAGGACAACAGCTTTTTCCCATGTTTGCGTTAGTACAATGGCGTTTAGCGTTGTCCATTGTTGTTTTGGATGCGCGACCTTTCCTATGCTGGATAAATCTTAGTCTAAGAGTAATTAGAATTCCGGCTATTAAACCTGCAGCTGTTTCGGTTATGCAAATTTGACTTTTTCCCAGGGAAGCGAGTTACATAGCGGAAATCTACTTTTTGACTTCGATCTGATCCGAATAAGAAGTTGTTTGGGAATTGAGCAAAACTGAAGGCTTAAGAATTTATAGTCGTTTAAAGATTTGTGTTTTTGGAGTTTTGTATTATATTTGACAGATATTTCGATCAACATTATACTTACACCATTCTAACAAAATAATTTTATTAAGACAGAGAAAAAAACCTTTACTACAGAACAGCATTCTTGTAAATGTTATTATTACGTCGAGTATATCTTCGTCATATAACCATCATTAAATCTCATTGCCTAACTTGCATGTATTTGCTTCAGCATTTGAATAAGTCTAAAAATAGTTGAATTGTAACAAAAATTAAAATAAATTTGCCGTACAGTATGAAATATTTTAACTTTTCCCTGATGTAACCGTAAAATCACTTGTATTCCTTATAGGGCTACGCCTAAGTACGCATTTCTTACGGCTCGTGTTCAAAAATACTTTCATACAAATTAAAATTGCTTCAATTAGCACATTCAGAAATTTACCTTGAAAAACAGAAATATTTACTCATTCAAGCAATCCAAAAATTGATTACACAGACAGTATAAAAAAAACTACGGGTGCTGTATGAATTGATGTATTCCTAATACAGCTTAATATGATGTCAAAAGTACAGTTTGGGGCTTCACATTTCATGTGGGCATCCCTGACCCAAGATTCGTATAGTGTAGGTTGTCTGGTAAGTGTGTGGTAGTTGTGAATGCCCCCACTACTTATACGTCACTCGGAAGGCGATTTGTAACGCGTGTCTGTTGTAGTATACGGCTCTACAGTTTTGTACAGGTTCTTTAATGTAACTTTTTGATTTTCTTATGATTTGAGTTAATTGTTGAACTATACCGAATACCGACACACTACGTACAGTGTGAAATCTAGAGATTTATATACCTACTTGTTTGTAGAAAACATTTTATTTTAGCTTAGCTTAAATATAGGCAATAACTGCGCCGTGGCTGTTTGTAAAAAGAAGAAAAGTTTGGAAAAAGCACAAAGTAAAATATCCGAATTAAAAAAAATTGAGTATTTGAGCTGGAAACGAAAATTAAAAATCAAACGCCTAATAACAATATCACTCTCACCACAAAATTGACTGAAGTTTTAACTCCAATTTTTTAACTCCGAATCAAGTAAGGGTTGTATTGAAGAAACAAACCAAGGCAATATTGAACTCAGGAGAAATAGCAAGAGGGTTCACAATACGATATTTCAGTCAACGCTGCTACATATATTTGCGTGAAGCTAAAATTCCGAATAAACAACCCTATGGCAAAAGATTTGAAGAGCAAATCGAAACACTCAATAAAGTCAAAGAAACATTTAGTGGACTACATTGTATGGGAAATAATCCTTGCAGATGTTCCAAAAAGGAATGATTATTTCCTGCATATCTATGCAAACACTGCATACCAAATTAGTCGAAAGTACAAAATCTCTTACATTTTGACGCATAGGTTAAATCAAGATTATTTGGATTTATTTTCGCAGGTAGACAGTTTTGTATTATAGTGTATAATTCTAACGGTGCATTCAAAATTATTTTCCTCTTGTATAATAAGGACTAGAGGTGGTTTACACGATCATCCATCCCCCGCTTGATGCTATTTACAGAGTTAGAATGATACTCTTAGGAAAAAAACTAGACATCGTTCAGTCAAACACCAATTTCTAACATCATGAGGGCTTAGACTTCGAGCAATATCTTGTCGCCAGTGCTTTTAAGCAAGCTAAAATAAATAAATTGCAGTTGCTTGAAGCACCCTTGGCATCAACGGAAAATAATGAATTTTCTGACACCAAAAGCGTTTCTTCAAATACTGAAACTTCAACGAATGCCTAACTAGCAAGTATTTCAAAGAAATCAGAAGAGGACGGTCTAACTTATAATTCTGGGTATCTTGCAAGAAAACCCAATCCCATAAATAATCGTTCATACAGTATGCCGTCATGGGTGCATGATTTGTCATTTGGTGGTCTCACTCAATCTTCAAATTCTTGATTAGAATGGGTTAAAATGTTAGAGAAACCGTTTATAACAATTTTAGCAAAATCAGTTCCGGCAAATGAGAAGAAAAGCTCTCAAGAAATTTAAAAAAATATATATAATAATTTAGTAGGTGTAATAATACATAGTATACCTAAGCATACTGTTTTTATTTTGCGTTCTTTAATAAATTATATTATGTAATAACGTCGTTGCATTACTTATTAGGTGCTTATTATATTAAATTTAAAATGTTTAGCCTTATTACCTAAATTTCGTAATTCAAATTAGAAGATCCTACGCACATGAATTAAGTATAATTTAAATCAAACAAGCTCTTGTAACTTACTATCTGGCCTGCCTCAACACATTTTAAAACCCAGAACCACCCAACTCATTTAACGATTGAAAGAAGAGCTTATTTTGAAGAGTTTATTGTGCGTAAATGTTGTAGAAATATTTAAACTCCCGCTCCGCTCATTCTTCCGAGTGACGCGTCGCCTGCAGCGCTCTGATTGGTCGAAAGTTACCAGGCAACCTACTCTATACGAATCTTGTCCCTGACCGGCGTACTGGGTGATAAGGTTAGCATCACGTCTTCGACGACGACGACTGCCTTACTTCCCTACTTCCACAACAATGGTTTTGGTATCCGACTTTTAAAGCCGCTGGGTGAGCCGCTCGCCAGTTGCCAGATGCAAGAAATGAACCCCTTACCTTCAGCACCACAGCCGAATCTCTAACCCGCTCAACCACGCTGGCGTCAACTTAATATGAAGCATTTCTCAGTGGCATCTCGCTATAAGGATCCAAGCAGCCATGGCTCTACCATAACAAACCACCAATTCAAGAACGTTTTTATTCTGAATGATTTTTAAAAACTTATTATTCAACATTCTTCTTATTTTAAAGCTGAAAGAAAGCACGAGTAATTTTTATTTCATGAATATAATCTGTACGATACGATAAGCGCTGCCTGCTTCCACGGACGTATGAGAGTCAGATGGAAAAGGCACAAAGATTTTCGACAGTTTATAGATCAACGGAAGTAGAGCGGTGAAGAAGTATTTCCAAAGATGGGATATTTTAATATTCAACGCGTGCAAGTAGGCACTCGAGCAGTCTGGCTGCTGCTGATAGCGCAGCTCTCGAGTTACTGATATGACGCTTACTCAATTTTAGGGGTTTCCGCAAAATAATTACGGTTACCATTTTATTATACTCATAATTTACTGGCAAGCGGTATTTATATTTATATATTTATTTATATTATATTTATATCGCACTCAGCCAACAGCAGTTAGGCCAATTATAGGCGTCGCTGAGCATTTGAAACAATATACGTCAATCACGCATGCGTATATGTAGCTTAAACAGTGCGAGCATTTTTTAGTTAGAGTTAACATCGCAATAGTGTAAAGTAAAAATTTCGAGATTAGAGTAAATATAATAGTATATTATGGGACAAGTGGTGAAGCGAGTTGAAAAAAAGTAACTCGAGACGTTGAAATTTTATCAGCCACGAGTTGCATATACAATTTTTTTCTACGAATTTTCATAAATGTTAACAAATTAATGCACTTTAGAAAAAAATAAACTTAAAATGACATTTCTTTTGTCAACAATTGAATGTCAAACAGTTTCAAATCCGGTAGTCCGAACATTTCAATCTCTAGTGGTTTCAGCCACCGGAATCCATGTTAAAATGACCGATTTTAATGTCATGCGTAGAAAAAAAATTTCTTCTATATACAAGAGTATTTTACAAATTGTACAAAGAAATTAAATTTATCAAAATTCTATATTCGCATCTTTTGGCATAGGCAATGCTTGACTATATTAAAGTATTTATTTATTTATTCACGAATACAAAACTTAACAGAACAAGCTCATACAATGTTCTAGCTTTTTTTAATGTAATAAAAAAAATCGATGAACAAAATATACTTATCGATAAGAAATTGATGAATGAGTTATAATGATAGAACTCGTTTTCACCAATGGCGAGTTCAAATATTTGATACAAAATTTTAAATAAACGAGAAAATGGTATCGTAGATCGTAGATCTTGGTATCTTAAAATTGATAATCGATAGAATTTAAGAACAATCAATTTTGTAAAGAAATAATATATCAGTAGGAGTTCTCTGGGATTTTGAGGTGAGCGCATTTAGATCTTTACAATATTCTTTATATGATTTCTCAGAAAGATCTAATTTTCTTTGTTATTTATTTATTTATTTCGCACTCAGCCAACAGCCGTTACTCCAATTATAGGCGTCGCTGTGCATTTATGGGGACTTCCAACCCCACTAACGACTGTCATAATGTTGTTATGACGGCCGGGACCAACTATTTCCGTGACAGCCGTATCACGAGGCGCCGAGAGATGCAGCCTTGGAACTCCCATCCAAGTTCTGACCAGAAAGAGCGTTGCTTAACTCTACTGATCGAACGTGGACGCTTGTTCAAGCTACACACCCGGGACCTTTGTAAAAATGTTATAATTTTTTTTGGGTTTTCTTGGCTCTACTAATATATATGACATATTGTGGGTTAACATTTTATTATACTCATAATTTACTGGCAAGTGGTATTATATTTATATATTTATTTATATTATATTTATATCGCACTCAGCCAACAGCAGTTAGGCCAATTATAGGCGTCGCTGTGCATTTGAAACAATATACGTCAATCACGCATGCGTATATGTAGCTTAAACAGTGGAGATGCAATTTTTGATCGAACTGTATATTTAAGTGAAAAATGAAAGAGAGATATTTGATTCAGTTCATAATTTTTAATTAGCCTGTAAAGTTTGTAAATTTTTCCACTCTTGCTAACTTTTGCACGTTCATATGAACAATATTAAATCTCTGGATCTCTGAAACTGTGGTGAGGGGATGGATAACTTCGTTTTACCTTGCGGTGTAGAGGCTGGTGCTTTGTGTGCGTGCAACTGGCGGTACAATGCTCAACTCGCCCCGGATTCGGGATACAAAGTTGGAGTTGGAGCACCCCTTTTGTGCTTGCACAGCAACCATTGTGTGAGGTGTGTGTGTGTGTGTGTGTGTGTTATGTTGACCTTGTTACTCTATCTCTTAGGTCTGTGGTTCTGAGTAGAGCACAGTTAATTTGGTGCCCAACTGTGAATGGTCTCTCACCGAGCCCGATTCAAATAGCAAGGCTGAGGCTGCGGAAAATTCTGGCCCTCGCGAGATTCGAACCGAGGACTTGCTTAAGGCAAGGCAAGCGCTTACCCATCTGCGCTACTCAGCTTCATTCAATGGTGTATTTAAAAGGAATAAATAGTATAGCATCTTGTAGCAGTGTAGTATCAAAGTTGGCGCCAGTTCCGTTAGATGGCGCTGAAGAAAGCAAATCCGATCGGAGACGAGGTGTTCAGAATTGTGTACAAGTAAAAATACCTTTCTAATAAGAAACAGAAACAGTCAAACTAAATATTTAATATTGATTTTTACCCAGACGGCGTAACTATTCGGCCACGAATACTATGTATCACACAGGCTTATCGTTGTATTATGGCGGGAAGAGTGACAACCCTAAGGGAGTAAGCTCGATCAGTGACACAACAAGGAGAGCTAATTAAAAGAAACTAAAGCAGAAATACCACAAAGAAGTACACCGGGATCGGCCTTGTAACTTTTGTACATTTGTGGCACATCCCGACATTTGATAACGATATGGTGGCTACTTTTGCTGATGCCGTCACAGCTGCTTTAACAGTAGAAAACAGCAACGAAGAAGTTAAAAAAACTATAAGTTGCTGTGAACCAGATCAACAAAGATTTCAGAACAGAGACTAGAGCTGATACACTGCAAGAACGAAACGTATCATAAGATAAGAACTGTAGAAAATCGTACGTTAAGATCTATCGCGGGAGTCTTGCTGAAAGACAGAATCAGAAATAATGAGATAATACATGACAGATGCAATGTGCAGGATGTGGTAATATGGATGCGAACCAAAAGACGAGGCTGGAGAGATGATGTCAGCCTTATGAATGGCAACAGATTAGCAAAAACAGCCCAGGACGGAAAGCCTCATTCGAAGCTATTACTAGTAAGACCACCAAAGAGATGGCAAGACTGCTGGACGTCGACTCCGTGAAATAGGTGAATGTATACGTATTTAGGTTGGAAATTAACAAGACCTCCTCCTAGATTAACGAGAAGAAGAAGAACGTATTAAGCTATATTGGTTACCTCAATCGAAACATGGAAATGGAAACTCTAACTGAAGGAGGCGATGGACACAACGCCTACTGGACACAACGCCAAAAATGGACATAACGCCGACCGTGGACACAACACCGACCGTCTGAAGTGATTCAAAAATGATGTATCTCGTTCTATTGTTTATGTTAGCCTTTGGTCATTTATTTCACTTCAAACGGTCGGCATACTGTCAACCATCGGCGTTGTGTTCAGTCGGCGTTGTGTCCATGGGAAAGTCGAGGCAATTCAACTCGTTGACAACACAAGTGCGAAGACTCAAAGGCGAAACCCTTTGAGTTAGTGTAGTGATAGTGAAAAGCAGATCTAGTGCAACGTTATTCCACCCTCTTAGAAACTGAGAGGTTGCAAAGAATGAACTCTTAGACTAATAGCATTTTAAGTTAAAAAACATGTTTTTAGTCTTAAGACTACATCTATTTCAGAAAACTCTGATGAGTGTTTGGAATTTAAAATGTGTTCACTTTATTATAATTTGTAGTTTTATGCTTTCAAGAACAGTTTGCTGGTGAGCTATTGCTTTGCGAGAGTGCGAGCTGATCTGAAATTGAATCTGAGACCGCAAGGCGGAAGACCAATTTCCTTACGATTCCTGACAGGAAATAAAAATTGTTGATCTTGGTAACTAGTATTGAAATACAAGCGAGACGAAACCAGAAGATCTCGAAAATTTTCGAACATCGATTGTCGATATCGAAATCGAGAATCTCAAATCTCTAATATTATACAGCGTGATCAGAATAATGGGTAACAAAAGGGCAACTTTTTAAATTTGCATTTATTAGAAAATTTTGTTCTTGATAAAAGTTCCTGCATTTTCTAAAATTCAAAATAAACTTGCTAAAATTTAAATAGCTTCTTTCGTATACGAGGGAGGTTCAAAAATATGAAAATGACATAAGAGTAAAGTACCCTTATTATTCAAAATAGACAAAAATGTTATCTAGAAAAGTTGCTTAGAATTGAGAGAAGGTGTAAAATCTGAAGTCACAGCAACCTACTCCAAAAAATAATTCCCTCTGTTTTTCTTTTTTTTACCGCCCTGTGCATTACGCTTCAGATTAACTTATTATCAGATACGGTAAGAATATACTGTCAAAAATCAGTGTCGTCCAATATTCGAGATCGAAAAATGTTGATCTCGATCTTGAATTTCGAGACGAGACAAGATGAGATCGAGAATTATCTCGTCGGGGCGGCATCACACATTTTGTAATGTGCTTTTGAATAACGCAGATTCTTTTAAATAAGCTGATTGTGACAATTATCTAATTACCCGAAACTTAAGATTCTTTACATCGGTATTAACATACATTTAAAACAGAAAATTGTTTCTTTAAAGAAATATGAAGATGTTTTTGTTTGCCTATGTGAGGGTCTCACAATGATTTTCTATGTTGGATGAATGTCAAAATTCTAACTTGAATTGAGAAATAAAAATGCGAGCATTTTTTATTTAGAGTTAACATCGCGATAGTGTAAAGTAAAAATTTCGAGATTAGAGTAAAAATAATAGTATATTATGGGACAAGTGGTGAAGCGAGTTGAAAAAAGTAACTCGAGACGTTGAAATTTTATCAGCCACGAGTTGCATATACTATTTTTTCTATGAATTTTCATAAATGTTAACAAATTAATGCACTTTAGAAAAAAATAAACTTAAAGTGACATTTCTCTTCTCAACAATTGCATGTCAAACAGTTTCAAATTCCGGTAGTTCGAACATTTCAATCTCTAGTGGTTGAAATGCGATTTCAACCACCGGAATCAATGTTAAAATGACTGATTTTGATGTCATGGCGTGGTTAACACGTTCAGTTACCGTGCTCTTTTGCTTTTTTCCTCCTGATGAAGCCCCTTACGAAAGTGGGTGAAACGTTGAGTTCTTCGATCTCAATCATGACACGGTCCAATCCCGGAAGTCGTTTGTTACTTTATGAAAAACATTTTTTGTCTAACAGAACTTCTAGATCAGTGGTATTCAAACTTTTTGGTAGTGCATCCCAGTACCTATGTGGGGATAATATAATTTCTTTGCATTTGTGGAAAGGTAAAAGTCAACTGATCATAAAACAGACTAAGTTAAGGACAAATGGTATTTGTAGAACTTTTTAATACATATAAAATTTACGTGAATGTAGAAACAGAATAAAAACCTAAGAAAGGAAACATAAAAAATGCAAATATAATATATCGTAAAATTAAGAAAACAGTTTAGTGTGACTTATGAGTATGTTTTTTATTTACGTTTCATTATGTTTGAATCGATAGAACTTAATTCAAGTGAAGGTTCCACTTCTTACCTATTTCTGATTACATTTTAAATAAATTAATTATGTGAATCCTTCTTTACACATATAAGATGATGCAAATGGCATCACGTGCTGTGCAGCATCAGACAATTTTAAAAAGTCGTTTCGAACTATCAGCCAAAAAATGGCTCAACTGAATTTCCTTAACGAGTATTTTAAAATTTAAGTTTATTTTCAAAATTTACCATTTGACTATTCTGATAAATTTAAGAACTTATATTTGTCACTTTCATTCATACGTCCTGCTATCCCAGCACACTTCTTCGCGTTTTCAAAATGGGGTCGCCACCCCGAGTTTGAATATCACTATCCTAGATCTTTGCCAATAATTTTGTTTAATTATATTTTCATTTCGTGTGAAACTAATTTGATGACACTTACTGACATTCAAGTAAATTTTTTTATTTTGTAGTATATTTCTAATCTATGAAGATCTTGTCGTAGTAACAGACTGCAGTGCATGCTATTTTCTAAACATTTTTAAATCGTCTGCATATTGTAGGAACTCTGAATTTAGAGAGCAACTACGTATGCCATTTACGTAAATATTAAATAGTAACGGTGCCAAAAGGCTTCTAGGGGGGGGCTTCCGATTTTACTTTGAGAAAGGAAGAAATAAAGCCATTTTATTTTGCAGTCTGTGCTCTACTGGATAACTGGATATGTATAATTTTATCCATCTTAGAAGATCCCTACCGATTCTTATATCGAGTAATTTATAGTTTAAAATTTAAAATCAATATCTATGTTGAGAAGTATTTTATTTTAGAAAAGATATGGATAGACAACTGAGTAATCAATCAATCCAGGATTTAAAACAATATAATAGCTTCCAACCACTAATTCCAAGAAAAAGAGTTTAGGGCGATATTTAATAATGAAGGAAAAATAGTAGTTTCATAGCTTATTACGGCCGCAACCTATTTCGCTCCCGCGGTCAGTTTTTAATCCCCCTACGTGAAAAGGGTGTAGGTAAGTTCGCTCCCAAATATTTTGCAGAAATAATCCCCTGTTAATGTTAATCCACATTATTGCTTAATATTATCGCCAAATATTTTTCAAAAATAATCCCCTGTTAATGGCATGCCATGTTATCGCTTAATGACAATAACAAACTTGTTAGTAATGAGCCTATTTTTCTGTATAAATATAAGAAAATGTACGGAATAAACAAAATCATTTCTTCTTTACACTTGGTTGAGAAAGATTTAAAATGGACGTAAGCCAAATTATTAGTGAAAAAGGAAAACCTATGTTGGTGGTGAATTCCTATAAATTTAATTTCCATAAATTATTGGCGGGAAATGTGAAACGGTGGCAGTGTATAGTAAGGAGCTGTAAATCATTTTTAAAAAGTGTGGGTGACGAAAATATGTTGGTTGATTCAAATTTGAATCATGCTCATGAGGCGATGGAAAACGCCGTCTTAAACAGACAAATTTTGAACAACAGTTTGAAAAGAAAAGCAGCGGAAAACGTAAGTGAAAAGCCGTCGAAAATAATTAACCGTGTGCTACTAAATAATGACGTCGAAACAATCACAACAACTGATATGCAATATATTAGAAAGAATATCTATAACCATAGACGAAGCTTTCTACCAGCCTTACCAACTAGCTTAGAAAACACTCAAGAAGTCTTAAGCAATTTAGAAATAAAAACCAATAGAAATGAAGATTTCATGCTAACAAATGATATAAACTCTAAAATTGTGATGTTTACAAGCGTGACAAACTTGAACTTTTTAAGCACTTTAGAAAGTTTATATGTGGATGGAACATTTAAATGTTGCCCAAAGTTTTTCTACCAATTATTTACCATACATGGAATATGTAATGGTCATTACATGCCTTTAGTATTTTTCCTATTACCGGATAAAACAACAAAAACTTATGAAAATTGCTTAAACATTCTTCTCAACAAGCTACAAGAAATGGAAATTGCACTAACATCAAAATGTGTTTACATAGATTTTGAAATGGCAATACATTTAGCATTCCAAAGAAAACTTCCACACGTTGTGATTAAGGGTTGCTTATTTCATCTAACCCAGTCATGGTAAGATCTTACTTTTTATATTTTATCAAAAAATTAATTATTTTGTTCCATTGCTGCAGGTGGCGGAAAATTCAGCACTTAGGACTTACTCAAGATTACAAATCCCAATCAGATATTGGAAAATATTTAAATTTCGTATTTGGCCTTCCCTACTTACAACCAGCCGATGTGGGAGATTGTTTCTGCTTTGATCTTGCGGAAATTTTGCCACAAGACAAAAAATTGGAGATTTTTAATAACTATTTGGTGGAAACATATATATCAGAAGATTCTCTATTCCCGCCAGAAATGTGGGCCGAACATTCTTCAGCAAGGACGAGATCAACAAATGCTTGTGAAGCTTTCCACAGCAGATTCAATGGGTCGTTTTACGCTGCCCATCCAAATATTTTTCAATTTATTGAAGTGTTGAAAGAATTTCAAGTCGAGACATATGTAAAAATAAACAGTGCTCATAAAATTAAAAAAGTATACAGAAGGGTAGAAATGCAAAAAATTAAATTAATTGAAGATCATTTGGCCAGCTTCAAAACTGGAGCTATTACAAAAATTCAATTTCTTGAAAAATTGTCAAGATATGTAAAGAAAAATTAATTAATTTAAATTTGATATATTTTGAATATAAGTTTATTCCTGTTTTGTTATTGTCATTAAATGAGTAGTTATCGTTTTTACCAAGAGTTTTGCTCACATTAAAATTATATTAAATGTCTTGTATGTATAATATTGTATGTAATAATATAAATATTGGTAAAATAAAATATTGGTAAAATTTTAATCTCTCGTAATCTACTTATTTACGTTTTAATCCTCGGGAGCGAACTTACCTATGCTTCGGGAGCGAACTTACCTATGACCTTTTTCAAAAACTGACCGCGGGAGCGAACTAGTATGCGCCGCTTATTACTTGTACTGTCTACTGCCAAATGAAATAAAGCTGTTTCATTGTTTAAGAGATGAGGCAAAATTTATGTTTATTTATTATACTCCGCCTAATTCAAAACAGCCACATTATTTTTGACTTACATATGCACTTACGAAATCTGCCCCCGATTACGATAATTGACTGCCGTTCTTCGTATTAAATTTGACATCTACAATGGCACAAACCTGCACAACGAAAGTGTAGAATAGTATTTAACAGTTATATTGCAATTCAGTAAAAATATTTTTTGTTTTTAGAACAAGGGCACTCCTATCCACACTTGGGAGAAGGTAAAGTTTGAACCACTGAAGAAATAATTTCAATGCATAATTTGTTATTGTTGATCTCCGAATTTTGAACTCAATGCATTATTTATCGCAGAATAGACAAAACCTGTTTAAAAAGCATATCTTTCGTATTTGCACATTTTGCGCTTGAGCATAATTTGCCATTCTCTCCACATATTTGTATTAAACCGTAATTTTAAATGCGATAATTCCCATGAAAATTTTTAATCCCGTTTAAATAGAGTTTTCCAAAAATATTAACATTTTAATTTAAATAAATATAACATTAAACTGCAAAGCAATGCATGGTTTTTGCTCTGGCCTGAAAGAATGCCTCTTAAAATTTGTTTTTTCTAGTAACCTTAAAGCTGTTTACATTTTTGTTAACATAGAATTTCGGTTTAAACCGCGTAATCTTTGTGGATAAACACCCAGAATTCTCTGCATTGCACCTTGTGAACTCAAGCAAGGATCTACGCGATGGCCGTGCTCCTTGGCGGCTCGTGTTGGGAGAGTACCTTGAGAACGACGATAGTTAGGCAGATTGGGTCTTGTTGCTGTTTATGCACCCATATTGACTAACGTTTCGCAAGACCTTGCAGCTTGCATTATCAAAGTGAAAGTTGCACTAAGAACTGAAGGTCGGCGTGGAGCTATTTATATAGTTCTCTGTGCCAGCCGCTCGGAGCGACGTAATGCTGATTGGCCGTTCAAGTGCAGCGTAATCCGTGGGGCGTGGCCGTATGACGCACAGTGGTTGTAATGCTTTATATCGTGTACCACAGGAGTCCACGTTTTACTAAGCTTAAAACCATCTTCCCCTTTAATATTATTTTGATGATTTTCTATTTCTATGGCTTCACGTATCACTCGTGGGAAGTAGTGAGGTATTCCGGCAAGTTCTCTGGCGTGCTCAAATTGTAAGGTGTGCCCATTTGTAAATGTATGCTCAGCTACGGTTGATTTTCTGATGCATTTGTGTTTGAAATCGCCTTTATGTTCTTGAAGTCTTACATCAATGGAACGACCAGTCTGTCCAACGTAACTAGAGCCGCAAGAACAAGGAATGTGATATATGCCGGCGGTTTTTAAACTTGAAATTTTGTATTTTACTGATATAAAGCCGTTGCCTAAAGTTTCATTAGTCGTGAACACAATTTTAATGTTGCATCGTTTTAGGACACGTGCTATCTTATCAGTCGAGTCTTTAACGTAAAGTAGAAATGCTAAGTGTTCCAGAGGTGGAGATTCTTCTTTTGCATTTTGTGACATAATTTTGTCTACACGGTCTAAGCCGAAATACTATGTTAACGAGAATAATTCGAGTAACCGCGAAAGGTTCAAACAGCATGTTTACATTAATAAGTAAATATTTGGCCATCGTGACGGAGCTTAAAAGCCATTGCTTTACAATAACCAACTAACAATAGAAATCATAAGCCAGTTTCTATTTCAGCCAAATGAAACCAACATTTTGAATGGAATGCGATCACAAAGCGGCGTAAGCTTTGCTAGCGAATGTTTTATTATTATTTCAATAATACTACGGATCGTTAATTATATTATTGTGCATTCCCACGGCCCCCTGCTTTGTAAACGAGAATTAATGCGAACTGCGTGCTCTATTATACTTAAATCACGCCAAGGCATCTTTACAGATGAAAGTTATCCCATATTATATTCAATAATTTGCACTGTGAACAAGTCTACCCAGAACTTGAACATCTTGATCAAACCCACGATAGTAGTTTCATATCAAAAATAATATTTTAAGGTGCAGGGATCGTATCATGTGATATGTCGAAGCAAACTAGATTAGGTGCATGAGCAAAAAAATTAAGAAATAAACTTCTTAGCTGTGTTATGTACCGTCGAATTCATAGTGTTAAACACCCTAAATACTTTCCCTTTTCTCAGTTCTTTAAACTGCTTCCAGCACTGACGGAAGGATTCTGGCCGAAAACAATGCATGACGTCCGAATTCGCGTAACAATTAGTGCTTAAAATGTACCGTGTGAAAACCTCCTCACGAATGGCTGCGCTACAATTATCAGCTATTTTCGAGTCTGTTACGTTAGTAAATTATTGCCTGCGCTCGGCCTATTCAGACCCGATGAAAAAAATGTATTACTACATTCATAACGGTAGGTACTTCTATCAGTTCGGCCACAGAGCCGGCGCTAACAGCTTGAAAACGGCCACTTAGAGGCGGTAAACGCGAAGCTTAACTTGATTTTGGTTTAAAAAAGGCAGTTTCGATCTAGGATTGAACTAAAAAAAAGTGGACCAGAAAGATAACCTTGAGAGCCGCACTCTGTAGAGTTACAAGGTTTTTATTTACTCAAATTGAGACGTTACCAAAATTACGTAGTTTCAGAGAGAGTATCACGTTAAATCAATTTAAAATATCTCGTAAAAGGGTGGTGATTAGAATTGCTCTTTAGCCGAAATTAGAATTCAGGCCTTTATAACCCGACTTCCAACTAGCAATCAACATTAAAAACAGCAAGAATGAAATAAATTCTTCCATCGTGGTTAATTGCCTGTATGCAATATTCAACGAGGCAACATTTTAAAGACAAATAAGAAGAAGATAAAACTTAATAGAATAAGTTTGCCGGCTTAATAGTATTTCATTCAATCATTTTCTACTTGTTGCAGTTTCGGATCATCGGGATGAATGATTATCGATACTAAAAGGTAAAAAGGTTCAAGATTAAACTGGTCAGATTTTATAGTCGGTAATTTTCGGTATTTTATTCGACGGTGCTTCTACATGCTCCATATTCGATTCTTCGGCTGTGAACGAGTTTAGCTCAAGGCGAAGATTGTCTATTACCATTATCACAACAATTTCATCGGTATTGAAGTACTTAATAGATTTGTCTCATTTTTCTGTCCCAAGATATACGATAGATAAATAAACACAAAAAGAGGATTAGTCAACAACCTAAAAAAATGCATTACTAATACAGTATTTAAGACCAAAGAAACGTGGTTAAAGGATTCATGTCAGTACAAGACGAAGTGGCTAGTTTAAAGACAGCTGGTGTATTTAAATTCCCTTGTCCTTGTGTCTCGAGTTACACTGGACAGACTGTTCGTTTTATTCGAAAGCAACACAACTACAGCTCTTTACTCGGGCACGCGCCGTCCAATCCAAGTTGACTGCACTCGAACTACCAATTAGCAATACGCTATTTCGCATGGCTGATATAAAGGGCTTTAAATAACTTCAAAGCTATCTTTGACTCTTAAAGCAACTTTGACTCTAGTGTTGCACGCTGCAATATCTTGCAAACATGAGTTTGTATGGATCACAAACAGCATAACGTCCAAGTTTGTCAACTATCCCTTTTCACAAAGTACTTTACTAACAGTGACTAAATCATGGGTGGAATGTAACAGTTCACGAGCCACCAACCAACACAATTATTACAAAAATCCTTGTAGCTTCACAAGGTGTAAGGCATACAAAACCTTTCTGAGCGCTTATCTACAAAGACAAGGCGGTCTAAGCCGAAATTTGATTTTGAGATTGCATTAATATCTGTATATTTATAGTTATTCTTATTTCATCTCCGTGGTGAATATCTTTGAGTTTCAATGCAAAATTCTAAATCAAGAACCTTTTGCATATATAAGTAAATTCGCTTTCTTAATTAGAGTTCGAGTAAGTACGCACTCTGAGAAAACTAGAATACTTCTGTGAGATTTGAAAACACCGGAAAGCACATAGGTCTTCTAGATCGCTGTGCAGGGGTTACAAACCCAGAAGTAGATAATAATAATATGTATTCTGCAGGTTGGGGTACTCAACTAGGGTGATTATAATATCAAGTTGAATTTATCTATGTTCATTCCTTCGTTTACCTTTATCGGTAGAAGACAACGCCAATAATTTGTCTTTTATGGCTTTTGGCAAAAACGCACCTCTGTTTTACGATTTTTTAACAATTGATTTATGAGCATAAGGGTGAAATGTGAATTCAATTTTTACCATTTAAACAACTTAATAATTTGATTTTTTGTCAATCTCATAAATATCTATTATCTATAATATGATTTTCCTTAATGTGTGTTTGCCTGTGTGTCTGTGGCACAAAATAAAATCTCACGTTCCGGCTTCACAGATGTTTATATTTGTTTAGGTTTTGTTTTTCTTATCTTAGCGCTCGGATCGGAGCTTGACCTTTCCGTATCCTATTTCACGTGCGCGCCGATTCAAGATTCGCAGCGCGTAGCGCGCGGTTTGCTTGTAATATATAAAAAATGGCTATGGAATTACCTTTAATTTGCCATATCAGAGTCAAGTGTCAAACAACTATTTTGCACGCCGATTATACAGGGTGTCAATTTGAAAATTTACAATTTGTTATATCTCTGCAAGTGAAAAAGACATTAAAAATGTCTAGAAACCGTTCTGTAAAATGGAGGGGAAGGTTACCCTATGAGTCATAATAGTTTCCCCTTCATGGTGTAGAGAATTTTTTAATACCTTTTTTATTTCCAGCGAATTTTCAAAGTGGCATAGCTTTATCACTTATTTTTTTCGAAACGAATCAGGTAAAACAAATGTTTGCTACAGTTGAATAGCATTTTTAGGTGATTTCCAATGCGATATCACAAGGTGGATGTTACCATTTAATTTCTTTTTTGTTATGATGACTAGAGCCCAGGAGGTTGAATGGGAAAGGTTACCTTATGAGTCCCGATGCTTTCTCCTCCATGTTGCACAAACGGTTTTTATACATTTTAAATATCTTTTTTGCTTCCAGATATATAACACATTGTACGTTTTCAAATTGACACCCTATATGTCTACTGGCTCGAAACTGAATGCTATACTGTCGGTCAAATATACACAGGGTGAGCACCTTAAAAATAAAGTGTATATTTTTGCTTTACCTTTGCTTTATTTGGGACCCAATAGATACAGGGTGAACATCCTAAAAGAGACAGAAATGTACAGTCATCACTGCGGCTCGCAATCAGCGCGGACAAAAGGGTGCAGCGCCGCACTTACGAGGGAAGTACCGTGTAAAACCCTTTACAGATTCTTTGCACTTTGTAAATGTAACGAGGGCTGCCACTTCAATCCTAGTTGCCTTTCGTAATCTGTATATTTTGAATATATCATTATGCAATAGAAGCTTATTGTTAGTTCAGCTATAGAATCTAAATTCGAAGTGCCAACCAGAGAAACGTCAAAATTCTAGTGACAGTACTAGTGAAATTGTATGTGAATAATTTTAATTATACATATACAGTGTTTTACTATGCTTGTGGACACGAAATTTCAAGTACATAACTTCAATTGAGGTAGTATTATCTGATGGAAGAATATTACATTAATATTCCTACCTTGAGATTATGTTATGTTAAGTGGAAGAACAACATTAGTTGAACTTCGCCTTTTTTCTGTATCCGAGAAAATAAAGCCACTTATTATTTTTATTATTATTATTATCTACTTATTAGTTCTATTATTTTCGGGCAAGGCTAGTTTTCAACCCACCTACCCTTAATCGTACACTGGTTCGGCCCGCTTCGTAAAGAATAGCGAAAAACTGAACGCAATCTGGGAGCGGATGTGGGTTTCTTTCTTCATTATCGCGATGAGAGCCGAGATTGTTGGAGCGTCGGAAGTGGCTACCGTATCTGTTTTCTTTCCCAGCCGACTAGAACAATGGGTGGCTTTGTTCTGCATTTTAAAGCGCCTTGCCAAATGGAAGACGCCACAGCTACGACACGAATTGAATTACATTAGGAGACCTCAGGTCAGGGCTCAAAACTTATTCGAGGAGGTACCGGCTTGCTGACAAAAGTAGAGCAACTTTACTAATAATTACTTGACCATTAATCATGCGGAAGTTGCCTTACACGTCGTTGCCACAGTTTTATAATTTGGAGATCCAATCAGAAATGTTTAGTGTTTGAACTACTAGAATAATACATACGAGTATAAGAATATAATTGAAAGCGTCAGTTTGTGACACCATCTTTGTATTTAAATCTCCTGCACTTGTGCAAGTTTTGAAAACGACTGTATATGAACGGTTAATATAGGAATTAATTAATATACGCAACGACCATTCGGTTCATCTACTCACTATTATATACCTATTTATATTAGAACCTTCTACATCGGTTTTTAGATTATTCTAAATTTAGTTAAGAATTTCTTCTTTATATAAAAGCGAGAACCCCCCCCCCCCTCCCGTTAAGTTTCTTATTTGCGCTTCAGTTCTAACATTTTAAATTATACATTCAACGTAAAATTATAATTCAGTAACTGAGAATTTATTTATAGAAAACTGTAATTAGTTTGCTAGTCTCACGCTAGATGGCGTAGGTGACTGCAACTAACTTCAGCGCGTTCCGGATACGTAGATTTGCATGTTTATATTATTAATGTTCTGCATGAGATATACAACTTTCAAGGTTCGTCAATTTTAGCCCAAAATGAATTGGAAAGTCTACCACCGACGTTTATGAGAGGGCGTCAAATGCAACTACGGAACCGAAGTACACTACAAAATCGTACAAATTTATATTCAATTTACTGAAAATTAGCAATGAAATTGCAGTTTTTGTATTTATTTGCTGCGTCATTTGAGAAATGTGTTCAGAAAAAGACAATACGAGAAGAAAAAAGTCGATATATTAATTCATAATGCTGGAATGAGCATAACTAGAACGATATACAGTGTCCCGCAACTCCCACTAAAGCTTCAAGTAGCAGGCTTCGGTACAGGGGCGCAGGAACAGGGGGGGAGAGGGGGGCGACTGCCCCCTCATAGAATATATCAGGGGGGCAAATAGTATAATTTGCCCCCCTGATATATTCTATGAGGTTTTTAAAAATTTGTACATATGGTTTTCACATTAATCCATACATACGAGATGTTGTTCTATTGTATAAGGTGCAGAAATAAAACACGAAAAATTGGTTAAACACGTCTTGATTTTTAGATCAACAGGGGAGAATTTGATATACTCGTAGTCTATTTTTCTTTCATGTGGAAATGTAAATGCCAAAATTCTAGGGAAATCATTGACAACAAGCATTGTCACTAGGCTGCATTGTCTTGGTACGGTTACGGCCAAATAAAAACGACCACCATTTTGACATTCTATGTCATTTTCATAAAAATTTGCAAAGAAATGTGATTTACATCAATTAAAAAAAAAATAATCCGCTGGATTCGAATTTTCCGCGCTCTCAGGCGAATATTTCGAGCCGAGTTTCTAGTCTACCGCTTGGGTCCCTGCTTGCACAAGTGAGCTACGGCCGTACTCGAATTCTGCGATTTTCTGCTGCGTTATAAAGACACCATACTATTCTGTCCCACTTGTGATGTTTATCCTATATCTGGTAGGTCTCATTTTCGACAATAATAAAAGCCTGAGCGATGTTAAATATTATTACTTTTATCTATTTCTCAGCTAAAACAAAAATATGCAACATTTTTTTTAAGGTGCTCATCCTTTATATATTTTTCTGAAATTTTCTCGGTTTTATGCCAGGTATACATATAATCTGCATGCAAAGTATCGTCTTAGCATTTTAACTTAATTGCAGCTATTATAGTTATTTACGTATCAAGTCCATAATGTAGGACTTTATTGGACGAATTAATTTTATCGAGAGCGAGAGTAGCGTAACGATAAAGAAGGCGAGTAAAATAAGGTCTGATTATGTAGGAGCTGCATGCAAAGCTTTACGTTCGAATGCACTGCAGAATATTTCCTTTTATTTACAATTATCATTTATATTGGACACATTAGAAAATTCAAATTTCTATTGAAACATTTGATAGTTTTGAAGTGTGGTACTTCTAGGTTAATTATAATATCAAGAGTAACTACCTATTACCGTAAGGTATTAAAGATGAATTTCTTTTTATTATTTGTAAAGTTTTCAGTTAATATAATCTTCTCTCCTGATTTGAATAAAATGACATTTATTTTGATAATAACATTGACAGGCGGCCGTTTTACTTTACTGTATGGACTAAAGTGGCACTTTATGGACGCTATATAATGCTATAATAAAGTGTTTATGGAACAGACGAACATAAAGCTTAGTTATATTAAAACATTCAAAAAAATGTTTTGCCCCCCCATAATTACAGTAGTTCCTGCGCCGCTGCTTCGGTAACGCATGAAAATTCTATAATTATCAACAAAAACTCTCTACAGTGTCTAGTTTCCTCATACTAAGCATTAAAAGAAAATTAAATTTGACAACACTGTTAGGTTAAGTTTATTTAATGAATGTACTTAACAAGAAGGTGACAAATTTAAATGCCTTAATAAGTATTATTAAATCTGTACAGAAAAATAGTGCACAAAGTAACATTTTTATTTGCAAAATTAAATAATAATCAAAAATAATTCTCAATCAATTTTTTGGCTGCACCCACATATCGCGCCCGAGTGCAAAAGGAATATCATCCTGTAGGCCCGACAGATTGTCATTTAAAAATTCTAAATAATTTTCTGCATTTAGCCTTTCGGGAAGTATAAAAGGACGAATGAGCCTGTCTCTAAATATGCCTGCTCATATATTTACTGAAAAACGTACCCGGTAGTTTCTTTCGTGAACTGCATGAGGATTGTCATGGACCCAAACCCAAACGTGTTCGTTGTGACAGTTAAAGATGCCGTTTCTTGCATATATAGCTTCGTCAGTCCATAACACGTTGCTTATAAACAAAGGATTTCTTCTAACCATGGGCTTCTACCAACCACTCGCAAACGGTAAATCCATGTGGATGATCGGTCTTCGTGCAATAAATTCTGAGCTTTTGTTTTGTGATAAGGTTACAGTCTATCATATTTTAAAATCCTATGTATACGAGTTTTAAAAAGACCCAAATATCTAGAAATAGTTCGTATATTAGTTCTTGATAAAACGTTTTCCTGTAAGTTCGGTTCCCTTGTTCTTGGTCGACCTCCGTGCAAATTATATCTGGAATAATGGTTCCAGTTTCTCTTAGTCCTCGATCTGCAGCTCTTATCACAGTATGAGAGGGATGCTTCCTGTTGGGAAAATGTATGGCATAAACCCTTGCACTTTCATTAAATTTCCTTGATAGTTTCGTAAAACCCATATTCATATGCCGCGTATTCCATGGTACAAAGACAAATTATGATTGAAGCAAATCAAACGCAAGTGTAATTACAATTTGGAATAAATCTAATGTCACAACTGAAAGTGAACATTGACATTGAGAACTTTGATTGTTTGTTTCCATTTTTATTTTTTGTTTATATCATAAATATGCATTGTCGTCATGTTTAATTTTAACAAAGTTTCTTATCTTTTAACACCATTTCAAGACCGAAATACGAATACCTAGTTATAACAAATTAGTCAATTTTTATTTTAAATGTATGTATTTCCTATTGATAAAATATGCGTTTTATTTAAGTTTTCTTTATAGTTCCTTATAATTTGCTGTTGGAGATAACAACAGTAACCACAACGTACAAGAAAACTAAGCTGCACAGGACTTTTTTTGTAGTTTTGTGTTCATATTTCATGACAGAAAATAGTTACCTGAAGCTTTAGTGGGGACACCCTGTATAGAGAAGTTAGTTTAGTTTCAGACCTGGATTACAAAAGGAATGGAACAAAGAGTTCACATGAAAAATAATATTATTTATAGTCAATATACCAGTATATTATAATATGCGATTATTCAACTACATTTAATAGAATGATCAGTATCAGCTTGAATACACATCTTGGATTCCAAAGTCATCATTTCATACACAGAATTGCTGTTAGGAAATTTACAAATGTGATAAGTCCTTACAGAAAATCTAGAACTCGAACACATATTTCACATTAGTATTATTTTTCAAAATATGCATCAGTTTGATTAAACTTATACTAATTATCATTACATTATTAGTATTATTACATTGTTGTTACATTATATTAAAAGTAAATTTGCTTTATACCACATTTTTACACTTTAAACTAAAATTATAATGGAAAATTCTGGAGATTTCAACGATAGATACGTCAGCAAACCCGGAGCTATTTATAAAATTTAACCTAAAATTTTGATATACAGTTCAAATACTTCCATCATTTAGTTAAAAAAAACTATAAATTATAATGATTTCTCATTTAAGCAGCAAAGCTTTCAATAGTTAGGAATTCAATTAATGAAATCTCTTAAAAAGAGTAAGCTACTTTCCACATTTAAGTGAAACATCCTGCAGATTTTCACATGAGCGTCCTTACCACAATGCCGGATGAAATCGATTAAGGTCAAAACTTGGAAGTAATCAAATAACAAGATCAATATATCTACGGAAATTACAGGTGTACGTTGTCAGTTAGTATACTGAAAACTGTAAATTCTAGTGCAACATTTTATATGTATTATTAAACTGGTGTGTACATCCAACTTTCCTGACCACAATGCAGAAAGCAAATAAATAAAATCAATACAAAATGCAAGTAAATAAAAATTACTTATCTTGTCATTGATTTTAAAACAAACAATAATAATAATATTCCTATCTACAATACAACCGTTAGAAATTAATTAAAAACATTAGCAAAAACCCGTTTACAAAAATATTAAAACGTTTGACCTGGATCTGCTACGGAATAATCCAACCTTGACCACTCACGTTACTAAACATGATAATTCAGAATCTCCGACAATAAAATTATAGTCACATTTCCACCGTGATTAACGGGTTCTATAAATCTCAATGGGACAAATTATGCTGTACCTACACTAATGCCTACTAACCAGTTGCATCACCAAATGCCAAGCCGGATCTATGGGATTATATCGGATCTTCTTTCAAAATCGTTAGAGTGGGCCTGATGTTTATCTTTCCAGCCCGAAGCTGTGAATGCCAAGTAAAATATTTTTCAAATCTCAATTCCCAAGGAGATAAATCATGGCGTGCTTAAATACTTTATTTAGGTATTTTAAAAGCATTTTTTCAAATTGGTTTTTTATCTATAAAATGTCGAACATTATGTGATGCTGTACTTTCTGTTTCTTTAGTAATAAAATTGTGGTTAAGCTCAGCTTCACTCACTAACGCGCCTGTTGAAAATTATGCAATAGTGCACCAGCCTACTATGAATCGCAAGAAATTGAAAACGCCTATATGTTTTGTAAACAATTGACGGCCGTAATAATGAAATTGTGACCTTCGTATAATACAAACGAACAAGGACGCGCTCCATTATCTCAAGAGACAATTGAATTAACGCACAAATTAGAGAGTACCGAATTAAATCTTTTTTCTAACGGTGAGCAATCTCAAATCTTTATTTTTAAATTAAATTCCATTACATAGTTTTCAACTTTCTTTTTTACATATAATAGTCATAGAATGACTTCTCGCAATTTTGCAACAGTTGCACGTCATTTTTCTGGGTTAATTTTTGAGAGGTTATACTGAATATGAATAAAAGATAAAGACATTTAGGAAGATGGAGAATCCCAAGTTACCTTGACTGACAACTGAATCTCTTTAGATAAAACGCTACAGATTATCTTTAAAGAAGCTCCAATGAGGGCTTAAAAATGTATGTAATATCTCTTGCCCGATCTAAATATTTATGAGTTGGAGACATTAATATCAAAATTTTCGATTCGTAAAAATGTAGTAGTAATGAGATATTCAGTTTATGGAAGTAACAAATATACGGAATACATCAATTCAATCCATTAATACAACAATATACTGATAAATGGAATACATCGAATATATGTACATCGAAATGGGGAATATATATTGATAGATGAACTATATAGATAACCTGGATATATCACCACATCAACGTTTACAAAAATCCATATCGTTATTCCATGTATCCATTTACATATTGGTTACAGGATCAATGATAGAACATAATTGGTAGAAAAGTGATTGACCGAAACCACAATTATTGAGCCCAAAAAAAATTCCCAAACACAGTTGCTTGAAACCACAATTTACCCAAGCGTTGATTGTTGGGCCTAAAATATTTATCGAACATAATACATGTAAACACAATTGATCGAACACAATTAATAGAACAACAATTGCTAGAAACTACAGTTTATTGAAACCATAATTAATTGTTGGGCCTAAGAAAATTCATCGAACACAATTTATCGAAACATAATTGATTGAACACAATTGATAGAACAACGGTTTATCGAAATCACAATTTATTGAAACCACAATTATTGAGTCTAGGAATATTGATCGAAACACAGTTGCTCGAAACCAAGAGTTACCCAAGCCTTAACTGTTGGGCATAAGAAAATTTATTGCACACAATTTATCGGAACAGAATTGCTCGAAACTACAGTTTATTGAAACCATAATTGAGCCTAAGAAAATTTATCGAAAAACAATTGATCGGACACAATTGATCGGACACAATTGATCAGACACAATTGAAAAAACTGTTTATCAAAACCACAATTTATTGAAACCACCATTATCGAGTCTAAGAATATTGATCGAAACACTGTTGCTCGAAACCAAGATTTACCCAAGCGTTAATTGTTGGGCCTAAGAAAATTTATCGAACACAATTCATCAAAACATAATTGATTGAAACTATAGTTTATTGAAACTATAATTACAGCATTTAAGAAAATGTATGAAAACACAGTCGCTCGAAAACAAAATTTACCAAAGCTAGAATTTTTGCACCTAAAAAAATTATCGAGTGCAATTTATTGAAACACATTTGATAGAAAAACAGTTTATCGAAACCACAATTTATTGAAATCACACTTATTGAGTCTAAGAAAATTGATATAAACACAGTTTCTACAACTACGATTTACCCAAGCCTTAATTGTTGGGCCTAAGGAAATTGATCAAACACAATTGTTTGAAACTACGTTTTGTTAAAACTATAATTACAGCATTTAAGAAAATTTATCCCATCACAGTCGCTCGAAACCATAATTTACCAAGCTCAGTTTTTGGGCCTAAAAAATAAACGAGTACAATTTATCGAAAGACAATTGCTCGAAACTGCAATTTACCGAAGTCTTAATTGTTGGGCCTAAGAAAATTTGTCGAAGCACAATTGCTAGAAACTACAGTTTATTGAAACCTTAATTGTTGAGCCTAAGGAAATTCATCGAAACACAATTTTTTGAAACACAATTGATAGAATAACGGTTTATCGAAACCACAATTATTGAGTCTAAGAATACTGATCGAAACACAGTTGCTCGAAACCAAGATTTACCACGCCTTAATTGTTTGAACGATTGAAACTATAATTATAGCATTTAAGAAAATGTATCCAAACATAGTCGCTCGAAACCATAATTTACCAAACTACAGTTTTAGGGCCTAAAAAATAATAGACTACAGTTTATCGAAACATAATTACTGGAAACTACAATTTACGGAAACCTTAATTTTTGTGCCTGATAGAGAAACAATTTATCGAAACCAGAATTTATCGAAACCAAAATTTATTGAACCACAATTATTGCCTCTAAGAAAATGTATCCACAGTCACTGATAACCATAATTTACCAAAGGCACAGTTTATAGGCCTACAAAATAATAGAATACAATTTATCAAAACCACAATTACTGAATCTAAGAAGATGAACTGAAACATAGTTGCTTGAAACCACAATTTACGGCATAAGAAAATTTATCGAACACTATTTATCGCAACACAATAGAAAAACAATTTATAAAAACCACAATTTATCAAAACTACTACTTATCGAAATTATAATGTACCAAAACTATAATTATGGAGTTTAAAAAAATTGATCGAACGTAAATGTTCAAAACACAATGACTCGAAACCCCAATTTTTGAGTCAATGAAAATATATCGAACACAATTTATCCAAACAATGCATCGAAAAAAAATTTATCGAAACCACAATTTACCGAAACCACAATTGCTGCGTCTAAGAAAATTTATCGAACACAATTTATCGACACAATTGATCGAAAATAATTGATAGAAACCAACATTTATCGAAACCAACAATTATCGAAACCACAATTATTGGGTATAAGAAAATTCATCGATCACAATTTACCAGAAGTTTTTCCTACAAATAAACCTGGAACAACATGTAACCTACAGCAGAAACGCATTTTCTAGTAGATCTATTGATGTAAATATGTTGAATTTGTACCGAAACGTCGTTTAGTATGATTGCAAAACTGAAAAAAGTGGACGTGACTACCTCCCTGGACTTTCCCATACTGGAAACTGTTCATATCGTCTTTATTCAACAGTCTTTACAACATATCAAAATTTCAACTCGATGACTCACGTCTTCACCGTGATAAGCGTTTACACTTTCACGTAAATTGCGGGTAAATATAAAAGAATGTGTAGTTCAAAACGTGACCACCGAGCTTCTGTAGATGGCGCCAAGTGGACAAGCCGCCACTGTGCTAGTTTATGTATTATTTTCCTCAAAACGGCTGTAGCACCGAGGTGAAATTTTCTAAGTACCTGGAATAGTATATTGTATGTTAAGAGCTGAAAGTGCATTCTTGCCGCTTGCGCATGAATATTGCTGGTTGAGACGAAGTCGAAACCAGCAATCATGCAAAAGCGGCAAGCGCACTTTTAGCTCGAAACATACATACTATTTTTTCGACGACTGAGCAGATTATTAATGGAAAATATCAAATTTCGTTTTATCGCAAAAATTAATTCACAATCAAGTTAACATTACTCGCGCAGTCTATATGACATGTGACGCGATTATTTCCACAAATGACGGGCGTTGTCAAGGAAACATTCGGACGTGGCTACCTATTTTGTTCACGCGGAAACCCAAAACGCTCGGCGAGCGGCAAAAAGATGAAAACGCACGCTCAGCGGCAAATGTCAACTTTCTGTTGTCAAATGACAGTGAGAAAAATCTACTTTCGATGTCAGTCGTCGAAAAATTATATTTTCTAGGGCATACAAAATCGATTTTTTTATTTTCGCGGAAAAAGATTGACGCAAAAATATAACAACAGTTAGAATAAAAAAATTATTTTTCAAAAATAGAGGGGGGAGGGGGCCGGTGCGCTTACATATATCCACGAGTGTAATATTTTTTTGCATATTCATATGCTCCATTATGCACTGAGCAATTCAGTGAAAACCCCAGCTACCTATCTTGTTTTGTTTATTAATTAAAGGGGTTTAAATTTTCAAACTTCAAAGCTTCGTAGAGGGCGCCACAGATAATTCATGAGATTCTTTAAAACACAGATCGATAGCCCTTTTCGCGGTCTATCAGTGTATGAAGTTTAAACAAATTCCTGTGGGCAGTTTTCGAGAAATGATTTTTAGAAAATTTCAAAAATTTTGAAAATTTGTAATTTAGGCCCCTTAATATTTTTCAAAACACTTTTTATATCACCTCATGTTAGCCTTCATATACTATTCAGAAAAAAAAATCAATTGAATCGATTCATCCGTTTTTGAGTAATAGGGCGTTAAACTCAAAATTTTCAAAAAATCATAGCGCCCTTCATTTTAAACCTAGCGAGTTCGGCAAAAAACTAGCAGATTTGTCTTATGACCCTCTATCGTTATCCGCGATAAAATTTTCAAAATTTTAATCACGAAAACAGTGATACCAAAAAAACATGCGTAACTTTCGCTTCCGGTTTCGGATTTTTTTGAAAAGCTTATTTTGTCGATGAATTTTCGATACACCCCCGCATTCCAAAGCGCATCAAAATCGGAGCAATACTTTCGGCTGTAGGAGCGTCACCCACCCACACACCCACACACAGACAGAAATTTTTTAAAAACCACTTTTTTGGGTTCCTAGAGGCCCAAAACGGATATTTCTGTGAAAATCTCGATTTCCAAAATTTTCATAATTCCAAGACTTCCCTATACCTATGGGTATGGGAAAGTAATAGCATTAAAATAACGTAGAACGCCTTCTCTAGTAGATCTAGGAGTCTCAAGAAGTCGAATTTATATTTTAAACGCCGTTTCGGTAGATAGTGGATTCGATAAATTGTAGTTTCGATCTATTGTATGCGATGATTTGTGTTTCGATTCATTTTCTGCACGGCCCTAAACGCCGTTTTGGTCAATTGTAGTGTTCGATTAATTGTGGTCGATGAATTGCGTTTCAACTTCTGCACCGTAAATATCGATACATCGAGAAAAAGCCTGATTAAAAATCAGCCTGCTACATCAAATCTAAAGTGTTATCTCGTGTATTACTGTAGCTACCAGAGAATTTTTGAAACTCTCGTAAAAATTGCCTAAACGTGTCCTACAAAAAGGACTCTATTTTCTACAGTCACGCCATACGTTTCAGGATATGTCATGTTATATTTAATTGCGAAATGATTATGCCTTTGATTCAACCCAATTTTAAGATTTACATATCCAACTATTTGTGGCAGTAGGGAAGTAATTACATCAGCAACACTTTTTTACGGACTATTAATGGTTTCATCTGGTTTTTCAGAATTTAGGCGAGCGTTATATGTCTATTCAACCGTTTTAGAACTAATTAAAACGTCAGGTTTATAAATCTTCTTTTATTGTTACAGAAAGATGAAATCCCCGCAAATGTACATAAAAACTATGTTTAAAACGCATTTTACAAAACTAAAACATTACCTACAACAAACGCATATAAGAAGTCAGGCAGGGAGTTACTGTTTTTAACTTTTTACGTGTATGTGTATGAATGTTTTCAATTTAATAAGCTTTAACAATAACCATGCCACAGTAGGGAAGTAATGCATTTATAGAATATACATCATTTATAATCTATTGGACTTGATAGAAGCAATCACTGGCTGGTTAAATTTCAATGCGAATTAAATTATTACTTTAACCTCGTAATCTTTAAAAATGTGCAATCGAACTCCCTGTAGTATTAGGGAAGTAATGAAGCTTTCAACTATTTTTGAAACTAGACTTTGGACAATTGAATAATTGTCTGTTTTGACCTCTCGATTTTACACTACGTTTTCAATGGCGTATGGCGTCATGCATATTATTGCTAAAGCTTTCATAGATACTACAATACCCTCAACCAGTATAACTTTTTTTATATTTGAGCTCTTTTTTCTCTCATGCATATTTCGAAAAATAATATCAATAGCTCACATTGTATACGCAGCTGTATTAGTTTCAAACCATACATCACTAATAAGACGCATAAGATTTGCCGAGGCCAAATATTAAAATAATTCTAATCCTCCAATAGGGCGCTGCTAAGCATGATAAAAAGTAACGAGATTATCTGTAAATATCTGACAAATCAAGGACTGGGTCTCAATCTGCGGCGGCGACTTGACGATTAATTGAATTAATGATTTAACGCTTCGTCCCCAAAGGAAAAAGCGACCGCGGCAACCTTTGCCGACGAAAATAATTAATAAACGCGGCTCGAGCGCAGTGACAGATAGCAAACTTTATAATATTTGGGTCAAGTTGCAGGCACACATGGCAAGTTACGTTGGCCTTTCCAGGACATATAAGGCACTGACCAGGAGTGAGTCATTCGTTTTCCACGCCAGGAGTTACTGCCCATTGTCTTGCCGCCCAAAAAGCGGACGAGGAATTTTAAAATTGCTTGTTCTCGGAGAAATTTAGGTTGAAAGTGAAATAAAGCGAGCCTGCAGGAAGTGGCAATGGACGCAAGTGCAGCGAGAAATGTCTACACGTTCGGTGTATTTTTGTGGGTTGATCTACTTTACGCTGCATTCCGTAAGCCGATTGTGCAAGACAACAAATAGTCTTAATGCATTAGGTCTTATGTACCTTGCATATTAGGCAATTACTTATATCAAAGTGCTCTTGACATACCTATTAGTGTTTTTACTTGGTATTGTAATCGCGAAAAAATCACCTTCCGAGATTTCTTCAGATCTTTACGTTTCAGGCTTTCAGGGTCTCTAGATGACGAAAAACAGGTTTTCTCAATTCCGTCTGTCTGTCTGTCTGTCTGTTGGCAGTATAACTCAAAAACTACTTTTTGGAAGATGACGATATTTTGCATGCAGATTATATATTTACCTGGCATGAAACCGTGAAAATTTCAGACAAATATATACAGGGGAAGTACCTTAAAAAAATTAAGTTTTGTTTATTTTTGAGTTAACTTTGAAATACATGGTAGTAATAATTTTCACATAGGTCAGGCTTTACATTTTCAGAAAATAGGACTCAACAGGTACAGGATAATATTACAAAAGAGTCAAAACGTTTCAACAATAAGACCATTCTGTTCAATATAGGCGCGCGCCGCACTCGTTCCAATAAGTCTGGATGGCACAGTACGATAAGCCGATGCAGTTACGATCGCTACGCAGATGCGGCGGAGTTCAAACCCCAGCGGGCTACATTTTTTAAAATTTTCAAATTGATCTAATTCGCGCGAGAGAAATTTCGTGTAAACCCCTTTACAGATTCTTTTAATGTTAAATTTCCATATTATGACGTTCCTTGTAGCGTACTCTTGATGTAGATTCCCAGCAGTCATCGTAATTGTAATCTTTGTATCAAATAACTAGTACAATATACCTACTTTCTATATTACATAGCACGCTTATATGAATTAGGTCACAAATTTAAAAAATCAATTTATTTAATAGAAACAGATATTTTCCAATGGAAATTGCATGATAAATTCAGTGAAAATCAAGAGATAATCAATTCGCAACAGACATTTTCTACACCAGATTTCCTTTTGCTTTGATTACCTAAAATTTTCTCTTGATTCTTCAAGATTTCCTTTAATTTATTTATGATTTCTCGCGATTTCCCCTGATTACTCATGTTTTCCTTCGACTTCCTCGCAGGGCCGTAGCTACAGGTTTGGGGGCCCCGGGACGACAAATAATTATGGGGCCCCCACGTTATATTCCCCTTTACCCCTACACTACTTTCATTTAGTAAGCCTTTTTTAAAAGGGTTGCTATTTGGTGTTTTTTTTCTGTTAAGATAGAAGAATGGGCATTTAAAACAGACAAAACACATATTTACTTGTCACATTGAGTTTAATATAAAACTGTATAAGCTTACTAACCAGTTGGCTAAGGCGTTAGCTTTATACTTCAGCGGTCCCGGTTATTATTATTAATTTAGTGGTAGTCGTCTTGGTGTAAAGAATACAAGGTGAAACGTTCCCGGAGATGCGCAGTCGTTCAGAAAGTAGAGGGGAGCTGTCAACCAATCTCCAATGCGCCTACTCAGGAAATTCATCATGGCCGCGATCATGGTGTAACCATGGCCGCGATCGTATATTGTTGCTGGCACTGTCAGTGGATATCAAATTCGAGGTTAGCAGGTTAGGTTTTTCGTCAGTCCGACACAAACTGACTCAAAACCTAACCTCGAATTTGACATAGACAACGTCTTCAACAATACACTTCACTACTACCATTCGTGCCCTTTGTGGGCGCATTTCTTATTGGTTGAATTTGAGGCTCCACCCACAATGCATCTATTCTGCAGAACGTTACGCATTGTATTCTATGCACCATGGTAGTCGTTAAATCACGCAAAAGGCGCCTATCGCCATGTAAAAACGTTCAGTTTTGAAAATGATCGTTCGGCCTTACCTACAATATCCTAAGTCTACACAGGTTGCGTTTTATTGAAATCAAGATCACATTAAATTCTGTTTGCTAACTTTATTACAAGCAAAGTCATTGATTAGGTATTTTATCAAAGTTAATTTGTTGAGCTCTATCGTTTTCAATTGAAAGCAAAGCTAGATTGCTGAGCCTTTCCTGACCCATAATGCTTCGTAGGGATGTTCCGAATATACAAAAATTCGTATTCGCGAATACGAATACCGAATACAAATACTCTTATGAATATTCGCGAATACGAATACATGACCTTCAGTGAATAATATCAACATCAACATCGTTTTTGTACGCGCTGCAAATTTTAGAAATAGTATGGAAAATAGTTTTGTTTTTTATTTAATGTTATAGAATGGTTAATATTTAAAAAAATGTTTTATTTAATGTATGAATATCTGTTTTATATTTTTATTAAAATTCTTATCTATATTTCTATAATTTTAATGTCAAATACTCGTATAATATTCGTGTTAATTTTGGCGAATACGATTACGAATACAAATATTGAAAATATAGCGAATACTCGCGAATACGAATACGAGTATTCGGAACATCCCTAGTGCTTCGTATGTAATTCTTGATCAATTTCAGTTTTGAAAATGACCGTTCGGCCTTACCTACGGTCGCAGGAACTGTTGTACATAATACATGCTGTACACACATCAGGATAAAGTTGGAAAAAGTGAGCTGTGATCAACTATTAACAGATTTGCAAATTTCTTGACGCTGCTAATTTTCTCAAGTTTGGCAGTTTGGTTCAATACTTTTTTAAGACAACTTCGTAAAAAAACTTCCTTCGCTTTCGGGGGCCCCGGGGCGCTCGTGATTTCTTCTGAAATTTTGGTGGTTCTTTTCATCATTTACTACAGGTTTGTCTTTATTTATTTTTTTTATAAGGAGACATCTAGACATTCATATTAGTTAAAAATATAGAAAAGTGCCAACCGGTGTAGTATTTAAAAAAAAGAAGCATTGCAGGTATATAGGATGTCCGTTTATTAGTACGTTCCTTAATTATAACTTTACTATTAACCAAAAAAATTCCGATCTGGGGAATGTTCTTAAAAGTGTATTTTTTAATGAAATCATCACTATGCACCTTGCACTTTGAACAAAGGATTTGCTGGTCAAAGTCAAAAATTTATTTAAAATTTAGTACCTTCTCAAGCTTGGATCATTATATTCCAAATTAGTGTTAAAACTAATATATTTTTTAGAGGGTGTTCAAACTCCTATTTTAAAAATCGACTATTTCAAGTCCCTTTTAAATAATTTTAAAGAGTAAATTGTATATTAAAGTTTTTTATGGTCGCCAAGGAAAGTAGCTACCCTATTGACCTATCATAAAATACAAGATGTATAACAAACAAAAATAATTAAATGAAATGAAGTCCATATTAAAATTTAAACGAATTGTATTGATATTTACTAAAACATATTTTAAGATCATATAATTTGGTAATGCTGCATTTAAGATAAAACAAAATAGGACTGAAGGCAAGATCCAAAGAGACTTTAGTAGCCACAAGAAAATACAGGGTGTTTCATTTTAAAAATACAACTTATAAAGTACAGTTTTTTGAGACTCCCGGCATATGTGCGACCAATTTTAAAATGTGACCTTTTGTGTGGCCAATTGCGGCAAGAAAATACATTTTATTTTAAAAAAATCACCTTTATAATATGCCTTCTTCAACAATTAACGTTTCCCCAACTTCTAATCGGAGTTTTTGTCATCTGAGTAACAATATACAGTTGAATCATATAACGGTGGACGCGTTTATTAGGAACTCTTAGTGATAACGTACATACCAACATACCATCTTCAAGGAAATACTATTTCCACGAACAATGTACAATTTTATCGGCTATATGGGCTCCATAACTCAGTGGTAACCATTCTGGCTACTGATCGAGAGTTCGATCCCCGAGAGGTTTTTAAAAATTTTAAAAATGCGGATGAAAACCTCTACAGAATGCCATTATTCGGAAGTGATGTAAACCGTGGGTTCCATGTTACTACGATGTGTAGCATGTAAAAGATCCGTTGCTAGGGTTGGAACTCCTTAGACTAGGCAAAATTCTAAGTAGGACTAACGTACCTGGTACTCATGCCTAGACCTTGTCCACGGGGTTGGCAAAAAGGTCTACTTGCTAGACATGGGTCTCCCCAAAAATACTACTGCTACTACCGGCTATACGTAACCCCCTTTTTAGACTTCCAGGTGAAACGAAGCAACTTAGTTATCGTAAAATCGGATCCAATTTATTGCCCAGATTATTTTTTTATAACGAATTTGTCTCATCCTGAACGCGCTCTAAGCTAAACTTTAATAGGCAATGCGAGATGGGCGTTTTACTGTTAGCAGTGGAGATAGTATTGATTATCGGTGTTGTTGATTTGATACGGGAATGCACCGGACTGTGAAGGCATTTGAATAAACATTTTTAGTAAGCAGAAATAGATCTATTTCTTCAAAATGAAAAAAACCTAAAATGCTAAATAATGAAATATCGATCCATAAATTCAACTCTGTTTAGTAAACCCGTAATGAACGTCAAGTGTACGGAACCTCTTTGGAGACATGTTGCAGTTTGGTTACAGCCAAAATCTACTGTAGAATGGATACCATTATAATACAAAATACAATTTTACTGTACTAAAGAATGATTAGAATAATTGTAAGTAAAAGCACGGCCCCGATATATGAATGTAGTAAAAAAAGCTTTATGGTTATGATTTGATTTAAAAAACATCATTTGTTTTTTGCTGTACAAAAAACAATATGTCGCACAATATTTAAATAACATCTCACATTAACTTATAACCAGATTTCTAATAATTTATGTATGTGTATTGTTTAATGATTTCTTTAAGGTTTCCTCTGAAATCCCTTGAATTCTTCTGATTTCCCTTTAGTTTCATTCATTTCCCCTAATTTTCCCATTTTTGGACACCAGATGTTGCTTGCGAATCAAACCTTGGTGAAAATGCTCTATCCAAAGAATGGCATGAAAAATCGTAATATTAAATTGCAAATAACTACAGTTTAATCATATTTTTTTTAAATTGTCGACTTCACAACTTGGACGAAGTAACGATTACAAACTTAATTTTAAAATCTGCTGTTTTAAAGTACTACAAATATAATGCAGATTTAAAAACAAGTAGCAACAATCGATATTTCACAGGAAAATTTGCCCAAGTATAATACATACAGAGTGTACCAAAAAGAATGAAACATCGCCTAGTCTAGAGAGATATTATTCTCATCAAAATAAATATATAGACGCAGGGTCGTAGTTTACACCCTAGGGCCTAGGAGTCCGTGGATCACATAAGATTCGGAAAGTAGAATTACATATTTAAGTTCGTTTATAAATGGAAAAGCAAGTCATATTTCTTGCAAATGTTCTTTGAAGCATTCTGTTGTTGGAAAAAGTTGCGTTGTGTCACGCCAATTTGGGAAATGTTAATTGGCGAGGTTAGGTGGTACTAGTTATTTAATAAAATATACCGATAAAGACAACAATAACATGCCTTTTTTATATTAAAACATAACATACAAACACATACGAATATGTTAATATGTAGACATTCAAAATAGCGAATTATATATAAACGAATGCCGGGAACTCACTAAAATCCTCCAGAAAACTCAAAGTGAGCAGACAGGCGGTGGAGACGCAATTGTTTATATGCTTAGGAGCTGACCAGATTATCAGTCTTGGTTAAAGTAACAGGAACCGGGTTGTGGAGGTGCGCTGTTCTCTTATACAATGAGAAAGAATTCCTTAATCTCGGGATACTTTTCGAGTACAATAGGTATTGTCAGCTGGGCATGAGCTGACTTCACCTCGTTGAGGAATTCATTTCACTTTCTCGTCTCCAATATATAGCCCATCGTTTGTCGAGTAGGATAACCGGCCGTTTATTGCTCTTGCAATGGCCTTGTCACATTACGCAGAGGGTAAACTCGCAACCCTATCCGCAGTGACTTTGCCGCTCGAGATCCTAACACTGTGATGAGATGGAACGCACGCTGATTCGAGAAACTGCAGTGCGACGTTTAGGAAAGTTCGCTTACATTCTTCGTGCGACAAACACCCACCAAACTTCACGTTAAAGAAATTTCTTAAATGCACGCACACAATTGACTACGAATACCCACTAGTTTATAGACTCCGCTGCAGTTGAAATAAGAAATGTTTTTAGCACTGTGCACTACGAACATTTCAAAAACATAGTAGGTACATTTAAACCATTTCAATAATATCATATCTGTAAGTCATTCTGGAGTGCCTAAACTTGAAAAATAATCAAGCGCCTGAGTACGTAGGGATCTTTCTTGATAAGACGCATTCAAAAGTAATAATTTGAATATTAAAAATGTAGTTGAACAAACATACAATGGAGTCAGTATTATGAATGGTGGAAAAACGGTGTCAATATCTTGCTGGGTAAGGCTGTTAGTCAAGAATATCCATCAGCTTGCGTACCATATGGCCATTCTCCACCCCATCAGTTGAGTTTAGTACTGAATCATGGGGTAAAAATGTGCCTTAACATAAACTTGTATACGACAACGCCAATGATGCTGAAATCGAATGGGATCAACCCGAACATTTTCAAAGAAAGAAATAGTTCTCAGTCTCGTTAAAAATTTCAAGTCGGTGGTTATTTGTTTGAAGCAGATCTTTGAACGAAAAAAACATCCAGAGAAAGTTACAGGGCTTTTACACATTTTTAACTTTGATTTGATAGTAACTTCGATGTTCTACAAATTGTCGACGATACTTTGGCCTTACTGCAGAAAGCAGAAATCGACTTCTTCCAAGTAGTGTCCTTCATGAGAAAGTCCAAAGAAAAACTATTAAAACTGAGATCTACTTTGACAATCTTATTGAAACCACAAAATATAAATTGCTTCGAAGATGATAAGCATCTTGAAGAGAAGAAAAGTCAAAAAAAAAACAAACTTTTGATTACGAATGCGCTGAAGGATGGTGTTCTGAATTACAAACCTAATGCCATGAATCTTACTACTCGACGCAGTGACCACAGAAATTACAAATATAATTTAGGGTCTTGAGGCTACAGAACTGTAACTGAAACCATGTGGAATTGATTTTAAAATTTTTCATAACGTAGCAATTAGCGAGTGCCGAAAGATCCGTCAGTGTGTTAAGAGTGTTGGGAGGGTGCGCGAGAAAAGTCCAGACCACCTGACTCCTTTATTTAGAGAAAAAGTTCGACAAAGCCGTTAGCACAAAAACAATAGAACAAAACTGGAATAATCAGACAAATAAAATAAGCAACATCGAATCAAATCAATGGTAAAATTCAAAATACATATATACGCATGAGCCTTCAAAATGACGTTCGCTTCTGAGATGCTCTCATAGAGAGCATCCTGACCGTTCTACCCGCGCGATGCTTTAAGCAAGCGCCGTTGAAAAGTTACAAGGGATCGGTGTTAGATGGAAATGCAAGTATGTGGAGTACATCTGGGTTGTGTAATAGCCTGAGGGTCTGCAGGAGTACGATGACACAAAAAAGAACGTGCAAATCTAGCTTTGTTAGCAATTGGGAAAGATGTCTTGAATGATATAAATATAAAGAAATTACCTACATAAAATGTGTTTAAAAATTGTTTTGAACAGTGACTGACCGGAACCCATATGTTTGTATTTGCACCGAAGCTTTAATAACCTTAAAACTCGCCTAAATAAAGCCAAACATTCCTTAATAAAAAAGGCACTCTTATGAAGTTAGCAGCCCCAGAAGATACATTTTTATTTTTTTATTTTCTTCACTACCCAAAAACCACTTATTGGGTCAAATTCAAACATAAAATGTTAGGGTTTCATTACTTTTCTCAAAGGCTCATATATAACTGAAAATACAAAAACAATAAAAGCGGTAACGATACCTTTCTTTTATCGTATCATTTTTCTTCGTTTGTCGTATGAACCATAAGAACTACGGTGTACTAGATCTATTACTGTTTTATGTGTTTTATTTAATATCTCGACTAATCGTGAAACACAGTTACGAGTAGTACACATAATTGAAATTTGCGTGAAAAGCTCTATTTAGATCCGTAAGAATTGAATATTACCCTCATAAAGAGAAATATACTTGATGATGCTTACAAAAATCTGTAACGTAGAAAGTTGCCTTCAGAAAGTGTTTATAGGTTTTAACAATTCTTATTAATAACGCATCTATGCTTGAAAAATAAATTTGACAGTTATTCGTTATGTCGCGATGTCAATAATTATATTTACCAGACTTGATATCTATTTTGATATTATTAAGGCATAGTGGACACTGCGCTATAAACATTTAAGTAAAAAGGACAGAACACTGCTTAATTAGCACATGAAAAACATGGTATTTAAAATTATAAAAAAGTGGAATATCCACAGCATAAACAACGAAAATTCTCACATTGCTAGAATGTTACAACATAAACGAGGGACAATGCTGAAAATTCACATGAAAATTCTTTTATCTGCGCTATACAAGCCGGTAGTGATAAAACTGCGTGATCAGCTCGTGAAAAACCACCCCGAGATATTTCCGAAATAACATAACGATTATTACCAGTATACTATGTATATTTAAAACGAGTCACTCTTAATTATACTACTCGATGTGTAATATTTATTGTTTCGTAAAAGCCAAACTCAACAGTTTCGAATCGTTCTTATATAAACCCACCGTCGCAACGCACAAGATCAATTTGTTCCCGATGGCACAACACTTTCTAAGTCCATCAAACCTCCCACAAGTTGCCAGTGAAATAAAAAGAAATCACAATGTGTAGCAGCTAAGCTCATTGTGGATCCAACAATTTATTTGCCGTTTAACTATCGCACAAGATCTGGCATCTTAAGTGGACCTCCAACTCATCGCTTTCAGAATCCAATGTAAGCACAAGCTGAACGTGGAGAAAAGAACTGTGAAATTAATTAACTAGGAAACGGCTCTTACATCTGAAAACTTGTCGCTGGTGTTAGAAACATGTTGAATTAAAGATTAGACGTTTACACTGCAATACGTTGTAGCCGTGATTAACCGTGTAGAAATAATTTGTTCTTGGTTCTAATTGCTGATTAGCATATTTAGTTAGTAATGTGGTATAGCAAGTATAAGATTAGAATAATCATATCAGTTGTGGAGCTCTAGTATACGGGGTGTAGGTTACGTATGTCGCAATATTTCAAGGTGGTAATCCTTAGCCAATTTCTAATAATAATAATAATAATATTATTACATATATTATTATAGCGCTGATTACCCATATTCCATCGATGGTTAACTGCAGATCTTGGTAAATATCACATTTTAAGTGGTCCTGTCCAAGTATACGGTGTGCCACAATAATAAGAAAATTATAAGAAAAAGATGGTATAAAGTACGTTTTTTTCTTATAAAAATTTTCAAGGTCAAAGAATTTAGGGTTTATGTTGGTATAACTTGGATTCCTTTAAAAAATATATGTTGGTAAAATTTGTTTTAGTAACTTTATATAACTAAAAATTGGTGGGAAATTTAAAATCTGGTATTAAAGTTCTATGTACATCAAAAGCTCTTGCTAATCTTTCGTAAACATCTTCTTCTGGTGTGTTAAGATGCAGATCCAACAGTTCCTCTGCACACTTCAGAAATGCTTTTTTACATTTAATTTTAAAAGATTCCGTTTTTTACGCGTATTCAGTTTCAAAAAAGAATAACTGACAATTTAATTTTAAATGTCAAAGTGACAAAAGTCGTTTATAGAAAAACCTGACGAAAATAAATTTTCTAATAACTAAAAAAAAGCAGTTTTACCAATTTTATCTTGACCTTGAAAATTTTTATAGGAAAAAAACGTACTTTACATGTATTTTAGACCACTTTATATCGAAAAAGAAGAATTTTTGAACACTTGTTTATACGAACTTATTTTCTTAAAATTGGCGAAGGGAGAAGGACTACCACCGTGAAATATTTCGACGTACCTACTTACGTTACACCCTGTATGTTAAGATCACAAGACAATACCTGTTGAACAATATAAAACATTTTGTATCTAAAGTTTTGATTAGAGAATTTGACCTCCACCATAATCTAGCATCCTTGATATTAAACAAATTATATATGAAGTAACTAATCTTTACTATAATGTGGCTGCAATAATTATATGATGGCATTTTAAAATATTTAAATATAGTTTAGATTAAATTAAAAACGATAAATAGAAAAGTTGTTCATTTTGGTGAGCTCTATCACTGGTTAAAATATTTGCACTCATTTCCATAACACCCTGTATAAATAGTACTTTCTTGACGATTAGACGTTAAGCATCACTCTCATTATCGTTTTTTTTTGCCAGATAAAATATATTTTGGAACCATAATCTTGTTTATTGGGCCTCGATAGCGGGCGTAAAATGGCTTTTATGGCCTTAGGGCCTATACAGTTGCTAAGCAGTATATAACAAGCACCCACAATGTAGTATAGCACCACCAATAATCTGCAATGACGTCATAGCACACCAACAATTCACATCTACAGCACAACGATGAGGCAGTAGTCTGTAGCCAAAATACTGAATCCGTGAATTTTGTCCATTTTAAGTACCTAAATGAAATAGAACGTTGTATGTACCACGTGCCTAATCCCTATTATAGCTCGGGAAATTTAAAGCTCTCCGCTTCGCGTCGTTCTTTAAACATTCCCTGGTGCTATAATCTATTGATTATGCCCTTAATACATAAATAACTATTACGGTTTTATCTTTCCTGCGAACCAGATTACATTAACCAAGCAATAGAAGAAATTAATTACAATCTACAACGTATTTTAACATTTTCGATGAAAAATGGTCTTACTTTAAATCCCTTAAAGTCTGAAGCCATGTGTTGTGGTACGAGATCTATGTGCAAAAAAGCTCTTTCGTTGCGGTCTACAAATATAGTGATTGGTGAAAATACGATCCCTTTGAAAGATAAAGTTAAAAATCTGGGTGTAGTGCTCGACAATCATTTATCCTTCGACCATAACGTAAATCTAAAGTGCGGTTTATGCTATGCTAAATTCAAAAATGTACTTCCAGCTAAAACTAAATGGAAGTTGGTCGATAGCCTAGTTCTAAGTAATGTGGATTTATAAATTTAATAATTCAAGTAAATTGAATTATATTAATATTCCAATTATAGGACTATTTGATTTATGAGATTATTCAATGAATTGTTGCATGTGCAAAACTGCAAACTAATGTAAATTGAGCCTTTTGTATATGTTTCGTTATCATTGTTTATGCTAAGTTGTTGGCATTTCAGTATGAAATTGAATTTTATAATTCATTTACCTACACAATTTAAAAATGTTGTTGAATCATAATTAGTCAGATAATTAGTTGAACATTCGAATAGTTGAATAATTAAAATTATTGTATACTATTTAGTTATTGGAATTATTCAACTTTTTGAAATATTTAAGTAACTATCCGAATCAAAATATCAAAAAAAGCCACAGCACTGGTTTGAACTCATTAGTTGAATTGGTTTTAAGTAAGATTAAGGTTTATTGAATTTGCTGTGTATTTGGATGGAGGGGAGCCTAATGTAGGTCACATGCGACGCATTACCTGTGTTGCATTTCCCGCGCAGTATGAATGGTCCTCCACCCCGAAACGTAAAAGAAGCTGAAGATTATGAATGAATAAATCAAGTATTAGTAAACTGAGTATTCTTCTTTCAGAAATTTACAGCACTATTTTTTTTGTTTTGAAACAATTGTTTAGGAAAATGCTAATATTGATTTTGAAGAATAAAGAAGCTTCTTTGATATAGGGTGAATGGAACTTAGGCTCAAACTAATGTTTATAGCACGAACATTCCAACAAAGAATCATTTAAAAACGTTTGAACCAAGTGTTATAAAAATTATGACCTATATATACTTCGATTATATGGCCAATAGCTTTTGTCGAAAAGAACTAATTGCTTTAAATGGATACGTGACAATAAGAATTCACGGTGGTTAAAAGATAATTAACCTCTCGTTCGCTCTGATTAAAGCGTATTCTGAGATTTTACTGCTGCCTTGGAGTTTTAAAATAAACCGAGATCCTTTGTTGTTTTGTTGCACGTTAAATTTGAAACCGAAGCGGTATTTCTAATTATACAACCCTAAACGACAGGTGTATCATAATACCCACATCCGCTGAGCCGTTGTACTACACAGGGTGGGCTTTCTCGTCTCGAACAATGGTATCCCATTTAGGTAACGATTATCCACTTCTTGCATACAATGCGGCGCTAACTACAGTGTGATCAATTGAATTTACTGTGAAAGGTGCGTAGTCTGGGATGGCGGCGTTTCTTTGATAGCAGAGTACAATCAAACAGTATTCAAATGCTATAGTTGTTATATTTAGTTTTATTTATTTAAACGATTTGAATGGGCGAACAAGAGCGTTTTCATTAAAAACCTTCCTATATTCGCAATGGTTTGCAATAGCCCAATGGAGAATGTTTTTTTAAATTTATGTATTTAATATTACAAGAGACACCGATTTATGGATCAACGAAGACTATCCTAAGGAAGTACAAGAAGAACGGAAAAAGCTAATTCCTTTTATGAAGGAAGCGAGATTAAAAGGACAAAAGGCGCTGATAAAATACAACAAACTAATAATAAATAATGAAGTATATGATATTGATAGAAAGGAACTGGCAATACAACAACAGCCGCAAAAAGAGAAAGGCGGAGAGACAAGCACTAGTACCAAAAGATTAGTCAGCGAAAGGTCACCCAAAGAAGATGTGTTAGAAGCACAGCTAAGAAAAATCACAAAGACTTCGAGAACAAAAAAGTAATTAAGAAAGAAGAGGACCGGAAAAAAGATAACGACAAAAGCAATGAACATGAAAACGAAGAGGGAACTAAAAATGAGAAAAATACGGGAAAGAACAATAGAAATGAAAAAACAGAAAACAAAGAATGCAAATACAGAAAGGCAGGGACACAATGCACCAATTTAGGCACATGGAATATACGAAGTCTAAACGGAAAGGAAATAGAATTAAGTGAAGAATTTGAGAGGGCAAGATTGGAGATACTGGTGATAGCAGAAACAAAGAAGAAAGGAAAAGGCAAGGTGGAATTGGACAACGGGCATCTATTATTATGGAGTGGAGTGGATGAAAAGGATAGAGCGAACGCGGGAATAGGTTGTATACTCCATAGAGACATCAAAGAAACAGTAAACAAGTGGGTAGCAGTATCAGAAAGAATACTGACCATTGAGTTTAAAAATAAAACAAGCATGAAAACAGTAATAGCAGTATATGGACCTGACGAAGATGAGAAGGCTGAAAATAAAGAAAAGTTTTGGGACGAGCTAAGTGAAACAATGGAAACAACTAGAGGTAATATTTTTATTGCTGGGGATTTTAACGGAAGAGTTGGAATAAGAGATCATACATATACATCAACTATAGGAAAATATGGAGAAAAAGAAACAATAATGGGAAGAGACTCTTGAATTTCTGTATAATACATGACTTAATAATAACGAATACTTTCTTTAAACACAAAGACATCCATAAGTTCACAAGAGTGCAACCAAGTAGAGGCGAGAGATCAATTATTGATTACGTATTAGTAGAACGAGAGAACAGGTCAATAATACGAGATGTTAGAGTTAAAAGAAGCTTTGAAATAAACAGTGACCATTATCTAGTAGTAGCAGAAATAAGAACAGATGAAGAGGAAGCTAAGAAAAACAAAGTAGTAGACCAAATGAAAATATATCCGGAAGTGATAAAATCGTACAAGCTACAAGACAAAGCAGTAGCAACCAGATATGAGGAAGAAATAAATGCAAAATTAACAAAAGAAATGAAAATAGTAGAAAATACAGATATAGAAGAAATGTGGAAAATATTTAAAAGTGTTATCACCGAAGCAGCACGTGAGGTATGTGGAATAATCAAGAAGAACAAACATAAGAGACAAACAGCTTGGTGGACAGAAGAAATTAAACAGGAAGTAAAGAGTAAAAAGGAAAGATGGCGAGCTTATTTAAGAGATAAAACAGAAAAAAGTTATGAACGGTACAAAGAACAAAGGATAAAGGTAAAGAACTTAGTTAAGCAATCAAAACAGAAAACATGGGAAGATTTCGGGAACAAACTAGAGAGAGACAGAAAAAACAACCAGAAGCTGTTCTATAGAGTCCTAAAAAATATCAGAGGAGACAAAAAAGTGAACAGTTTAGCAATTTCAAATGAGGCAGGAGATATATTGACAAAAGAATCAGAAATAATGGAAAGATGGAAACAATATTTTCAAGGGTTACTTAATGACGAATCAATAACAGAACAGCAAAGAAATGAAGACCAAGAAATACAACAAGAAGAGCAAATAGAAATAAATGAAGGCCAAGAAATAGCAAGAGAAGAACTAATAGATGCTAACAAACAGTTAAAGATAGGTAAAACACCAGGAAGAGACAAAATTACAACCGAAATGGTCAAAAACATGGGAGAAGAAGGAACATTACTACTCTTGAAGATCTGCAATAAAGTATGGAAAGAGGAACAAGTGCCAAAGGACTGGGAAATGGGACTAATTCTACCATTACACAAAAAAGGCGACAACAAAGATTGTAGTAACTACAGAGGTATCAATCTATTAAGTACAGCAGTAAAACTCTTCGAAAAAATAACCGAAATAAGATTAAGAAAACAAATCGAACCATCGCTATCAGACACCCAAAGTGGATTTCGGAAAAATAAGTGCACTTTAGACCACGTATTCGCTATAAAAGAAATTATCAACAGAACCCTAGCAAGAAATAGAACAGCATATATAGCTTTCTTAGATATGGAGAAGGCCTTTGACAAAGTGCCAAGAGCGAAAATATGGGAAATCTTAAATAAAAAGAAGGTGGAGCCAAAACTAATCAGAGTAACCAAATGTTTGTACAAAACAACGAGAAATTGTGTAATAAGTAAGAATTTGATATCCGAAGAATTTGTCACCAAAGAAGGAGTAAGACAAGGGGGAAGTTTAAGCCCACTGTTATTTATAACTTTTATGGACGAACTGATCAAAAAGACTCAAGGATTAGTAAAACCAATGTTTTTAGGTTACAGAAATTTGGAAACAATTAGCGTCTCAGAATGCGCCTTCGCGGACGATATTGCAATTGTAGCAAGAAATGAAAAAGAGTTAGAGGAAAATATCAATATTTGGAATAAAGTACTAACTGAAAATGGGATGAGATTAAATAAAAATAAGAGTAAAGTTATGGCTGTATCTGAAGAAAGAAAGGAAATACACATAAGAGTAGAGGGGGAACTAATAGAACAGGTTGACAGTTTCCAATACTTAGGGATTATTTTGGACCAAAAAGGAAGGCAGGATACTGAACTAAATGCTAGAATCAAAAAGGCAAATAGAGTATATTACGCGATGAGTAAGTGTCTCATAAATAAAAAGGAAGTGTCATCCCAAACAAAAATGAAAGTCTACAAATCGATATATAGGCCTATTCTGACATATGGATGCGAATCATGGGTGCTAACAGTAAAAGATAAAAGTAAGATTAGAGCAACAGAAATGAAATACTTACGAAGAGCCAAGGGAGTGACAAAACTAGATAGAGTGAGAAATGAACAAATTAGAACAGACCTTAATATAGAACCAGTCGAAGAATACATAGAACAACGACAACTAGGATGGTGGGGACATCTCCAAAGACTAAACAGCACAGCACTTGTTAAAAGAATCTGGGAATGCAAACCACCGTGGAAGAAAAAAAGAGGAAGACCGAAAGAAACTTGGGACAACACAATAGGAAAAATCCTAAAGAAGAAAGAGAAAACCTGGACAGAAGCAAAGAAACTTGCACAAAACAGAAAAGACTGGAAAATGTTTATAAAGAAGTAGTTTTAAGTTTGAATTGTATTTTAAGTATGAATTGTATTTTAGTTGAATTTGGCCCTTACACCCTCCGGGTAAAAAAGGGATTTGATTATATATATATATATATATATTACAAGCCAAGAAAACACCAACAAAATGTTCACAAAATTATACAGGAGGATTTCTCATAATCCCAGCAGAACCTAAGATCCATCTAAACTTGCAACAGTTTCGACAAAATGGAAAAAGCAGCACATTCTTACTTTTGCAAATAGTATTATAGAAAACAGAAAACGACAGACTCTACGACAGGATAAGGGAATGCTGAATCTTAGGACAAAATTACAAAACCATACATTTGTGAAATCACTAACTTGAGTTCAACAAAATAATTATTAAGACAGCATCAGCAAGTTTATAAGAAAATATTTCGCAGATGAAAGAAGCAGCTAGACGAACTGGAAGGAGGCTGAAAGAAAGATATTTTCTGATTAAATACTTCTTTTTGTGGCGATGTTGCTAATTTAATATTGAATTCTAACATTTGTTAGAGTCAGATTATTCAAATAGAGAAATAAAATACCGGGTTCTCCAATAGATATATATATACCCTCTGGGGGTATATGTTGTCAGAGAAGATTTATTAAAAACATACATTCAGCATGAAAATTCGCATTTCAGTATTTATGTATAGACATACGAATAGTACAGGGTCAAATTAATATTTTAACTATCGATTACTGGCGTTACCACTCTTCTTATTAGTTAAATAACGGACATACAGAGTGCGTACAAATAAGTGTGTAATCGGATTTTTGAATAATCGGTAATAGCAAATCAGTAGCAGTATAATTCGGATGTAGCGGCCTAACCTTGTAGACGGAGTCATTTTAATAATTATAAAGTTAGAATAAAAATATCAGCCGGGCACTTTACTAAAGTTGATATAATTAGAGCCGATTTATAATTTAATTATTAAACCCTCAGTTACGACATCACAATATATTAAAGAGATATAACAGAAGCCAGCGTTTTAAATATTAATAAAAAATAGAATTTTTTACCTTATAGAAATGGAAGAACGACCTTATCAATCAAATGAAATATTTGCAAAATAGTTGGCTTGGTCGAAAATATCTTGTTGGGCCCGAAAAAATCGTCTAGCGCGAAGCTAGTGCCGTGGGTCGATCTGACTTCAAGCAGAGAGGTTGTGAGTGATGTGGCCGTTATCATTCCGTAAATGTAGCTGTTTGGGAGAGTCTACTGTGTGAATTTTTGGACATAACTTATCTGAAATTCCGAATTTCGTCTCGTTTGAGTGCAGAGAAATGCCATGTCAATCTCCGATCAGATAGTACATTTACCAGCGTGTAGATAATGTCAACTGCTCGTAGTCAATCTTTGAACTGGCTCTATCCATCCTGTATTCGAAAAGCCGATGCAATCCTGACAGGTCTTCCATCATATCGAGTGCAGAACGACGCTAATTCGCCCGATAACAACCTTGGAGCTGTTTATTCTAATTTCATCGCAACCCGGTAGTCAAGTACGGCTTTTACTTTCAATGCTGCAATTCCGAGCCAACCTTTGGCCCTTAGCGGGGCACTGCCCGACCAGGATCTTGACTCAGCACTAGGTGACTGAAACTTCCCTTGATTTTCACATCTTACGGTCGGTTGAATTACTGCAGAAGCTAATCTGAGTGAATTTTCCGCAAATTTTGAATATGTACTAAAATAATTGCATTCGTAAATTTCCGCCAACCAAATAATTTTTGGGGCGTAGCCCTATTACAAGTGCAGTGACGGCTTATTACCATTGCAACAGTTTATCTATATTGTTTTCACATGTTGGATTGCTTCACAGGCGAATATCTGTTAGGGGTTTTGCTTTCGGATAGCGCGACGTGACGTCAGAAGCAGGTAGAGTCTTACGGATTGTTTGTTGTGGTTTTGGTCTTCCGCTGATGCCCACTTAGAGTACTCACTTAGAGTACTTTTTCTACTCCCATACGTAAAGCAGCAGCTTCACATACTCCAGACAGTGTGTAAAGTAATACTGTATCGCACCAGTGCAGTAGGGCAGTGATACAAAATATAAATAATACTTGTAGATATATTCTGAATAATTGAACTTTAAATTGAAAAATTGTAATATTACCATTAATAACAATTATTTATAATAGAAAAAATAAAACCTAACTACTTTTTCTTAATTCATTTTTAAATGTAATATTGCGGAAAAACTATAGTGTGCAACATATGCTTCCAGCCTTTTTTACACCCATATGGTTGCGCCAGTCGCCGGCAGCTCGTGTCCACGCTCCTGTAAAAATGTCAACTTCGCGCACTTATTCCATAATGGACTATTTATGAATGTTAATGGATTTCTTTAATTTACTGTATGGTTTTCATTTGTGCAGTTACGCGTTTTCTAGCAGTAAAATAAACTCTTCAGAAATCCCACAAGGTAAGTAATACTTATATCTATATCGCCGAGAGGGATATTCTTTTGGTAGAAGATTTCCCCATTACGCCATTAGCAGACAAATCACCATGTGGTGCCTTTAAAAAGTAACATAAATTTGTCCCCTTATCTTGCCAGTTACAATTATTTTGGATATCGCGAGCGATATTTCAGTCCAATACCCGCTCCTCGCTCTGAGCTAGTGGACCCCTGTAAGCTTGTTATCTGTCGTAAATGGGGACTCCCTTGTAACAATCTGCTGTTATATATTTTTCCAGGCACCCCAACAATGTATCTAAACCTTCGCACATTATTAAAAAACATCCTTTGTAGAGTTACAATTGATGTTTAAAGAGCTTTTTGTTCTCTAGACCAAAAATATGAAAGCTGCATTTTATGTCAACCATATTATAACTGCCGTTGTTAAGTAACTACACGATGATGTCATTCAAGGTAGGTATTTTCAGCTTTCCATAGAGATTTCTTGACGATGAACTTTTTAAGGTCGTTCTGCGATATCTGATGTAGGTTTTCTTTTTATTTGTCCAGGTGAAACAATTATATACATAATTTAATATATTGCTATGATCTAATAGCTTTTATTTGATTTAATTTAATTTAAATATTATTCTCAGGGTTTTATTTAAAATTTTGATTTAAATCTTCCCTTTTGTCCACAGTCTTTTCCATGCAATTGTAGTAACTTTAGTTATTCGACTGTATCTCAGGGCTACTATTAAAATCAGATTAAGACATAAACAACGAATAACTATAATGCAAGATATAGGAAAATTGTATTTATTAAGCAATTAATATATGCCTTTATCATACGTTTAACACTTTTGTTAATAATATTTGATAAATACTTAATTTCAGTTAAATGAATTTTAGATTAATATTACTGTCTGTTTACAATTTTATGATTATGTAATTTATTATTCAATTGAATTAAATTTTAATAACTCTGTAAGTAGCAGATATATTTTATATTACTACTTTCCTTTTATATGTGTCTTGTTTTAAATTGAAAGTTAATAGACGCACTTTGTAAACTTCTATCTTCGAGCTCTTTATCTTATATAATCTTCTATTCGCCAGATCTCTGCTACAGCTACCCTCGTTGTAGTTAGCAGCACATCCTTGTTTAGTAGTAATCGATGCACTCACCAAGTTTTTAATTTCGCACTAATATTTGTCTATCACATTCTTTAGGTGTATGACAATACAAACGGGTATATACCAGTACATTAACGTCTAAAATTGACTATTAAATGCAATTTCAATTGGGACTTGTGTCAATTCAATTTATATTTTTATAATCCATTTCTTCTGTTTATTTTTAAACTACCCGCCAAAAGCGATGGTTATCAAACAAATGATAATACCGTTTTCTTTGACCAAATATGTAAGAATTAAACTTTTATATTACATTTTATAATAATAACCACTTCTTTCAGATAAGTCTCTACTAATTTGTATTATAATTGCAATCGAAACTGGACTATTTACAAATGAATTACAAATACCGTTGTAAGAAACCGAAATTCCAAAGATAAAACGAAACCATCACTCCTTTTAGGAACATTATTTTAAGCTGATTTATTATTGTGTAATTATTGAATGCTTTACAATTTATTGATCATATCAATATAGAAGTTAAGAGTGGAAATAGCATCAGTTTGTAAATAAATCAGTTGTAGTTGTCTGGTTCTAGTTCTAGAAAATATGAAGAGGCTTGTAGCTTTGTGTCCTTAAAATAGCGAACAGGATTTTCAGAATTAATAAATGTAATATATAAAGTATGATCACAAATTATTTTCATCTAGTATGGCTATGGAGTAGTTCATAATTTATGAATGCAACTGCGTTAATACTAAAGTCTCAAACTGACATTCGATTTTTAAGTGGCTTAATATATAGTTGCATTCATAAATTAGGAAGTATTCTATAGCCATACTAGATGAAAATAATTTTTGTTCATACTATATTTATTTTGTTTGCATTAATAAAAACTATGAAAACTTATACTTTATGGAGCTAACCAACAAAACACACGAAATTGAGACACAATGCACTTATTCTTCTTCAGAGGTCGATTACATTTATTAATTCACCTCCTCCTCAACAATTTTAAAGACTGAGAAGCTCTTGAACGCATCGCCTCCGTCACTGGCTTCTTGAAAACGAAATAAATGCGATTCTCACAGCCTGGAGTAAACAAAGCCAAGAAGGAGACGTTCAAAAGTGGCTCGTCGGTCTTCGAGCAACTTTCAAGTCTGCCATTCACTCTCTATAAGATGCTGCCTGTATACCACTTTTTTTAGAACGGTGTTTTATAAGTCGGCACCTTAATTGATTAGGATTTTACTAATGTAAGAATCGCTTTCGTTGGTCGCATTCCTGGCTTCACGTTGTGCCATCGCGTTTTCGAAATTGTTCTCACGATATTCGACTCGACAGCCCATAAAGACACTCCAAAGTGCTTGATTTAATGAGGATTTTGTTTAGCGGTTAATACTGCGAAGTTGACGAGAGTTGATGTTCAAGCTGAGGCCTGCAAGAGTTCACATGAGCGATTTAAAGATAAATCAATCGTTCTGGTTTATTTTAAAACTAAATAAATAACATTCTTCATAGCTCCCAATTGCTTCTAATTTAATTGCACTATCCAAACGCAGCAGCATTTTTATTGAAATTTTGCCTTTCAGGTTACGATATTACATATAGGGTGTCCTGGGAACAACGTCCGTCTCTTCACACATAGAATATTATTATTTACGAGACGGTGATTATTCAAAATTTGGACTAAAATGCTAAAAGATGATGTTTTGATTCGCATGCTCTGCTGAATCGTCTTAATTCCGCATCATATTTAGAGTTTCGTATTTTGTAATTACTATTAACCACCATTGTAACACAAGTAACGTGAGTTTCTCAACTGTTAACATTACAAGTTAACTAGGCAATGAAAGTAATTTGGGCATTTTCTGATCATAATTTCGACTTGTATTCACTCAGTCCATGTCTAAAATAACGATTGTTACGTTTTGAACACCCTGCAACTTTAGCTTTAAACGAAGAAATAAAGTATAAACCCATCAACTTAATCAAAACACATTACAGCAACACGTTTTCGAAAGTTGGGTTCATTTGGTAATTTACACCAACTGTTTAATATTTGCATGAATCTAATTTTTGCAAAGAATGTTAGCTAGCTATCGGGTCAGCAAAATTAACATTAATTAAGTAAAAAACTGAAAAAAGCTGGTAGAAATACCTACCCATTAAGTCGAAACCCAGACATGCTACTAATCATATGGTTTTACTTCTTAAACGCGCATTTTTTAGTGTCGAGCACTAAACTCGATAGCATTTTGATGTAAATTTTGTTTACACGTCGCTTTTCTCTACGCACTTTCATGAACTTTCATTAACTGAGTGCATCGCAGACTCGTTTCTCACACGTCCGTCCTGCAGCATCTTTCACTCTGCACACATTTCACCGCAGACATATTTTCAGAATCAATTTGCAGAGCTATTGTTAACTGATTTGTTTAAAAATTCGCCACAATTTGACGACAGTTTGACACAGTTTGACTTTTACTTTTTATTGAATAATTTGTTGCGACCGGAAAGAAAAAAAATAGCACCAAACGATTTACACCTTATACAGAGAAAATTAGAAAGTCAAAATTGAGTTAGGGATTAAGTATTCTTATTTTATTCGCAATCACATTGTAATGTGTCAATGTCATGACATGGCAACAGCTGGGAACTAGATGATTACTGAAACTAGCCGGGAAATATTACATACCCCGAAAAATATTACATACCTGAAGACAGGGTTGTTTTCATGGTAACAAAAATATTGAGTGGGTTGTTTTCATGGTACCAAAAATATTTGCTACATCAAGATATCTAGTGTAACGACCTTCGAGGCGGATCGCGTGCAGACAGATGTCAGCTTCCAGATCATTCGAGAACGACTTTGGTTATTAATGCGCGCAACACGTCAGCGTTGCTGGAATAATCGAGTGAAATCTCGACGCTTCCGGAATGAATCACCCGGCGATATATATAAGCCAGCGCAGCGGGAAGGCGGAGAGTCCAAATCTAGCTTGAAGTGTGCGAAGCTTGCGATATAGATCATTCATGTTAGAGTCGTGTGTAAATAAATAATGTGTATTTGTTGTTAGAAATAGTTCCTGTTAGTGTATAGATAATTAGTGTTCCGTATTAATAGTTCTTGTGTCTTTGTTAAATCGTTAAGTTAAATTGCTGTAAATAAATGCTTAAAACAAGAAGCGGCGTATAATTTTTAATAGCCCAGAAGATAAATCGTAACACCATTATTCAGAATTCAATTGTAGTTATTTTTAAAATTAGATAATAGCGAATAAAATAGTATACATACCACGGTGAAAAGTTTCATTTCCACCTCGGTATGTAATATACTATTAAAGACCGTGTAAACTAAGTATTTAAGTATGTGTAGATTTTTTTAACAACCATTGTAGAGGTGCGATAAATAACAAGTTTTTTTAAGGTTATTTGGCGACAACTGTGTCAAAGAAGAACAAATTGTGAATATAAGCAAAAGTTGTACTCTTATTCGTGACTGTGTAAATAATTTATATTACATGGAACTGCCACAGAAAATGTGTTTCCTCAACACTGGAAAACATATTTAAATAATGTAGAATAAAATTCCGACGATAATTAGTAAGATCCTACTGAAAAGCTTTTCAGCTCTTCGCATTAATATCCCACACAAACTTCCCAAGAAATCGTGAACCTGATACGTTATATAATTTTCGATTTCTCATGTTTACATCCACTTGACTTTTAAAATTTTTTAACTACTTTAACTTCTTTAACACCGCAGCCGCAGCGGTGGCTTTTTACACAAAAGTTCTGCATACTTCATTCTCCGACTTGTGATAGTAAAATTTGCAACACAAGTTACAAATTAATATCAACAGTAAGTTGATTACTAATATGATTTTATTAACATTTTTATCATAGGTTATATATTGTGTCAAATTTGTCAACTTTTTTTGCAAAGAGCGATTATGACATTCACAGACAGCAAAAAGCCCATGTTTCTCTGATCCAAATTGTCTGCCAAGTCATATTAGTGATCTAGTTTCAGCTGATAATTGTAACTTGGGTTGCAGATGTTACTATCACAATTCGGCGAATGAATAGTAGTACTTTCATGATAGATTTCGTATAGCTTTAAGTACGCCTTGATCGATGAGTGTTCTGTAACAGACCAATCAGAAGCCATCTTCTGATTGTATGATTCCCAATAAACAACAGGTTTTGTTTACATCTAGTGCATATTCTTGGTTAATAGCGAGTTGATAAAATAAGCATTGTTTCTATTGAACCTCTGTGAAAATAATTGCTTTAAGTATTGCCCATCTATGAATAGGGCAAGAATTTGTATTTACCTGGAAAAGACAGCAACCAGCAAGTACCTGCCGCATAGCAAAATCTTCTTTCCCTGTAGGATGAACTGAACTGTTTTCCTATAGTAGATACTAGTAACTAGTGATACAATATATGTGCCTTCAAAGTCAATACAAAGTTATAAATGCCAAGAGGAAGTTTTTCCAGAGAAACAAGCGACAATAACCTGGCAGGTAATATTTCCTTCTCTCTATGTACGACATTTCCGTATACCTAGATGAGTAGGATTCTGACTGTGACACTGACACTTAACACTGCGAACCCTATGATTATATGAATCTCTAATATATTTCTCCCTAAATAATAAACATGGGAAAACTGTTAAATGATGTTATTACTACGAGGGTGTATCAAATATAAACGGGATTTGTTTTCAACAAAATTCTAACTTTATTTAATCAAGCTTAGACAAATATATTATTTTTCTATATAGTCTCCCGCCCTAGCAATACATTTTTCCCATCGGATTGGGAGTTTTTTTACTCCATCATCGTAGAAACTCTTCGGACGTTCTTGTAGCCATTGGAGCACAAATGCTTCCACCGCATAGTTGTCGTCAAAACGTTGGTCTCCAAGCGCTTCTTTGAGGGATCCAAAAAGATGGAAGTCACAAGGGGATAAGCCGGGACTGTATGGCGGATGTTCCAGCGTTTCCCAGCCGAATGCATCCAATTTTTGCCTTATGGTATTGGAACCCATCTAGCGGACAGTTTGCGCATTTCCAAGGCATCTGTCACGATCTGGTAGACACTCCCGTAACTAATGTTCAGTTTCTCAACGATTTTCCAGAGATTTATGCGCCGATTTCCCTCCATGAGATTTCGCACTACCTCAATGTTGGCTTCGGCCACACTCGTCCTTGGAGGGCGAGCATGGCTCTCGTTCTGGACCTATTCACGCCCAACAGAAAATTCTCTGTGCCACGCAAACACGCGGGTTCTTGACAGGGTGTTGTCCCCGAACTGTGCCTGTAATCGCCGCAAAATTTCAGTTGCATTCACCCCCTCCTTGGCCAAAAACTTGATGATAATACGTTGCTCCACGGAGATATGCACGTCTTTCTCGCTCATGAATTCTTTTCATATTAAAGGGACGCGGGCGAATCGTGACCGGTTCTCCCACCTCCCAGACGGTACGGGCTATCTGCGGGTCAATTCGTTCAAGCTCACGAACCCCGCGAAAATTTAAAAATAAATCAGTCCCGTTTATATTTGATACACCCTCGTATAATAGAATTAAATATTATGTGTTGCTATATGAAATAAAATTAGTGCGTAAATTCAAGAATTGGAAGAATATTGATAATGATTTATCTAACAGTTCAGGCTGTGATTATCAACGTATTCTGGTATGAATCTTCATTAAACATTTTTAAGAAATGCTAGATTGTTTTGCCATCTATTGTAAACCTAATTGTTTACAGTATTTGCATTTATTCTAAGAGTCACGAGCAATAGGTGGATGGGAAGTAATGACGAGAGCCTCAACTTAGTTTGCAATAAGAAAGAGGTCAATTTGTTTGCATAATTGCACTAGTAAAATTATTCATGCCTTGGCAAAAAACAATAATGCACTGCCAGATGTTGAAAAAGGCCGGCTGGGTTTACCAAACCGTGGGCTTAAATGCTTTTACCATTTACAGTTGCACATGAAGCTAGTTTGCTGTTGACACTGCAAAAACTACCGTGGAAATGCCACCGGCTCCGAGTGCAAATATTAGCACGATAAGTGTGTGAAGCACCTTTATTAAGCACTGCAACGGCGGCAAAAAAGGTAAAAGTTGTAGGAGTGCAGCTGAAGCGGGTGTGGCAAAAACAGGTACAAAAAGTTATTAAATTAAGCGCTGGTCGGCGATAAGTGAATTTTATTAAAAATTTGCGTCAAAAACAATAGACCGTTGTCCTTGACCATTACCGATTTGTATTCGATTGTTAACAAGAACAACCGAAGTTAATTTAATATTTGAAGAATGTAAATATATTAAGCGGCAAGATTTTTTCTCATTAAGAGATTTGTATAAAACTACAGGTTTTGAATAAGTTTATTATTTAAAAGAACGCAAGCAACATACCTATTAAATTAGCAAAGTTAGTGCAGTAATTAAGTAGGTATTCTTCAAATAAAAGTCTTAATTTTGTTATGTCGAATCTCAACTCGTGACTTTTGTAATTACAATGTTTTCTGATGATATCCAGAAATTTTACCTTACTGCTGCAGTGTAATTAATTTGATACGAATAAAAATAAAACAAGTTGGATTTTGATAATACATTAAATTGGGTGACTCTAAAGTCGGGAGCAATTGATATAATAACGGTAATAATAATTTTATCAAACCATTCTTTTAACAAACAATATTCATTAAAAGGTAGGCTATACGTTCACGCATTTTAAAAAATTTATATATATATAATCAAATCCCCTTTTAACATTATGGTGTAGGGTTAGTAAATTACAATTTACATACTATATTTAAAACATTAATAATTAAATGCTTCTCAATTTTAAAAGTAAGAACACTAAAAGTCTCTTTCAGTTCTATAACTATATATAATTTACACCATTCTTTTTTATTTCTTGCCATGATCTTTGCTTCTTGCCAAGTTCTATCCTTTGCTGTTAGTATTTTTTCCAGTACTTTGTCCCATATCTCTTGCGGTCGCCCTCTGTTTCTTTTACCTGATGCCTTGGATTCCCATACTTTTTTCACTGCTCGGTCATTTTCCATTCTCTGGAGATGTCCCCACCAACTCAGCTGCAGTTTTTCTATGAAGTCTGTCACTGGTATTACATCTCGGTCTTCTCTAATTTGTACACTTCTCATTCGATCTCTTAGCGTAACTCCTTTGACTTTTCTCAAGTATTTCATCTCGGTGGCTTCTATTTTTTCTTTCATTCGTTTGGTCAGCACCTACGACTCAGATCCATATGTCAATATTGGTCTAAAGATTCTTTTGAACACACTTAATTTTGTCTTTTGTGCCACTTCTCTTTTGCTGATAAAGGTCTTGTTCATAGCGTAGTATAACTTGTTGGTTTGCTCTATTCTTTCTGTAATGTCTGTTTCTTGTCTACCTTGCTCATCAAATGTCATTCCCAAGTAGCTGAACTTTTGTGTTTGTTTAATTTGTCTTCCATTTATTCGTACATCTGTTTTTGTGGTTCTTTTGCTACTACTAATATTTTTGTCTTTTCCGTGTTTATTTCCATTCCGTTTTCTGTCAGTGTATTGTTCCATATATTTAAATTTGTTCTTAAGTTCTCTTCACTGCTTGCTATAATTACTACATCGTCCGCGAAAGCGCATTCAGTCAAGTATACGGGTAATAAGTTTCTGTATCCTATATGCAGTTTTCTAGATTCTACTTGATATTTTCTTATTATTTCGTCCATGAATAATACAAATAACACAGGGCTCATTACTCCATCTTGTCTCAAACCTTCTTTTGTTTTGAATTCTTCGGATGTTGGTATTACTGATGACGTAGTTTCTAGTACATTTATATAAACTTTTTATTACCATACTTAATTTTGGACTTACTCCTCTATTACTCAGGCTTTCCCATACTTTCATTCTTGGTACCTTGTCAAATGCTTTCTTTAGGTCTAGAAAGGACAAGAAAGTGTTTTTGTTGTGTTGGAGCCTCTTGTGAAATATTTCTTTTAAAGTGAATATATGGTCTTGAACACTTCTTCCTTTGCGGAATCCACTTTGTGCCTCTACCAGTGTTGGTTCTATTATTTTTCGCAGTTTTGTTTCTATTATTTGTTCATATACTTTAAGCGGTATGCTTAGCAGTGTTATACCCCTGTAATTGCTGCACTGTTTATTATCGCCCTTTTTATGAATTGGTACTATTTGTCCTATTTGCCAGTCGCTTGGAATTTTTTCTTCTTTCCACGCTTTGTTGTAGATTTCTAGCAGTAATTTATTTCCTTCTGCTCCCATTTTCTTAATCATTTCTGGCGTAATCTTATCGTGTCCTGGTGATTTTCCGTTCTTAATCTTTTTTATTGCCATATCAAGTTCATCTTTAGTTATTTCATCTTGTTGGTCTTTTCTTTTCTTTTGAACTTCTTCCTCTATATGTGTATTGTCATTTCCTGTTTCAGCCGCTAACAATTCTTCAAAGTACTCTTTCCATCTGTTCATTGTTTCAGTATGGTTTGTTGTTAGATCCCCTGGCTTGGTTTTTATTTTTGTGACTCGTGTAGCTTTCCCTTTCCTTAGAGTTTTCAATACTTTGTAAAATAGTTTTTGGTTTTTTCTGCTGTCTTCCTCCATTTTCTCTCCAAATTCTTGCCATGCTTTATTTTTAGCTTCTGTTACCATGTTCTTCAGTTTTGTTCTTTGGTATTTATATATGTTATATGTGGTTTCTGATTTATTTGCTAAATATTCTCTCCAGAGCTTCTTTTATAATTTTATCTGTGTTTTTAATTCTCCGCTCCACCACCTCGTTCTTTTCTGTTGGTTGTTTACTTTGGTACTCAGTCCACATGAGTTGCTAGCTGCTTGAGTAATTATTTCTTTAAACCTTTGCCATGTTTCTTCCAATGTCATTTGTTTTAAGTTTGTTGTTTCATTATGTATTAGTGTGCTTACTGTTTGTTCGTACTTGTCTGCCACTTCTTTTTCTTCTAATTTATATGTCCTTATTGTGTCTTGTTTTACTATTTGTTTATCTTGCTCTTCTTCTATGTCTTCGTCCTTTAGCCTTTTTATTTTTTCTTCGACAAGATAATGGTCGCTGTATATTTATGGCCCTCTTTTTACTCGAACGTCTTTAATAAGTTTTTTGTTGTGCGTTTCTACTAATACATAGTCTATGATAGATCTGTTTCTTGTGTTTGGTGCTTGTCGAGTAAATTTGTGGATATCCTTGTGTTTAAAAAAGGTATTGGTTACTATTAAGTTATATATCGTACAATAGTCTATTAACCTATCTCCATTTTTAATTCTTTTATTCTCGCCATATCTTCCTATTACATTTTCTGACCCATTTCTCTTTACTCCTACTCTTCCATTAAAATCACCTGCTACAAATAATTCTCCTTTGCTACTTTCTGTAATTCTTGCTAATTCTACCCAGAATTTATCTTTTATTTCTTTTGTGTCGTCGTCGTTGGGTCCGTAAACCCCTATTATTGTTATTTTCTCTTCTTTAGTGAACTGGATGTCAAGTGTTATTATTATTTCTGACCATCCTTTCCAATTTGTAATTTTATTTACCAGTTCTTTCTTGATCATACATCCTATTCCAGCTGCTGCCCTATCATCTTCTGGCACTCCACTATAGAATAATACTTGCCCGCCTTCTAATTCTATTTCACCACTTCCTTTTTTCTTAGTCTCTGATAGTATTAATATATCTAATTCAGCCCGCTTGAATTCGAAATTTACCTCTTCTTCTTTCCCGTTCAGACTTCTTGTGTTCCATGTGCCTATTTTCCATATTTTCTTTTTGTTTGACATTTTATTTCTATTATCTCTTTTTATTCGTGACTCATTGCGTATTGGTTCTTTTCCATGCTTCAAATTCATTTTCTTTTCATATGCCTTGTTCGTCTTCGTATCCTATCTCCCTTATGCTGTTCTAGTTTTTTGTTTTTTCTAGTTTTTCTATAATTTTATTCCATCGCCATTCTATCCCATCTATTATTACTTTATTGTATCCAATTCTTTTTGCTGCCTCGTCTTGTGCCCTTAGTCTGATCTGTCTTTGCTTTTCCCTCTCTTTCTTTGTTCCTCTCCAATTTGCTGGATTTCCTTTTGAATTTCGGTTTCCCTTATTCAATCTTTGAGGTTTTCAAGGCGATTTTACTATTACATAATATTCCCATTATTAGGATTTTTCGATTAATAATAGTATCCATAATTTTTGACAGTGAATTATAAATTCATAATTCACTTTTGTTTGGCCCAATCAATGATGGACTATTTCAAATTGTCCCCGATTACTTGCGATTTCCCACAATCTGCGACGGTCTGATACGCTGAACTGCAGATCTAACAATTCAATTAAGGGGTGCTAGCAGCGATGTCACTACTTTGTTTACGTTTTCCAGCGTACATGGCATAATCGCATCTGCTTTCTGAAGTGTTTGCCAGGTTCTGCTGTTATTGCTTAGAAAATTACTAATATAGGAGTAGATAGAGCAAAGTATTAGTACATTCGCGATTATAGGTATTCTTCACTCGGTGGATTTGCGCCACTGGACTACGGCTCGTGTCGCAAACCTCATCCTCGTGAATAATGGCTATAATAATCTCTCATAATAATGCACTATTGTAGTACATTTTATTATGTTTTTATTATTGCTTATGATATAGTAGTAGATCTAGTTTATAATTTTTAACCGATTCGTCTAGACTGCGAGTTGATGGTGTCTAGGAGCAATCTGCTCACTTTACAACTAACAGGATTATATTTTTAAACTTCAGTCGTTTATTTTGACATTTTTTTAAAATGTAACCATAGAGGAAAACTCCACTCGATGCCGGATTGTAACTATTATGAAAACTATATCAATAACTTTTCATTGACCGGTTGTAATTAGTACTTCAATTAGATACTCGAACGTTCCATTTTTAAATTTCCTCTAAATGTAGCAATATTAGCTTGCCTCGTTCTAACTAGTTTTAATACTCACATATCAGTTCTGATATCTACGTTTTAGGGCCGGTTCTACAAACCAAGGATAAAGTTATCCGGAGAATAAATACGCTAGAAACGATTGCTGTAAAAAAGGAAAGTATGACAATTATACCTTGGATAGCTTAGTCTAGGTATATACTTGCATTGTAGAAGTGACCGTTAAAGTTTTTGTTTGTCCTCTCAATCTTATATAGGGAAATACACAGGGTGTCCCAAAATTCAGAGTAGAAAAAGAAATATCGAGAATGGTATAAGGTAATATAACTTATATTTGTGGTCTTAATTTTATGTATAATATTTATTAGGAAACCCCAAAAACCAGTCTTATAACAACGGTTATGACTGTCCTGCCCGCCTCATTAAATTACTGATAAAATTACTCACCGGCCCCACAGAAGTAGTCTTCTTATTAAATGACTTATTTACACACATGCATTTTTAGTCTTACAAAAATGTTCGCAATGCTGAAATTGATTTACAACATAAGCCCAGAATCATCTCTATAACATTTAAGATATAATATTTGTTGCAATAACTCTGTAAATGTTCTTGGGTCGGGAACGCGTCGGCCAGAAAATCTACCACTGTATACCCTACGGATTTCGACACTATTTCCATGGTACTCTAAAATCATCTTAACCCTCTTGGTGTTCACAAAAGGATCCATTGTTAATTGTATTAAACACTTTGGTCAAAGATACCAAGACACTGATTAATATAACAATTTTCAAAATAGTGCGTTTAATCACACAATACCTGCGGCATTTCTTTTCTTGCGGCAAGAAACTCGGTTTTGAACAAATTCATCCGTGAAAGCTGTGTAATTATCTCAATTTATTTTACTAGTGGCGTATATAATTATTTGCGAAAACTATACTCGTGAACGTATCTGCCGATTTTTGTAATGCTTAGGAAATATTATTATTATATAACCTATCCGTGTTTATCTTTTCTACTGAGAATTTTGGGACGTCCTATACTATATTGAATACGTAAAAATGGTTATTTAGACCTCAAATAAATTGTGCACGCTGCCAGAGAGTTGTTCACGCAGCAGAATGATTTAAAATTATAGAAAATGCCTCAGCCGATTAAAGATATACTAAAACTGTTAATTTGTAATCAATGCTTAAATATTCACATAGAGTATAAAAACCACTAAAACTTGATAAAAAAATCCCAAAATAAATAAAATTGAAAGAAAGAGAACAAAAATTATTTGTGTCGGTAAAAGTAGTTTGTATATAATAATTTATTATCTAAAATCTAGTATTATTCACAATAATAAAAACAAATTGTACATGATTTAACTTGTACATACTAAGTTGTACGAATGTCACATTTGCGTGTAATGCTGTTAGAAATTTAAACTTGCGATAACAAAGTTCCAACAATTGCAACAGAAGGTACTAGCATGAAGATCATTTAAATTGTAGACGTTTCATGTCAATTTACACTTAGCAAACTTTCCAGTAAATGTGAACAATCACAAATTTCACGGTTTTCTCTTGCAACATCAAGCAACAAATATCGCACGATAAGGTTGCATTACGACCTTTTCTACTATCAACAGATAAGGGAAACGAACTACCTTGGCACTTGGAACAATTCTGTCAACATTCGTTATGAACTAACTCCTCAAACATTGCATGCAGTTCTCACGGCGCACGTATCTGATTGCAAGGGATCTTGAAAGTAACAACTAAAGCCTCTTACACTTCTGGAATTTGCATAAAATTCCTATGAAATTGCCGGCGCAGCCGACGAAAGACAACGACATGTTCAGCTGCAAGTCAGCATTATCTAATTACAGATTTTCCGTTTTCTGCGCTTTTGAACTGCAGTTGTGCATGTCAAATGGAACAAAGGTCGTCGAAGTGGAAGGCCTCCATTTTAATTAGCGTGGGAGGAGCCGAAATTGGAGTAGTGCATTAAGATAAGGCAATTTATAGTTATTGGAGCTTTTGCAACTTTGCAAGATCGTAAATCAGCGTAACCTTTCTGTGTGCAAATAATACTGTCTACCATTTGACTGCTATTGAACCACTAAAGTTATGGATGTATGGGAGTTTAAAAATAATTAGAGGAACCATTATTTTAATAGAATTCGTCTAGCTGCTTAAATTGCTCTATACAAATTAATTTATGCGGTAACCCTAGAGATGGAATTGTGAAGTTCACAAAAATCGTGCGTGCCACATTAATTTACATTTCGACCCTCCTCCAGCTAAATGCTCAAACTCAATTGTTTTATTGAACAAACGCGATGGAAAGTGGAAGGTCTTGGTGATACATCCACGTGCTTCTTCCTTAAAGAATAGCTCGGTACGCACTTCCCGACGACTGTTGCTTGCAAGAACAGCGCAGACACATATAACAATAAAATCAGGTTAAACGGCATTGAAAGAAGACCGATACGACAGAGTAATGCAGACATGCTGAATCATGACACTAATAATGTCGACTTTTTATTTGCCGAAGAAGTCGATTCAATGGTCTCATGCAATTTGAAATGATGTGACTAAATAGCCGCTAATACGGTTTGGCCACACGCTAAATTGTCTGGCAGCTCGTCGAAAATTGTGTGATATTGAGGCCAAATATCAAATCTAGTGGCCCAGATCTTCGACAATCGTTCCTGATCATAGATTGCCTAATTCTTTTCGTTCTAAAAAGTTGAAACAGTTAGCTAATTATTGCTTTAAAATACTACTTAATGGAGAAAATTCATGTGAATGGGTTACTTTTGGAATAGTTTTGCGACACACACAATACTTTTACTCATAGAGTTGAAGTAGGTGCGGTTAAAGACATGATAAGGAGAAAAGTTAGTAATAACAGTAAATTTACTACTTAAATAAAGAGCATAAATTTAATATCCGATTGGATCCGACATTTAGTATCAAAAAGGTTGAAATTATTATAAACATAAATAATACAGCATAACGGCCTTAGCTTGACATTCTTATAAAAAAAAGGAGTCACCATAGTACCTACGTTCCCGAATATAATAATAATAGCCTTTATTTAAACAAATTCAATGTACAAATGTACAAAATTTTTAATTAAAATTCAATCTCTAAATGTTATCACTGATATACTCAAAATCGTAGTACGATCGTGACTCCTATAACAAAAAAAAAAAAAAATTCCAGTAAACCTATATTAGAAGCATACACACAAACAATATGTTACCATCACTGTTGACAATAAAAGCAGAAAAGCAAAGACAACCAACTTCTCAGTCGGAGCTGGTCATGGGTCAAACAAAGGACTCTAAGTTTAAGCTGTAAATAACACAAGACAATATGGGCGCCAAGCAGTAGGTAACCCGTAACTTTGCTAATCAAAAAGATACATGGCGATAGGTGCTACTAACCAATCCTGAGAGTCAATCGAGGTAACGGCCAGGGTAGTACATACACAACAATGGAAAAATAAACAAACAAATACAGTAAACCAGATGTAATTAAAGCATAAATGATCAGCGTAAATAACACAGGTAAAATATAACAGAGTAGTTTAGAAACTCACCTAAATATTTATATTATAATTTAATTAATTAACGTGTGAATGTAATATTTATATAGATAATTTAATTAATTGATATATGAATGTTTAATGTAAATAAAGATATTACAAATGGACTGACAAATTGGCAATTTGTATTACCAGAAGGTTGTCGGTAGCACGTATGACCGCAACAAAATTAATACAGATTAAATTATGGGCGTCGAGCTGAATTCGACCCTAAACCCACTAACCCAAGAGCATTCAGATGTTGACAGTAATGATCAAAATCGCTCTCACCGACTCAAGATCTTGTTTCTGATTATAGGGCGCTTCCTAACCCGGAATATAACTTGTACTTAATTTAAATCTAATCAGTTTCAATGTGTCGCACTTGCAAGTGCGGGATTGATCACTAGTCACTAGTCTGACGTGAAAGCCGAAATCAGAATTAAGTTGTAATCACGTGAGTGGAGCATGTGACACTTCCGCTCAGGATTTTAGTTTGACATATTATATGTTACAATGTAAACAACCAAACATACATTTAAATTTGAAAGATGAAAGTTAAATTGTAGGAAAAATTTAGATTTATTGAAAACAAGGCAAATAATTACATAAATAGTTGTGTGTCGATTTAATTATTTTTGGAGATTAGGCAACAAATAAAAATAACAACTTTTAATGGTAGTTGCTTGCAAGTTCACTTATTATATGGATATGGTATGGACTCTATGTAAATTAATGCTAGTTTTGATCCTAAACATATAAAACTATGCAACTAGTGTAAGTACATATAGCCTAAATCTAATCATTACAGCAAGAATATCAATAAGGAAAATCTTCGGCGAAATTAACATAGAACTTGAATTTTATTTACTTCTACAATACCAAGAACATTATAACAATATTGGAGCACACAAATCATTGACAGTTTTCCCAGAAAATAAATATTCGGCCTATTAATTATGGAAGTATGTGCTGCTGCTGATCAGATGATGAAGAGGGAAGTGGTTCTTGAGAAGCATACGTCGGCACATAATTCCTGCCTTCTGGGTTATCGAATTTCCCCATAGCGGCATCAAACATGACATTACTGATAGCATGCTCCGCAATGCACCGAGTGCGAGGATTCATTTGCCTTAATTTGATTGCTATATATTCTCCAAAAATAGCGCACTCGTCCTTCTGCCTTTCAATATACCCTTGCCACATCTCCAGCGCCTTGAGCAATGTCTCATCCTCACTGGCCCGCTTTCGCTTGCGTCTAATTATCTTCTGAGGGCGCGAGGATTCCCCTGATCGCGAAGTTTCCTCAATAATGGACGCGCTGTCGAAAGTAGAGGATGCTTCATCCTCTTCCTCCAGCTCGTCTTCCTTGATTTCGAATTCCTCTTTAATCACTTCTTGACCGTTCGCGACGTTTTCGTCTACGGGTTCGTCGGTCATGTGATCGTAACTCGGATCAGTCTGCAGGAAAAGTCAGGAGTAAAATATATATTTGAATAAAGTCGAAAATGTAAAATTTTCTGCAGGGAACTAAATTTTTTTTTTTTACATTTAAGCGAACCAGCTGTATTTTGCGATGTACTTCTAAAAAGTAATTAAATCTTGCTTATAATAAAAGGACCAAGCCTATGTTTTCTTGTTTTTAAACATTGGCGTAACTAGGATCTTTGCCTGGGGAGGGACAGACCCCCAGCCAACCATCGTCAATACCTATACCCTATACCTATAACACATGAATTTATCTTTATCATAATACCTTGGGCTTGAAAACGAGGAAATTAAAGCAGTCAGGGTCATCTACACTCGTCATCATCAGAAGATTTTCTTTGTTACAGTGGTGATACTATAAAATTGAGCCCCCCCCCCCCCTCACACAAGATACATTTGTGCCTCCTCACCCAAGGTACATGTTTTCTTGATTGCATTTCTACAAATGCATTTATTGTTTTATGTACTATGGCTATATTGTTTGCTGTGTCATTCTCTATAACCGAAAGAGATAAGTCATCTGATCTTTCTTGAGAACTGCGATGTCTGGGATATTTTTTTAAATTATTTTCAATTTTTCACGGACTGCTGTTATTAAGTGTTCATTTCTTTGCTACATTTGGCGTTTAATTTTAATATTTAAAAAATAGTACTTTCGGTATCACTTTGATCCCCTCCCGTTTATAATTTGATAAGTTGTGAGTTGGTTTTTTTTAATTACGCTAATTATTGAGTCAGGACGCCCTGAGTGACAGCTGAAGCTCCATTCCCCATAATACATCGCGTTTCGGCATGCGATTTCGATACTTTGAATTTAAATTTCATCTAATTCTTTAAAAATATGGGAGAAAGAATATATTTTCCATTATTGGGCATGAAACCTCTAAACTATTTCTTATAACTTTAAAATGCCACCCCAAACTTTATCTTCAATGTTCCATACTTTAATGCATTTAGATAGTTAAGAGATACTTTTAAGCAATAATTTTGAGAGTTACACCACTTCAAAATTCACAATTACATTAATTATCTTTTCCCGCTGCTGATCATGTAAGTCAGTGATACAGCCTTAGTAACAAAACGTGTAAGTCGGTGATTATATTTGTTTGCTGCTTTTTCTTTACAACGGAACTTAATATTATTATTAAGTTCCTAAGATAATAAAATTAGCAAAGCAAGATGCAGATTTAGACGTTTTGTTTATAAATTGCAAGTGTTTATGTGACATGTGACACTCACAGGTAACACGACTCACGAAAACTAATCCTGGTGACAGGTGACAGACCAAACGCTTTTTTCAAAAATCTAGGAAAATATAATATAATAAGATAACTCCGAATGTATCGCCTATTAACATTTTCGGCAGGCAACAAGCCGCGACTTAGTCTTGGCTTGTACTTGCCTACCTCACATGTTAATGGGCCCTTACATTCCTTGTTACTTAAATAGCTATTTCATGTGTAGATTTGTGCCCCAATGTTTTAACGGTGCACAATGTAAATTAAAAAAAAACTTTGTTCTCCCCATGCCTGTGCCCCTTCCACCGCACTGAGGTCTTGCAGATTTATAGTTACTTTGTTACATAAAACACTAAGAAACATAAAATTCTAGATCGTGCTGTTCAAAGTGATAAACTGACTTCTTTAGGCAAAGCAAACGTACAAATAGCAAGTCACGGTACGTCTGAACTAGTCGTTAGGGATGCACGCGAGTTTCGCGTTTATCTACTTACCCGCATATGAAATAATTGCATTTATCTTTTTCTAGGCACATAAGTTGACCCTTTATTTATAGAGAATTGAAGAGAAACTAAAAGAAATGATTACAATTAACTAGAAAAAAGTATTCAGACGAAAACCTTCTCTCTTTTCAAAAGATTAGATAAACTAAATTGTATTTTTGCACGAATGTTTTATTTTGGATATTATTTTTAATAAAAAGGTCTATCGAACATATGGTATTTAAACTATAATGTATTTTTCTATTTTTGGAGTCAAAACAAATAATAAAACCGGAAAATGTAAGAATGTGTGTTGGTCGTTAGCGACCCGCTAGATTTAAATGGGTTAATTAGATACAAAAGCTGATTTTTCAATTTATTTAACATCTATTTTCCTGAGGTAGGCTAGATGGTACTCTGGGAAGGGCCTGCCCCCTGACCTGCCGCTAGTTACGCCTATGCTTTTAAAATGTTTTGTTTTAATTATTCGAGATGTTTTAGAAAAGCATGTAATGTAGCTTCTCTTACTGTCCATATAGGAACCAAAATTTTTGAAATTTCTTCTTAAAAAAATTAAGATATACCATTTTCTTCAAAGAACATGGAACCCCAGCTTAAAACTGCAGATTATATTTTTCAAACATTCGGCCATGCAAATTTCGTAATCCACCTTAGGTAACTTGAAAAATAGTGAGCGTAGAGAATACCCATTTTGCAGGTGCTGTAATGCCTGCTGAAAAATCACAATTAAGCAACTGCTATGATAATCTCATTGATACATTCTTAAAACCTTTAAAAGCACAAAAAATAAAATTAAGTAACGTTGTTTCATTTACAGTCTTCATTTCAGATTAAGCTATTCAAGCCATGTATGTAAATAAGTACGAACACTAAAACGTTTATGTTTATTAATACTATTGTATCTATAATGTTTCATTTTTGAGATCAGTGTAAACTGTAGTATAAATCTTATTCCGACTTTGAAAAAATCATATGCCCATAAACATGTGATTTTTAGTTCCTAGTTGTGTTGCTACCTATTGTGAATTATACCGTGTGTCCACAGGAGTACGCACCATAGAGATAAGATAATGCTAATAGAATATAAATATCAACCAGGGCTATGACCACCGTCCCTTTTCTTGTACCATTTATAACAATATTGTTTCATACAGTGGCGAGTCAGAAGCCAGAAAATAACGTTTTAGCGTGCCGGCGATCACGGCATTATCCGATCTTTCTATTCTATTTGGTTATCCCTATGGTGCGTCCTTCTGTGGACACACGGTATAATACAAAGTCGGAAATTCGTTTCAATTTCTCTTTTCTAGTAAAATCATAATAGGCCTACAATTTTTTTTTTTTGGAATAGGTCAGGTTACCTTGCGAATCTGTCATTTTTTAATGGGGTCGAACAGTCATGACGTTACTTTCCCGGGAAATTTTAAGCTGGTGTTATTCTCAAAATGACTGCTTTAAAAGTAGCCCTTATCGACATAAACTTGGATTCGATCTTATTTTACGGGTGCCCTTCGCAGTACGCACAACTGTAACATGTGTGTAGTTATACTGCTCTCTTTCTAGCTTCTTAGCTTGAATAGGCTATTGCAGCGAGCGAGTAGGCGCTAAGAGTAATTTAAGAAAACACAACTTACCAAATTTCACAAGTCAAGAGTTCACTGAAAAGTACTCTTTTTAAAATATTAAAATAAAACGTCAGACCTAGCAAAGAATTTAACCCGTAAATATAGGTCTTAAATGACAGCTGATAACTGACGCCCCATTTCCCATAATTCAACGCGTTTCGGCATGAGTTTCGTCTTTGGATTTCAATTTTATAACAATCTCTAATTTTAAAATAGTCATTTCAATAATGACTCATTTTAAAAATTCGTTTCAGAAATACGTTACACTGTTTGATTTCATTTTTTTCTTGTTGTCAACTCTTTTAATTGACGAAGTCTTAGAAATTAAAATCTCAAATGTTGCTAGCCGCAGGCTTTCCCGGTTCAAATTCGAAATAATTGAAGATTTATTTTATATTTTTAAGTTACCTACAGAAATATTTTATTTTATTCATTTATTTTGGGCTGGATTCTAGAGTGGGCCAGAGCTCCTGGTTTTATAGTTTCCAGGGTGAACCGGCCAACCGGGTCACCCCTTTTAAGACGCCCATGAGTAAATATTAAAAAACTAGAATATTAAGTTAGTAATCTACATAAGAAACGTCTCCAATATGTAATTTATTTCCTTTTGTATGCAGTATTTCCTTTACAATAAAGAAGAATGCAATAAGTTTGGATTTTACTGAAAAAGCTTTGTTCTGATCTGCATTGGAATAATGACACAATCCAGTTTCAGTGGAAAAAACATTTCTTTGTATACTTCATCGAAAAGAACGGTTTACTCTATAGAAAGCAGTGAAAAAACGTGCGACTTTTCCACTTGGCAGCACTTTTCTTCATATAAATATTATTGCATCGTTATTACACTTTAAACGAAGGTATGCCTTTCGGAAGCCCAACGTGAAATGAGAAAGCTGATAGTTTCCGAATTCCCTGACATTTGATAACCATTTATTATTTAATTCTTTCTTTTCCATTCAGTAACTACATGAAAATATAGCATGCTCAGCACATAAGAAAAATGGGTTTTCAACCTGGTGTAAATTTAAGCATCGATACGCTCGCCCAGTAAACTTTACACTTGCTAGAAAACCATCACTTTTCTTTACTTGTTAAACAATCTACTGATCTATATACAGGGTGTTTGTAAAAGTTGGAGACAGATTTACCAACACTAACTAAATAAGAATAGTAAAGATCTTTCAAAAATGTTTTTCCTAAACGGCCAAATTAAAACGTTACGGGTCTGTCTGTAAGATTGACTTGAGAATAGTAATTTTTGTATTAAGTGCGCGAAATGAGTGTTTTTTTATGGCGCGTGAGAATGTCAATTTTCGCCGAGACCGTTAGGTCGAGGCAGAAAAGTCATTCAAACGCGCCATAAAAACACGAATTTTGCCACGAAATACAAACAACGTTTTTTCTACAGCCGTCAAAAAAAAAGAATAAAAGATTCTCTGCAACAAAATCATACGTATATAGCAAATAACTAGAGTAATATTATTATGTACGTAACGTTTTATATGTGTTGTAACTAAGGAAATGGTATTCCAAAACCGTTTTTTTACTGCTAGCCGTGAAGAAATATTATTTTTGTAAAATCGTACTAAAATATGGTCCTTTATGCATTAATTTGCGGGCGTAAATAGTGCCGTTTGCGCCCTAAGGCCTAAAAATAATTTGCGGGCGTAAATAATGCCTTTTGCGCCCTAAGGCCTAAAAAAACAGCATCACATTGGCAACCAACAACAATTTGATTTTTGAGAACGAATCGTGCCATCTATTTTTCAAAGCTTTATGGTGGATTTTACAAAAAATCTTGTTTGCATTTCGGGCGTGAACGGCGATTTTGGCCCTTTGGCGTTTTATAATCCTTCGGCCCTTCGGGCCTCTGGCTTATAATTCCGCCGCGGGCCAAAATCGCCTCCTTCACGCCCTTAATACAAAAATAGCTATTTTTGCACTACTAGTCTCAGAACGCACCGTTATTGATCTATCTTTAGGTCGTGAAGTTGATTTTCTCCACCAAGGGAGAGAAAGTAAAATAAACAATTTTCACCGTGGTAACTAATAAATTGCTAAGTTACCAAATATGACTATTTTAATTTTGACGTTTTAAAGAGCTCTATTGTCAGGTTGACAGTTAAAATATTTTCGAAATTTGTTGGGAATTTAGGTATTAAGCCGTTTGGTAGTGCAAAAAATAGTATATACACCACGGTAGCGAATCGTCTTATAACCTTCGAGCTTTAGATACTTCGCGCTGCGCGCTCAGTATCTAATATGCGCTCAGGTTATAATACTGCGCTTCGCTACCTTGATGTATAATATACTATTTTGCACTACTAGTCTCAGAACGCACCGTTATTGGTCTATCTTTAGGTCGTGAAGTTGATTTTCTCCACCAAGGGAGAGAAAGTAAAATAAACAATTTTCACCGTGGTAACTGATAAATTGCTAAGTTACCAAATATGAATATTTTAATTTTGACGTTTTAAAGAGCTGTATTGTCAGGTTGACAGTTAAAATATTTTCGAAATTTGTTGGAAATTTAGGTATTAAGCCGTTTGGTAGTGCAAAAAATAGTATATACACCACGGTAGCGAATCGTCTTATAACCTTCGAGCTTTAGATACTTCGCGCTGCGCGCTCAGTATCTAATATGCGCTCAGGTTATAATACTGCGCTTCGCTACCTTGATGTATAATATACTATTTTCACGTGTTAAAAAAAGTTAAACTTCGCGTATCTATAGCGATATATAAATGTCACGTTTTTTTGACGGCTGTAGAAAAAATTGATTTTTTAATATGTTAAAACCCACCTACGTGTTATTTTCAATTTTTACAAAGTAAACTGGGGTCTACTAAAGTGATAACTTGATAGTAATAAGCAAGCTTTAATTTGATCAGTGGCGTAGTTAGGGGTGTGCGAGAAATATTTTTAATCAATCTACATCTGTGAAGATTTGAGAACAAAGTAGTATGAAACTATAACACGAATATAACACTTTTGTGTATAGTAAATCTACAAACTTATTTATAGCAGAAATTTTAAAGTAAAAAAAACTAAGAAATTGAGCATAATACTTGCTTTTATAGCATATAAAAATTACAGATTTTAGTACAAAATGGATATTATCAATAAGATCATCATCGCCATCTAAATGTGTGAATGTGCAGCATTTATTTCTTGTTAATGAAGAATACGTTCAAACCCTTTTTGATTCCTTTGCGAACATTTATTTTTATAGCCGTTATTTGTTGAGCATCACTTCACAAGTTTTTATCCAATTGATGTCATTATTTTCTAAATTTTACTGTCACTATAATATTGGAAAATCAAACTATCTCGGTCCTTTCCCATGTTAAAAATCAACAATCTATAAATCTTAGTTGATTCACAAGTTTCCAGATGATTGTGTCTGCTTGAAGGGGCAAAGCCAGTTAAAGTGCCACAAATAACCTGCAGAACTTCATAGGTTGACTTGTCAATTTGAAGTAAATTTGGGGGTTTGAATTTTCAGTTCGCAAAGATTTCGTGATGTGCTATTTAGTATCACAATTGAATAAAGGGAATGTAACATACTACCTACCATCTTATTATATCATGAAATATTTTTTACATGCCAATTTTAATGAAAACTACAACAAATATTCTGCGCAGTCAGCGTCAACTAACTGACTTGTTGGTGCTTTCAAGCATCCACATTGCTATTTTATACATATCAAGTGGCTTTGGCAGGGGGTTGGGTCTTTTCTACACACTATTTTTGGAGTTATTTTCCATGTTATTTATTGTTCAATATTGCACTTTTGTGATTTGGTTTCTTTCATCCCCAAATAAAAATTTAAATTGGAAATTTAAAATGCCCAGCTCGCTTACTTAAAAAATACCAAATAAAATCTAATTTGATAGAAATGTGTGTTTCACAGAGCATCAAACATGGGAAATTAACATTGGGAAATTATGAAAGGATCAATTATTGCTTGTACGCATCGAGGTACGCGATTGGTAAGAGAAAATAATTTGACGTTTGCCGTTCTGACCAATCACATACCGCGGTGCCTACACAGCAATAATCGATTGCCCAATAACTTTCCAATGTTATAGTCTGTTTTTAAACTAGGAGTGTTTCAAATTTGGCGCGTTAAAATGTACCCATGTGATTGGCTAAGATTGAGCCGGTTTTACAGAATGCTAATTCGCGCATAATTTGACGTTTGACGTATGTTATGAACACGGGATTTGACATATCAGTTTTGTGTTTTTAAACGCGTTCCGTTTAATTTTCACAGTAAAAAATCAGTTTTTTGCAGAACTAAATTGCTTAGTATTGTTAATATTGTGTATATTGTAGCCATTACCAGTTTCAAACAGATTGGAGGGCGACCTGAAATTGTTAAATCATATGGTGAAGGAATAAATACCTCCGTGGGCCAAATAGTACATAGATTCTTTTACAAAACTGGAATTCCTACGTTGAACACAATTTGAAATTAGCAAATAATAAAGAACTCTTATTTCAAACATTACAAAATGTTTCAAGTATTAATTGGAAAAGTTGTGTCGAGTATGTCATCAAGATGGAATAAAAATGTGCAAATTGGATGGAATTATGGGCGATTTAATAGACCATTAACTATTTCTGTTAGCGCTGATAGTGACACCAGATCATGTCAGAAGTAAGGCGATGATTAGACACCATTTATTTTTAAAATTATTTAAGTGCGAATAATTAATGAACAACTTAAGGAGGGCTTTGTTTTAACCTAAAGTGCAAAATCTGTAATTATATAAAACATATTTCAATAAAATGTAGTTATTAAATGTAATTAAACAAAATACATTAAACTGATTATAATTATTTTAAATGCGTGCGTTTGTTAACATTAAAGATGAAACAATTTTTCAAATTTGCCACCAAATGTCTTTAGTTTATTTTCTGGTGATATTTTATAGTGTAAATGAGCCTTTTCAACTTACTCCTACTTTAAAAACACACTATAATTTGACTATGCCTAATAGTTGGTGAAACACACTATATGATTTTCTCTGCAGAAAATTTGCCATAAATACACTTACGCCAGAGTGTTGCAGCAACTTCGACTTGTACCGGTCCTGCAAGAAGCCAAAGCTATCGTAAGCGAACCACGTCGAACGGTATCGCTTGCCGTCCCCAGCCAGGCCTTCCCGGATGCGTATTTTGTGACGTTCCCTTCTGAACGATGCCAGCAGCGAGTTCACTTTCCTCCTCACCTGCAGCACGTCTTTGTCGAACATTGTGGCGAGCTCCGTCCATGCCTCGTTCTTGCGGTAGCCAAATTTGTAGAATTTGTGTGTGCTGTCCCACAGCATGGGACGGTCCCGATATGCGTCGATTAATTGCAAGATTATGTCACTGGACCACTCTGTCCTATCGGCGAAAGGAGCTTCTGGTGCTTGCATGGTGACATGGACGAACATGGAACAACTGAGAGCGCGGGGCGAGCATCGATTAGCAACCTCGAATGTATTCGTGTCTGTTCGTTTGAGTTTGTTCGCGTTCACGGCATCTGGCAGTTGTTTGCCGTGCGAACAGCGCAGGGACGGACTTTCTACAGCGTTAAGTATCGATGTGTTGATTTTTGTTTTATCAAAAACTGTGGGAATACGCTTTTCAGAGATAGATGTAGCACAATATAGTATACACCGTTATTCGAATGCTGAATAATATTCAAAAATGAAATTTGACTTAGCCGCCTTAGCTCTTGAATTATGTAAAAAAAAGTTTTTTGGTGATTCGTTTTTTTATACTTACGTTGATTACTATGATAACTTAGAAAGAGACTATCTTTACATTATTAGGACATTTTTTAAAGAATAATTCAAATGTGATATTAGATTTTCATTTGTTTTCATAATGTTTGAAATAGTGATACTAACTTTCTTATTTTAAAAGCACATTAAGAATGGTTATGACATATGTAAAAAATGTGTATCCCGAGGTGCAGAGCACCGCGGGGAATAAGGCCATATTGCTTGCTTTAATAATTTATTTTGCATATTATCCCGTTCTATTTGAATATATTGTGGAATAAATAACTAGACCAGGGATTAAATATTGTGACAATACTCCTTGTTGCTTCATTTCAGGATAATAATTTTATTGTTATTCCAAAAAAATACATTAAATATCTCAATTTTGCCAAATTAATGGTAATATTTAAAAAAACAACTATTGTAAGATGTTATAAAAATGAGCTTCAGTAAAATAAACTGTAACTTGGTATGATATACTCTAACCCAGAAGTAATCTAATATATGCAATTACGGTGTTCCCCAAGGCAGTGTACTGGGTCCCGTTTTGTTTATTTTATACATAAACGATTTGTTAAATATAAGCAAAGATTATAAAATAAATGCATATGCTGATGATACAGTTCTATACTTTACATCTAATATAGTTGGAAAAATCGTTATCATACTATAAGCACTGAAATGGAAAAGGTAATTAATTGGCTTGATAAGAATTTGCTTACCTTAAATATCGAAAAAACAACTTTCGTACCTTTTACATCATATAAAGCGAATCTACCTTCGTATAGTACAATACAAATCGCGAATTCAAAATTTGAACTTAAATTAATTTCGAATGCTAAGTACTTAGGTGTAATTATTGATAGTTATTTAAAATGGGATATTCACATAACTAATCTTGCTCAAAAACTAAGAAAATTGTTTTACCTTTTTAGACAAATTCGTAAATTTTTAAACTTAAAAGAACTAAAAACTATATACTATGGCCTTGTACAGTCCGTTCTCCAATATGGAATTATTGGATGGGGAGGGGTGTACAAGACAACGTTAAAACCACTGGCTGTTGTACAAAATACTCTTTTAAAAATTATGTTAGCCAAACCATCGCTTTATGAAACAAGATTATTGTATACAGAAGCGCGTGTATGTTCTATAAGGCAGCTATACATGATTTCTGTTACTTGCAGATATCACGTCAAACCAAAAAAAAATCGTGTGCCAGGGTTATGTCACAAGAAATGTTTCAAAAGAACACGTAGCCACTGAAAATGCTCAAAACACAATTGGAACAAGAAGTGCAACTTACCTGGCTCCGCGTTTCTATAATCTTTTGCCAAGAAATTTGATACAAATAAACTCAGTACGCCTCTTTCGGAAAAATCTTACTACTGAATTATTAATTAATAACCTCAATTTTTTATTAGATTTAATTGATTAAATAATTACACAGATTCCTCTAATCATTTGATACATAAATTATTTGTTAGACAAATAACAAAAGTAATTTTAATTCTCGTCCGCTGTGCCACCCTCCACTTCTTCTTCTATCCTGTTTTTTCTTTTTTCTAATTCTGATTGATGGCCTTAGTACACAAGCTCTGCTTAGACTAAGACCACAACCATATATTCTATATTTTTTATTTTATCTATATTATATATTATATATATGCTGCACACGTCTGGCCTATAGTATTTCTAAACCTGACGCACTTGACAAGCGACATGGTGGTACATTTACAGGGTTTTCCGATGCTTTTCACCATGCATCAGTCCTGTTTCACTTTATCTCAAATATTTTCCCTCTTGTCAACATTGAAAAATGAGAATTACATCTGACAAACAGTGAAACAATTGATACATGGTAAAAAGCAATCGGAAAACCTTGTATAATTAAATATTTATTTATTTAATTTTTACTCCTTTTAAAAATACCATGGGCTCAAGACCTTAGAAGATTTTCTCTCACGTTTAAGCACAAACTTCACAGTAGTAGGAAATCGAATAGTATATATCGAGAACTACTTACATCAATAGAGAAAACCAGTAACAGTAACTGACATTTTAGTCTTCTTAATATTTTAGCGTTCAAGTTTCTATTAAATTTGTTTTTCATTGTAAATCGCAAGAATTTCCATCCCATTCTCGTAATATTCATCGTAATATCTTATTTTATTTCTTTCAGAAGTTTCTTAATATTATTTCTCCTCTACCATTTTCTACCGCTTTTGATTTCTTTATTGTATAACTTTTGCAACTGTGTATCTTCTAAATGTTTTATTTTTGTCGATTTTTCAAATAATTCTTTTGCTTTCGTACTTTTTTTTAGTTGGGTTCTCGGCATTTGTCAGTATCACTGTATTGTTCATGTTGATACGTTTTATTTAATTCTTGTTCGTGTTCTATTTTTTTATATTTTCAAATGAGTTAATTGTAGTACGGCGTGGTTTCGAGAAAATCTGTCTTACATGATTGCGTACTCTGACAATACAGAGACTGTTATATTAACAAAACTATGTTGCCCTGACTATTTAGTAATAAAAAATATTTTACTATCTGTTGCTTTAGTTTTCCCCGTTACTAAGGTAAAAAGTAAAGGTTCAATGTAATTTCAATTTCCCCAACTGGGGTTGGGCTGTTATAAGGACCTTGCGTCCCTCTTCAGCCAAGAACGTAGGATGGGCGAGAGTAAGGAGGGGTAGCGAATGGAAGAAAGGCCAGGAAAGGTGGAGAAGTACTGCTCCGGCATTCGCCTCAGAGAAGGTACTCTGTTGATTTAGGAACACCACCTAAAAAACTGAATCAGATCAGACGGCCTCGGGAATCGAACCCACGACCTCCCAAATGCTAAGTAGTCCTGCTAACCACTAGCCTATAGAGCTCGGTTTCCCGTTGCTTTTGCTCTCTCCCAGTTTGTATTTATGTTTTGCTCGAACTATTCGATAGTGACTTGTACTATAGCATTCAACACATCTTTAACTTCTTTTTATTCTGAGAATGTGTTTACCTAGATAACATACATTCCCATTGCTTATTCAACTTTTTTTAAAGGGGGATGCTTATCTTACCAAAATGTTGCTGATCTAAAAAGTTAGCAAAAGCATTTCGCCTAGTCCAATTTTGCCTAAGTTTTCGTGACTAAATTCTTCTATTTTGCCTAATTTTGTATTAAAATCGCCGATCATTAAAGTATGTAAATGGATTTGTATCGCTGTTACTACTACCGTTATTAGTGTTATTATAATGATTTTCCATTTTAAATTTTCAGATTAGTAAGATAGAAGTTAAAATGTAAGTCCTGCACGCACGTTTAAAATGGGCCTCTTAATCTTATTTGTGTTAATGCCAGTAATAAGCAGCAGTGACTGCAAGGTAATTACATTTAGCATGCCACGTTTTGCTTATTTTTGAAGCAAAAAGACGGAGTTTATTTTCACCGAGGCTCTGCAAAAATCGGCTGCTTAATCCCAATAATTACTGGCATGTAAGTGCCTCTTTTTGTAGGCCAATATAAATTACACGCAAGTGTACCAGATTGCCTTGCAAGGTAACGAGAATTCATGTGCGAGCTGCAATATCATCTAGCGCCATATGTGGAGAATTTATAGGTATTAGCATATTAACGGGAATGGGATTTTTGTTGATCCGGAGAACGTGGATATCCGCATAGTTAACCAATTTAGCCCGTTGTTGTCATGTCGTAATTGCGAACTGCCTCAATTAATCATTTTTAACGAATACGAAAAGCAGGAACTAAGCGGTATGTGGTTTTGCATAATATGAGCGAATTGATACATCAATCAGCAAATAGGCAGAGTTAGACTAAGCCGTTTTTGGAAGTTCTGGTTGCTTCTGCCCGAAAGAGGAACTGTAGAGATTAAATTTGCATAAGTATGCAACGTGTTGGAATTCCATACTCTTCGGCAGCTACGTGAATGCGGTACAAATGTACTAAAGTTTAAATTTTAACAGCCGTAACCGGCCTATCGAGAATGTTTCAATCAAATTTTCTGCTGCTGGTGGGTTAGTTTGAATTTAAAATTCTCGGTTACGTTGATAAAATTAATATTTAAGTGCTCCATTGTAAACTATCTAAAAATCATATTTAGCCAGAGAAACTAGTGCTACAAAAAGTAGGTTCGGTTATATGGTCGTCACTTAGACAATTACAATTAATCATTACCATTTGAAATGTAGAAATTTTGATGAACTGCTATTATAGAATTACAGATGTTATGTTTCATTTATGCAAAACACGTTTTTTTCTCTCAATTAATATACAAAACTTGCTCATTCTTAAGTTATTAAACTGCAGACTACTATTTAAAAATGGTCGAGAATCTAGCATTTCTTATTTTTTTTTTGTAATCAGTGCTATATGTAGCGAGAAACTTGCTAGATGGAATAACGGTTGACGAGGGTTCATGATTATTTTATATGAACAAAATAGGCAAAACTATCTTATTGTTTCTAATAAGGCTGAAACAGCCCATAAGGCGATGGTTACAATAAGAAAGTAAACCCAATCGCGAACGAAGTAATCCCAATCGGTAACGATACACGCAATCAAGCAAGTGGAGGCAATATACGTTTATATACGTATAAGGATTACTCTTCAAATTCAATTTATTATCGAATTAGAAACGCAAGCAACTTAATTATCTATTTAAAAACTGGAAGTTTATTAAATAGAAAAATATGCTTAAAATGATTTGAAATTATATTTTGAAGTATATTATTTAGAAAATGTCGCCACTGTTTTTAATACAAAATAAGAAACTTGGGGGTTGGTTCTTTAGACATCCATATTCTACCTTTTCAGGTTATATCCCAATCTGAAGTCAAAATTTAAAAATTCTAAAAAGCAAACACACATCGGACAAACAATTAACGAATTCAGATACGACTGTTTTACAGAGTTCGGAATAATATAACAAAAATGAAAACCAATAATACCCTTATGCTTACATGTACCCTTTAATGCAATTACACTATCGCCCCGAATATAATGTTGATATGAGGCAGAAAAACATCAAAACGCGAATCAGTCTTTGTTAATTAAAAAAGCTGGCCCGAGCACAACAACCCTCATATAGCTGCAAAACCGCCATCACTCGTGGCAATATTTACCAGCTCGCTAAGAACTAAAATAAGCGGCATGCCTCAAATCTATCGCTACAAAAACTAAACACAAATTTCGGCATAAAAGAAAAATAAAAACGATGTTTTATTGTCAGCCCAGTGCAAATTATAGCAGTTAAGACCGAAAATGCATAGATTTCTGTGGCCAGCTCGGAACAAAGAAAAGCAGGTAGCCATGAATGACCCTTAAAGCTGCTAACAGCACCGACAAAGAAAACAAAGCATCGAAAAGATTAAAAGCTCCTAGCAATGTCCAACTTCGCGCCGCAGGCAAAGGCAACGCGCTAAGCGCACGTACGGTACATGCGGGCGCGGCATATAGAAGAGTACCCATATAAAGGTATTTCGACGCCGGGTTACGGAAACAGCACCGAGTTTGGTGTCTACATACGCGGAAAAATACGGGCAACACAATGCCACATAAAGTGGGGCGATGAAACCACTCATATTAAATTAATATTACATACTTATTGTGTTATTTTATAGTAACGTTTGTATTTTACCCTTTTCCATAATGACACTTTTTTATTTTACACTTTTAAATGATGACACACATTAGACACCGAAAAATGTCAAACAATAACTTAAGAATACGGTGTTGCCAAATAGTTATTTATGTATCTAGAGCGAAAAATTAAGTATCAGGCGTGAGTTAGAAAAATTGAAGAAATGCCTAATACATTTTTCGCCCGTGTTGCATACAATATTTTGCTACAACTGTAAAATTAAAAGATATTGAATTAACGAATGAATGTCATTACATTGAAGCATCGAAATGAAACGTTTCATAGTTTAGTGTTTGCTGCGATTGATAGATTTGCCATGCTAACTTCCTACACTTGGTATTATATATAACCATAAATAATTACGTAAAATTTAGGTAGAGTGAAATGTATTATCTTCACGACTATACAGTGTGTCTCACCAACTATTAAATGTAGTCAAATTAACTTGACAAAATTATTGGGCCATCAATTATTGCTGAATATGTAGAAATGACAAACGTCAAATTAATTTCAAATTGTTTTAATTTCTGACCAATCGCGTACATCAATGCGTCCACAGCAATAGTTGATCCTTTAGTAATTTTGCAATGTAAATTTCCCTATGTCTGATACTCTGCTTAATTTTGACGCTTACCTAAATGCATTAAAATTATTATTTTTGACGCGTGAATTCGATGTGCTATTTTCAACATGGAAAATGGCAATTAAGAATAGCTTTTGATGTGCATTTAATGTATAGCAAATTATTTATAAAAATTTTGACACTTGTGTAGGTACATATTTTCATTACATAAACGATTTTTACAGCTGCTACGGTTTGAACACATCATAGCCACAATATTCAAATTAAAAAATTCTACCGTGTGGCTAACCTAAATCTTTAATATGTCAAGTAATTGATATAAATAGTAGACAACCTGTACATTTCATTTCAATAACTGTGTTATATGATCTTAATAAATGATGTCAGTCAGTCTATTAATGTCCTTTCAGGAGGTTACATTAGCATATTTGATTTTACTTGGAGTGCAGTGGTCCTGAATAACAGGTATCGAATTTAAGAAGCAATGACGTGCGTGTACTAATGAAAGTGTTTGAGTTATTTTTTTAATGTTTGAGCATATGTTCTGAATACCATAATGAAATTATTATAGTCCTTTTATCATTTTTATTGCATAATATCAGGGCAATGTATATTCGTCAAACAGTTACTTAGTATGTCAAAGTGTCATACTACAATAATGTTCTTATCTTTCCGATTATCATAATTTTAGAATAGGAAAATATCTTCACGTAGTAGGTTTAGTATCGTACTGAAAGATTCGTTACATAAGTATTTTTGTAACCACAAACAATAGTTAAATGTAGTCTTATGTAAGATGATTTTCTATGCAGTTTCCATTTTGATGGACATGTACCATCTAGATTAGACTTCTTCGAAATTGTATAGTAAAACTTGTATGAATCCTAATAGTACATACACAAAATACATATTTTAATTCAGTGTAGGAAGCTATGGTTTTTACAAAAAATAATACTGTAGCAGCCGCCAGCCGATCTTACATAATCGATTTTGTGAACGGTCAGTGGCGGGCGCGTTCAATAAATCTAGAATCTCCAGCAACTGCGATTTAGCTTCGAAGATATACTGTCCTCCCGATCGGTATCTCCACCTTGACGAAGGTATCTTTTACCGGGTGGTAGGGCTTGCGTACTTCGAGGAACCTGGAAGCTATGCTGGCGGTAGCGGAGCTACTGATATGGTCACCCTTACCGGACAGGTTTCGGGAGAGAGGTCAGACTAAGAGAGATACCCTGGTCCTCCAGCTTGGGGGTTGTAGCAGCGGACCAGCTCCTTGCCTACCTAAAAACTTGAAAATGCTAGAAAACCCAGTTTAACTATGCCTCGGACGACGGACGGATATAATCGAAGCTAAAATTGCAAAGAAAATGGACGTTGACTATAGGTATTTGGAATATTCAAAGACTTCAAAACAAACAAAAAGAGGTCCTAACAGAAATGTCACAAAGAACAATCGATATAGCCGTATTATTAGAAACAAAAAAGAAAGGAAATGGTAGTGAAGACTTCAAAAACTTTACTCACTGTTATAGTGGAGTAGAAGGGCCAGATCAGGGGTATCCATTCTAATTAACAAATCACTAAAAAACTACGTTAAAGCGTGGGAGTCTATAAATGAACGTTTAATGAAGCTTACGTTGCAAATAAGAGGTCAAACCATAGTAATTATAGCGGTTTACGCACCAAATGATGACGCTCCAATAATTATCAAAGACAGTTTCGAAAATGACTGCAGATAGGTAATAGAACAAATATCTAATCGATATGAAATTATTATGGCGGGAGACATGAACAGTAGAGTAGGTAAACAGAGAAATAGTCCAGTAATGGGCATGCATGGAGAAAATAACATCAATAATAATGGACAACGGCTACTGGATCTATGTGATCAATATGAACTGAAAATAACGAACAACTTCTGTGCTCACAAGGACATCCACAAGTACACTTGGTACCAACACACCAGAGGCCTAAAGTCTATAATAGATTACCTGATAGTAAAGCAAAAATCCAGTATAAAAGTACAAGACGTTAGAGTAAAACGAGGGGCACACTGCGGAAGTGATCACTGTCTTGTAACAGCAAACGTATATATCCCTTATATAAATAGCAACAACAAAGCAGAACCAGAAAATACAAATATATCGAAGGTAGAGGGAATAACATACAATTTAGAGAGTTTACAAAATGAGAGTACAGTATACTTATATAGAAGAAGGTTACAAGAGAAGTTAATAATGGCCGATAGAACAACAGAAGAGGAATATAATCACATTAAAAACTGTTTAAAAGATGCAGCAAAGGTAGCCCTTGGAAACAACAGTCAAAAAACTAAACCGTATTGGTAGGACAAAAAGTTGGAAGAAATAATAGAAAAGAAGAAACAATTATAAATAAGATACCTGCAGAACAAGAATGAAGTAAATAAACAGAGGTAAAGTCATCAATAAAAATAATTCCTCATAGATAAAAAAGTGTGAATATGTTGACCAATTATTGGAGGTACTATGAGCTTCAAAGCGTGGAAGACTTTAAAATCTATGAATACATCAACACAAAATAAAGCCAATTTAATAAACATACCTCACAAGGAATGGACGAAGTATTTCCAACGACTATTACAAGAGCAAAGACAACAGTTTACTAAAACAAAATATAATGGACAAGCTCAGAAAAGATAGAACTGACACTACAACAAGTGGAAGAAGCTTTAAAAACAACGAAAATAAGAAAATCTTCAGGACCCCGAGGGATTCCTCCAGAACTTGTAACGTACGACCCTGCAGAGCTAAAGGAAATGCTAAGGAAGCTATATGCAAGATGTATAAATGGCGAACAGATACCAGAAGAATGGCGAACCTCCTACATAAGACATAAGAAAGGATTCCTAAATGACCCAAAGAATTACGGAGGAATATCAGTGATCTGCACAATCGGTAGAATTTACTCTAAAATCTTGAAAAATCTAATAGAAAAAGATATACATGACAAACAGGCTGAAGAGCAATCAGGTTTCCGAGCAGGTATATCCACTATAGATAACATCTTCACACTAAAATTAATAATGGAAAAACGCCTACAACGAGATAGAGAGACGCATGTCGCATTAATAGACTTGGCAAAAGCGTACAATAGTGTACCTATTGGACAGCTCTGGAAAGAAATGGAAAGTTTGAATATATATCATCACTGATACAAGCAACAGATAAACTTTACGAATCTAATGATGCAAGAATAAAAATAGGTAGAAGCTTAACAGATAAATTTAATACAACAAAAGGTCTCACGCAAGGCTGTTGTCTATCCCCCACTCTGTTTAAAATATACCTTGACAGAGCTCTTCAAGGGTGGCAAAACAAATGTAGAAATATGGGACTAAAGATAGGAGACGACATTCTATACATTTTATACTTTGCCGACGACCAAATAGTTATTGCAGAGGACCAAGACGATCTAAGCTACATAGTCAGAAAACTAGAAGAAGCATACGATCAAGCAGGCCTGACAATAAATAAAAATAAATGCGAATATTTAATAACGGGGAACAAGGACGTAAAAAACCTACCTTTAGAACACGAATATATAAAATGAGTAGAAAAATGCAAATATTTGGAGGTTATATTCAATAAGAACGGCAACAGCAACGAAGAAATAACAAGTAGGGTAAACAAAGCCCGAAATATTACCAGATCTATAAATTCCATTTTATGGGATAGGAGCTTGAGGAAAACTACCAAGAAAGTAATATATAAAACTATGATACAGAGCGTTATTATATACGGAGAAGAAGCCTGGGATGTAAACAAAACAAACAGAAATAAATTACTTGCTACTGAAATGGACTACCGAAGAAGAAGCTGTAGGAAGACAAGATTAGACAAGTACGAAACGAAACAATAAGGGAGATGCTGGAAATGGAAAAAGACATTGCGGATGAAGTGCAAAAGCGGCAGTTAGTGTGGTTTGAACACGCGAACAGAATGGAAGATACATGATGGCCAAAAAGAGTACTGAAATGGATACCACCAGAAAGACTGAAGAGGGGAAGACCGAAACGTAGCTGGAAAAACGACGTAAACGAAGCTATGAGAGCAAGAAACCTCGAAGAAGAAGAGTGTTTCGATAGAGTGACTGGAAACTGGGGCGGAGAGACGGCGATAGCAGTAAAAATCCGCATATACATATATACAGATATACTGTTCGTTAGTGAACATTAAATACCAATAAATATAGACGTATTTGTAAAATGAATAACCGTTCTTTTAGTTTACTCTAGAGTTTCGTCTAAAATTGCTTATTTCGCTCTCGGCAAGTAAATAAACGTAACAATACGTTGTATATTAGCTATGTTTACACTTTTATTACTTAACCGAAACAATTTACATTTCATGAAAGCTTACTATGTACGTATAACTATACTCTGATTAATTACGTTTTAATTACTTTTCGAAAAAGAATTTCTTTAAAATGTTCAAAAATAAAAAATGCAATACAATTTAAAATGTTGTTATTTTATAATATTTAACCACAAGAATGTGAGTACTCCATTTACAGCTACAAAAACCCGACACTACTAAATTCTAGTTTGCATGACCTTAACAGTTTACTTTAAAACCGTTTTCAACAGCACAATTCACGCCGCCTTACTGTCTATGATAATTTCTAGTTCCTTGTTCTGTATCATTGGAAATTTCGTAGGAATTACGACTAATTTGGAACCTCCACCTTTTTTCTTAACCTACATAAACTCAATAAATTACAACATAATGGATTAGATTGCTAAGGTGGATTGTAGACACATTACACGTCAGCCTGCATGCAATCTAAGAAACCACACTATTAGGGAGAAACTGCAAAATGTGTCACACCGAATTTCCAAATCGTAATGTAAAGGAAAACCGAAAAAGAACATCGCAAACATGCTTTGGGTATACTTTTAAGACAGAAATGGCGAATAACTCGACAAGTAATACTCATTAAACACCATACGATTAGCCTCCCACTCTTGGGTATTATGAGCAACATCGAAGGAATTCAGTGTCACGGATTGTGGGGGTCCCGTAAAATATTGCTACAAATTACAATATCGAAACGTATTAAATTGACGCCACAATTTTAAGGACTCAAAGGACAAATTTACTGCTGTGTTGCAGATAGCTGCCTTCGGATGCCCACACTTTTCCACTCCAGATATAATAATTGATTTTACAATTCGAGTTCAACATATTCGGTGTCTTAAAAAACGTTATTTATGTACTGGAATACAGCTAAAAGCAACAAGGATAGTTAACACATACGAATGTGAATGTAGAAAGTCGGCAAGTTAGAAACAGTTTTATTTTGTAGAGGTGTTAAATACAACCAATAAGGCGTCTTAAAAATTAATAAATTATAGCACCTGGGAAACTTGTGCCATTAAAGTTTTATTTTCTATTTTACAAATGTTCACTCTTTTATGGCAGTTATAAGACGTGAAAAACAGCTAGAATTAAAGCTTATTAATTGAGAATTTTATGATCGCGTAAATACGCACAAACCATTAAACGAGAGTTGTAATAACTTAAATTTAAATTGACAGTTATACAAGAAATAAATTTAGGTACTGATCATTACATTTGGTGATGCAAATATGTTACACGATCGTGTGTTGCATTTAATCTAGAGTTCTCGAAAAGCATGAAGCAACACTGAAATCGCAACACTGTGTTTCAAAATCGTAATATTATTGAAACAAGCGCTGCATTCCAACTGCGCTTTCTCTAATTTCTATTAAAAATTTAATTAGCTCTATAAAAGTTTTTTCAAAACAAATTTATCCATTATTCTCAGGGCATTCAGTACCAAAAAAATAAATTTTAATAAACGATTTTGTAACAATAATCAAAGCAATGCTTTTTTATAATGCTTACTGGTACCATATTAATTTCTTTTGATCAAAGATAGTGCTTTAGCGTGGGTGGCAAATGTGTCGCCAATAAACAACTAAGAGAAATGTGGTTTTGTATTACGCCAGACACAAATTTGGTAAAATGTTTTTATGGAACATTATGAAAAAAGACAGTTGAAGAAAGCTATAATTTCGAAATTATAGTTTTGTATCTCTATATAATTTAATAATATATCAAGTGAGAAGGACATAAACATATTTTAAAATATGGACGATCAAGCTACTAAACCAATAATTTGGCGTAAAAGATTTACACTCCGCTTAAACTGTCGAAAATAAAAAAGCATGATTATTTTGAAAGCATAAAACGCAGAAGCTATCATTTCGTATTAATACTAAACTAAATTAGTACTAAAGGTGTAGAATTATAACAACCGGATTGTAGTAAAGCCTTTTTTTACAAGTTTCATTTAGTAATTATTAACTACACCAACCATTCGGTTTTAACAATAATTAAAAGATCTTGGTATTTAGTTAGCTTTTTATATTTAATGCACCTTGAAAAAAATTTTGCATCCCAATAGAAGACGACATTTTCGTAAGGAAATTGTAAAGTGTGGACCGCCTACCAGTATTTGTTTAGCGAAAGCGCGAAGTGTACCAGTGTTGCCACCTTTCTCGAAAACCTGGAATTGTCAGGGAATTTTAAAAGTTACAAATGTTGGTACATTTGAATAGTGAGGGAAATTAGCACTAGTTTATTGAAAGTCATGAAATTTTGAATTTTATAATTTTTTCGTGGCGTTCTTAAAAATTTACGTTACAGCATTAACAATTCATAATTCACAAATAAATATCTAATTATATACAATTCTTGTACAAATTTGCTTTTATTTTTGGTATGTGAATAACACTTTTTTGATAGGGATTGTACCATTAATATTTATATTTCTAACTAGATTTAACCCGTGGGCAACATATGCTTATAGAAACTGAAAATGAGTTACAATTATCTACAGTTGTTTTCAAACACCGAGAATACAGGCCTTAGATACAAGCTTCGATGGAAAGCTCACGCAAAAAAAAGGGGAAGAACTAGGTACCCCTTAAATATAGTAAAATGTATTGACTGATGGGAAGAAACTCCTCGCTGTCAATATAATAACAAGCTACTACAGTTGTTTACATGTACTGAGAGTATGGAGGGGTTGCCAGAAAATCTCGGTATGTGAACTGTATTTATATTTAAAATATATCTATTTTTATATTATAAATTTAGTGAAGATTCCTCCCTGCTTTTAAATTTCTTTTTTGCGCTTCAGTTCTAATACAACAATATCTGTTATTAAATTATACATTCTACATTAATTCAGTAAAAGAGAATTTATTCTTGAAAATTGTAATTAGTTATAGGAAACTGTAATTAGTTTGCTAATGGTAGGCTAGATGGCGTACGTGATTACCACTAACTTCAGAGTATTTCGGATAAATAGATAGATCTATCTGGGTGTTTATATTATTAGTACATACAACTTTTGACCAATTTATTAATTGTAAATCTAATATGGAAAATTATATATTTGGATAGGGAAAACCTGGAAAAGTCAGGGAATTTAAAATGAAAAAGACGGTAGCAACCCTGTAGTACGTTCAATAACAAATAGGTACCATTACGAGATAAATAATTGGCATGCAGTTTTTTTCTAAACATACGATTTTCACGTTAACGGTCGCAAGAGTAAAAAATTTATGATTATGTCCTGAATTACGTCATACTGATTACATTTTACATTGGATTGACATAAGAGCACTTCAATACACCAAATTTTTTAAAATGCGGCTTACTTTATAATGCAGCCGTAACAATTATTTATCTCTCAATAGTACCTTGCTCAACCAACATTTCTTCCGATTTTTGGCTAAAAACTTACTATATTGTTTATATTGATGCAACATTTAAAAATATTCATATTGTAAAAACGTCTAAGATGAACTACCAATTTGATTTTTCTTGGCGAAGGAAGAAAGTCTTATGGATCGTCTTACGATGGGAATGTTAATAGATTGATATTTAACCATAATAGCGACATATATATGGTAAACTATATTATATGTAAAAAGATTGTTTAAAATTATCAGCTTTCTTTATTAATCGAAATCTATAATCTACACGTTTTCTAGTTTGTAATTTGCTTATCTAACGTATGTTTTCCTACAGAATATTGAAGGCTAAACAAAGGAATGTTCCACAGTTGCTATAATTTTTAAATTGTTTTCCCCTTATTGAATTATTTAAATGTAGTTAATTTTTGTTCATTATATTATGCAGTAAGTTTGCTTAATACATACTCAACATGGCACAAGAACAGATTCTACATACCTTCTATTTAAAAAAAATTGAATACTCGCACTTAATAGGAAAAAAACTAGAAGAAAATATGCATACATTTTCTTAATATTGTTCTATTACTAGAGTCGTCATTAAGCTGTCAAGATCAACAAATTAGTATTTTACTTTGTAAAGACCTGGCGAAAGAATTTGATTATAGAGGAAATATGGAAAACACTTTAATAAGAAGCATTCAAAGGATATACAAGATGTGCAAAAATTACACCATAGCAAATAATTGTGAATTGCAGGTGTTTGAGACGGGTCTGGGTATTAGACAAGGTGGTGCATTAAGTTCCCTCCTATTAATTCTGGTATTGGACGACGTGATCAAACAAGTTATGATAGAAGTGAGAAAGTTGGATGGAGCCAATCATTTTGACTGAATTGGCCTACGCTGATGACATGCTTATAGTAGTTAAAACTGAAAAAGACCTGCGACACTTATCAGAAACTGTGAGTGGCAGGTTATTAGACCAGGTGGACAGTTTTAAGTATCTAGGTGCAACTATAAGTGCAGATGAAAAGATGGAAGAAGAAATTAATAACCGAATAAAGGTACCCATTATTATATATAGCAGGGAAATATGGGTGATAAGCGAAAAACAAAAAATTCGAATACAGGTAATAGAAATGAAATTTCTCAGAAGAATTCAAGCAGTGGCAATTAAAGACTGTATAGTAAATGACGTCATAAGGCAAGATTTAGATATAAAGTCAATAAAATAAATTACGGAAGAAAATCAATTCATATGGTTTGGCTACATAACCCTGATGGAAGACCAGAACTTTGCGAAAAGAATGTAGAACGTCAGGGTAATGTTAAGAACACCAAGGGAAAAGCCCAGGATCAGCTGGAACGAAGAGATAGATAAGCACATACAAGCAAGAGGATCCCACTGGCAGGAGGCCAGTGAAATATAAAAGGACAAGAAAAGGTGGAGAGCATTCACGAAATCTCAACCCCACCCCAACTCTTAACTTACGGATGGTGACAGAGCCAGGAAATAGAGGGAGGCTGGAGAAAACCTGTATAGAAAGGATATAAGAAGTGCGTGCAAGCAGAAGAAAAATCTTAAAACTATATAAATCTTGCCATAAGACCAGAAGAAATAGAAGTTGATAAAGAACACAGGAAATATAGACCTCAAATCGACGCCCTGAAAGTGCAAAAGAATTTACGAGGAAGCAGCAGAAGACGAAGAAATATTTTATTTGTTAGTTTTCCAGGAAGTTTTATATAAATTTATAAAGACGTAGAAATTTTGATAAATAATAAAAGCTGTTTATCTACGTTGCATTCCTCATAAGTTGGAAGCTGCAATTAAATTAGTTCGAAGTGTTGAAAACTTGTGTAATACCTTTTTTTTAAGTGGAAGGAAAAACTATGAAGTGCATTATAGCTAATGGGCACATACTTAAAATTACATCCTGGAAATATCTACCCTGTTGTTACCCTTAGTAACTTCAATTTGGTCGTCGTAAAACAAAGTCACTGGGTTTAAGTAATTTAACAATTCACATACGAACACAAGATACATTTGAAAATGTAATTGCGAGATGATACCATATTAAAACAGACCTTGAATTTTATTCTTTTATTAACCTTTACCCAAAGCCGAATCTATTTTCAGCCATTCCATTGACCACCTTCGATTCATCAGGCCAATCTTAGAAGCATAGCGAGGTAGACATTTTTCTTGGGGCCATAAAAACGCAGATTTGCATATCTACAAGTTGTCGTATTATGGCCCGTTGTCTGAAAGTGACCTCTCCCACAGCTCGCCTGGATTGTCCCATTATGCCTCTTAATTGCCCCGACATCGATGGATTTTAGCCATGCAAAAATATCACTTGTCCATCGACGAAGTAGTCCTCGTAACGGTTAGTTATTAAAAGTTAAAAATGCTTAAATAGTCTGACTTAAGTCGGTCGCCGCTGCGACAGCAATTCAGCGCTCATACAGTTCATTGGCTTGTAAGGAATATCTACAGGTGATTCAATATGCATACTAACGCTTCTTGGACTCGTTCTTGCGGATGTACGCACCACCATTCCGGCTTCCATTCGAAAGTGATGGTGCTGGTGGTTTTCCTGGACGACTCGGTGAGAATTCTTAAGATGCAATATCTCTTCCACCCATTGTTTTCCGAGATTCTGTGCTTTTTATCCAGCAGAGCTAGCAAATTAGGATATTTTCAGTACTTATATTGTCTAATAGGTTGCAATACACAAGAATTGTTTTCAATTTTTATTTTAACGCTTTGATATTTAATCAATGCACATCCTCAACATGAGAAATACGACAAAAATCAGATTCGAACATCAGACAAACACGGATATATACCGACGACGAGATTAATTAGTCTACGTGATAGTCTTAGCTATTTTTATTCAGTTTAAGAATGAAGAGAATTATAGGAAAAGTCAAATCCTTGAACTTAGGTTATAAATTAAGCAAGAAGAACATGAGCATGGGCACTTAAGCAGATGATACGACAATCCTGGATGAAACAGAAGTAACTTAATAAAAATAATCAATTTCATCAGAGAGCTAAACAATACACACCATGAATATCTCACTTGAAAATATCAAGACCATGACCATCTCTACAGAACCAGTTCGCTGAAAATTGGTCGTGGAAAACCAAGCTATCGAGCAAGTAACGGAGTTTAAGTATTTAGAGATAGTTATATCAACTTATCAACCAGCCACGTGAAGCAGAGGACGTGGTCATGTAGAGACGACAGCGAAGCAGATACTCTTATGAACACACTAGCTTTTGCCTGCGGCTTCGCTCACGCAGGAAACCGTCTTGAAATTAAAAATAAATGCCATTTTCGCAATCAACGTCCCAAAAAACCTCATAACGACACCCATATCGATTTTTAGGCTTATTTACTCTATTTCACGCCGCAAGGGGTTGTTTCTCGAAAAATCACGAAATACGTGTTTGCTTATTTATTTTTAGGAGTACTTCTACGAAGTTTCAAGTCGAAATGTCTGTTTAATATAATTTTTCCACACAAAATTGGAACCCCCATTTTACTCCTTTAGGGGTTAAGTTTCGAAATATCCTTCCTTATTCCTTGTATACTTCATAAAGAAGTTCAAACGAAGTTTCTTGAAACACGAGTATCACTGGTTTGAAACGCGACTACCACTCACACTTTTATGAAGGCTTCTCGAAGCATTAAAACAATTACAGAGGTATTTTTTCTGAATCTACGCACATATTCTTTGCTCTTTGTTAGTATCAGCTATCAAGAAAATCGCCAAACTTACTTGCACTTTTTATAAACATTTAACAAACAAGGAAAGACTCCAATTTGAATTTTCTGTTGCAACTTCAAAGTGAGATAAACTACTGAATGTCTTTTGTAATACGAAAATGAACCTCCGTACAAACAGTTGATGTGATTTTTTGGACACTTAATGTCTCCCTAATAAACATACATTGAAAAACTAAAAAATTTTGTAAAAGAGATACCCAGTTATGTACGATTTTTCAAATTTTTAATTGAATTGTCAGAAGTGAGATTTTAGATAAAATTATCTATGTAATTCTACAAACCAACCCGAAACTACTCCCACTAGTTGTGACTAAGAAATCCATTCCAAAATTAAAAAACCGATAATCAGTGTTATAATATAAGATAAAGTTTATATGAAAATATGGACACATTCAGCTCTACATTTTAAACAAATCGAACAATAATGGCCAGTAGAAGTAATTGAGAGCTTGAAAATTTTCATAAAATAAAAAGTATCTAAGTTTTTATTTCAATTGATAGCAATTGACAGCCCTCAGTTTTGTAACTAAATGTTTACTTACGTCGAGACAAATATTTATATTGCTGTGATATTATAAATAATAAGTAATTTTCTTTTATTTGATTGCTGGAACAGATATTTAAACGAATGCTAATTGTTTATTACTAAAAATCTTATCCTATTTGAACAAACGCCTTACACCTAAACGTAAAACTAATAACACCATCGTCTTCAGCGTATTTCAGTGCCCGTATGTTCGGAATCTCACACATATCCATGCCGGTGACGTGATGAACAGATTTTAGCAGGAGTCGGCCTTCGCCCCACACACAACCCAGATGTCATGCCTGATTAACAACCCCACTGCACGTGTGTAAAAGTTATCTACAGAGAGGGATGGAATTAACGAAGATCCATCCACATTGGTGGATATGATAGTCGCGCAGCTCCTCAGCTCTGTTAGTGGTTGGAGGCCTCAATATGTCGAACAGCACATCCTTCAAGTATGTGCATGCTTTATAAACTGCACGTATTTCTCTGGATCATGTTTGGTGCAATACATGATTTATAACAGCTCTAATGTCACTGTATGCTAATAGCCTTAATGTGCACAATATCCAATTTTCTCTGCTTGTAGGCCCCCAATTTTGAACACACGCATGCTCTTCAGCTACAGCCCTATAATTCTCCAGCCGCAGCTTTCATCCGACCCCAGACCAGCTCCGATTGTAGCTCCAGCACCCCAATATACTTTGTCAATGTACCGACCGTATGATGTTCTCGTGTTCTAACCCGGTTTTATACGCAATTTAATCCTAACTACTACGTGTTTAGATATTAAAACGCACTTTGAATCGCACATAAGCGTGTTCAAAATGTTTTATTTTGTGCCAATTAATACTAACATGTGGCCCTATACGTTTGCTGGCTCTTTGTGTGGCTAAAATTGGGACATCCAGGTGAATTTTGACCTGGTTTTGCCAAAACATAGCTCCAAATTTTGTCGCCAGATAACGAAAGAACTTCGATCGTACGTGGTGCTGTGTGAACTGCACTTTACACATATGCGCTTAACTTAATTCAACTCTGAGTTATGTGGCTACTATATAAAAGAACTCCTATATTAACTTTTGAACCAAACTTACGCCTTAAATGTGACTATTTAACATGTGTCAATAAATTTTACGGCAAGGAAATATGTTTGTGTCAGCAATTCTTCTTGTGCAAATGAAACTTTGTTAGTTATTAATTACATTATTTCATTAAATCGCCACTGTACAAACGAATATCACGTCAATATTTATAATAGTGTATTAAAACACAGTTGCAGAAGGCATGATTTTGTAGCATACGTCACAAGGGGACGAGTTTTCTAAAAGACAAGAGCGACAACAGGCCTTATGAAACGAGTTTTTCAGATTATGTTATCCACTTTGCATAAAAGTAATCAACAACTTCTTCAATCTTGACGTCTCATAAATGTGACAATATGTCAGTTATCTGAAACAGAAGCGGTTTCAACGTTTTTTATATGAAAAAATCAACGCAAAAAGTGCTTTCATAGATGTTATTAAATCACTGCTTTAAGTATTTTAATAGCCACATTAAGACAACAAAGTATATAAACAATGTTTTGAAATCTGCAGACTTCAAATTTTAGCATGATTACAATACCTGTCCTTACTGCAAGTATGGAAAAGTAAAAATGTCTCAACGCAAATGAATTATAATTTACGAATAACAGTTTGATTTACAGTGTGTCGGTTAGAAAATTATTCTAATTCTAACTCTTTTATGGTTACTGAATAATTGGAACAATTTAAGTAACTTTACGACGGCGTGCATATTAATATCTAATCCAACGTAAAAAAGTAAAATGTAGACTAATTAGATCAAGGAGTAAAAGTAGGAGGAAGAGGACTCGGCATTCTAATTGAGAGATTAACCGTAACAAAATTTATTTAATTTCTGACACACTTTTCCTGTATTGAAGAATTTATATGCAAATATGTATAGGTACAACTAGCTTAATGACCACAGCAACTTACATACAGCATGTACGTCAATAAACTGGAAAAGGCGGCCCCGCTTTTTCTGCCTCCTCGGCACAGGCGACTCTTCAGAAATGGTCCGTTCTTATTAACTTCAACGGAGTCTTCCTACGTTAAGTTAAATTTACTTGCGGACGACTTGGGTGATCTATTTTCCTTTGGTTCATTAATACAGTGTAGAGCAATTTGCTTTTCAATAAACAAGATGGAGCTTATGTGATTTTAAATAAAGAATTCTTTCGACGAACCAAAATTTATGTTCTGTAAAAAAGCAGCTACGAATCTTCATTTACTGGATCTTTGTCCCGTGATTTTGCAGTGGCATATTTACAAAAATAGTATTTCCCCTCCCGAGTTAAGATAACATAACACTTAATATATTCGTTTGATCTTCTTTTTCAGTTACCTACTTCCCACCGTCTCCTTCCTATACCACAATGTTTATATAAGCCCTACAAATGATCAGACTAGTATTGTTATCTGGTCTCCCCATCGTGCAATCACTATACAAAATGAAAACGACTTCAGTTCTGCTTGATCTGGCTCCCTTTCGTCGATTATTTTTACTAATTTTGTGTTGGCCTTTGTAATCAATTTACTGTAATCGTTACCATATTTAAACGATAAATAAAATTAAAATAAAAAACTCGTATAGACTGTATACAACGCTTCCACATGAAAATTTCAAAATTGCAAAACAGAAAAAAGGGATTGCACTTGCACCAAAATAATACGCAGATACGTGTTGCAAGGTTCGAAGCGATAACAAAAATATCACCAACAACAGTACACCTAAAAGAATTAAGACGTAGAAGAAACGAGACACAAACATACAAAGCACGTTTTCAACCGAAAAGAGACTACGTGCTACAAACTGGACATTGTCACCCATTGGAAACCATAATAATTGTTATTCCGAAGACTGCTTGTTGCTGTTACTCTTAAAAACAATTTTTATAGATTGTAGTATACCCACGAAGTGAAGCATCTCCCAACATTTATTTCCTTTTGAATTTTGATTAAATGAATTGCTAAGCTACGCTAAGTGTTTTTTTTCTACTCACTTGTCTCGGGTATTGCAGCTTTTTTTTAATGGTTTATAGTGTTTCCTTGTTCCTACATATCAAACATGGCTACGTATGTAATTCGATCTAAGCATATCAGTAATATTTGGGGATCTATACACATTCCCCATTTATTCAAATTCTACTTTGTTAAAAGGACAGCGTATTAAAACTTGTTCGTACTCTTTCATACGCTTATCGCTTTTTCTTCGACTACTACGTTATTATCTATTTATTTCTTCATTGAATCAGTGTAAGTAATAGCAAACAAATTACAAAATATGACGTTTAGCATCTTTATACATGCTTAATGCTTCTAGCGTTTTCCAAATCGTAGAGCGTAGTCTGAACATATGTTTAAATGCCTGGAGTGTGCATACAAATATGGTACAGTTTCAGAAAACCTACTAGACCAAGAGTAAAACTTATATTACCGCGATGTACAATATAAGGTGGATCGACTTCACTTTCACAGTTTTCAACATTTTGAGCGAATGACAAAGTTTCGAGGAAACGTCTCTTCGCGGAATATGTTTTCGAGGCCCAGGTATCATAATATATGTATTATAACTTGGGTGCTTCTCCTGGTAGTTTATAAATAGTTACACTACATATTGAGCTTTCATGTAATTAAGGACGTTTACAACACACGCGATCAAAAGCTACAACTAACCTAAACAAGCTAGAACGACACAAAGAATATTTAAACTGAGAATTCCCAAGTTATCACCTACCTGGGTGAGCCTGAATATCGAACTTTATCTTCTCAAAAATCGCGAATCGGGACCCCCGCTATTGTCCAAGGAATCGCTCACAAAAATTACAACACGACATCGATTTACCATTTTTCATCGAATATGCAAAACACTAATTAAATAATGTCATACTATGTTTGGCGTTTGCCTTCAGTATTCATTCGCCACCTGGTGAAACCACGATAACTAGAAAAAAATTCTCGAAATCGTATGAAGACGATTCACCTAATATCTCACTCGGCTATTACTAACGAAGTGTGACAAAACTGCAGTCTTACAAGAAGTTGAAACTGAAAATCCTTATGTTATTCAGCAAACCTTAAACAGGGACCTGGAGATTAGCACAATTTCTATAAAGGTTCATTCCATCCCTATCATCTTAGTTTGGTTCATGCCCGGTGTAATAAACGGACACATTGATTATTCATTACTACAGCGGAGAAAATCTACGCTGGATACGTGTAACATATTTTCACACAGTGTTTTCTGAGAAATCTGTGTTTTGTATGTTGAGCGATTACATTACAAAATTTTTTAATATAATTTATTATATTATAATTCGAACCTGCTCTTTTCTCGTTCAGCTAAATTGCTCTACCTGACGTACACGTTTGCATTATGAAAAGCAGGACCGATCGTGGACGACTACGCCCTATGGGTGACCATAAAAACGTGACACATGCAGGCAGACACCCAGTCAGACACAACACGCGTTGATATATAAGTACTAGCTTTTTAGCCCACTACATAGATAACATTATTCTAATTAAAATAATTGTGACATTTTTCAAATTGAATTGAATAAAGACGTTGCAGAAGGATATCCGTTTAATATATTTAATCAATATGTATTGCTAGATCTAATAATGGTTGAACCAGTGTTTATAATTATGTACAAAATAGATAAAAATATCTTAATATTTTACGTAGCAATATGAATTGCATCAATTCGCAAAGAAAAAAATGCAATCGGTGAAAATTCAACCTTCGCTCCCGCGGGAATTTAATTGCTAGTAAGAAGCTTTAACCGCTTGGCAACGGGATGCTTTGTAAGGCACATGCTTATGGTTGTAATATAAAAGGTACAGTGAAGATACGACCGATCGCGGACGTGACACACGTAGGCAAGCGGAGGCGACGACTGTGACAATATTCGTTTATATATAAGGATCAGCTTTTATGTTTGGTTGACTTGGTTTCTTTTTCATGTGACAGTTGTCGTGTATAAATGTTCGTGATATTACTGCTCTTTGCTTTTGCATCATAATAGAAAAGACAGTCTAGGTTAGAATGAATAACTGTAATTTAGGCTGCAATTAGTATTGGTCAGGGGTTACATGTTTCGTGGCCCACCTTATATATTTGAAGACTCACCAAATATGCTAAATCTAACTATCGAGAATATTCTTATTGTTTAAACCATTACAAGGTGTTAAAGTATGCGTTACACTTACACCCATTTTGGCATCTAATAAGTGTTAGTGTTAGTTGCTTGCCAATTTAGCTCCGATATCAAAAACGCAAACAGGCCGGGCTACACAGGCGGTTGCCCATATAAATACAGGCTTGAATTTCAAATATGGGATACCACGACGCAGTAAATTTGCGGGCAGCCACCGCATCTTCTGAAAAGGAAGGCTGCAAGTCGAATAAAAGCTCTTCGATTGCGTGGGCGAGCGCACACAGCGATTTCGCAAGAATGGTCAAAAGGAAAACGTTTGCTGGCTCAGTTTCGCTCAAGAATGTGGCTGTACAAGTCGTGACCGCGACTGAAACTATCTAAACAAAGTCCAAACTCGGCTGTATCTTTCTCCTCGGGCTTTGCATCTGCGATCAACTGGTTTTAAATAGAAAATAGGCTTGTTATTGATATCTGATCGTTATCGCCAGAACGACGGCTTTATTATTGCAATGACGGGTGTAGCGTCTTCTCGATTATTGGATTCAATGGATTATAATAGCTTCGCCTATTAAGGAATGAATGTCAATAGCAAACTTTCAAATTCTAGTTCTTGATATTTCAATCGTGAAGATGCGGTATTTCTATAGTTAAATAATTCAAACATGACTACCATTTTCCAATGCTTGTAAATTCTCCCCCATACACAATCATAATAGACTGACCGAGATATCTATTTTATCAAATACTCTTTCTTGATAGCAGTTTGTGCCTAACCAGAATGCAACTTTTTCTTATTCAGCGCATTCATATAATTATTCGGATGACGACTTCATTTTTCAAATAAAAACGAAAAAGGTAATTGTCGCCTATCACTCAACCGGAAACGAGTCTAGAGAATGTGAACTGGACATAACAGCTCAAATACGCAAATGAGTCTGTGCGATAGAAATATTGACGTCGTATCGCAAGCATATCCAACTGCGTTCTCTTAGGGCAATTTAATTTTTTAATAATGATTACTAACTCAGCATCAATATTTGTAGCTTTAGACTAAACCCGGATTCGCATCTTGATTCGCAATTGAAACAAAGGGATACGTAAAAACATACGAATTTATTACTGATTTACACATTTCCAGTAATTAAATCGACAGGAAAGCTTAAGGCCATTGTTTTCTATGTATTTTGAGATTCTATAACTTCATTAGAAAAAAAAAAGATTAAGAAAACTGGAAAGAGGTGATGTAGCCTATATAGTGCACGATCGTGTCTAAATGCTTTTCAAAGGGTCGAAGCAGTGAAGGCAGTTTTATTGTTAACGAGCAGAGTTCACATAGTTCACACACTTTGGTTCACACTTACACTATTAACTTAACTTACTAAAGATTCGGGAGCCGCACTACCTCTAAAGGAAAGAAGCAGCACACTCCCAAACAACGCTAAAACGAACTGGGGCGAGCTCTTTACAGAATGTTACCTAGTGCATCCCCTAAAAATGAAGAAAGATGTGAGATATTTCGTCAGGATATCATTCCTAATTATAAGAAAGTGATGGCCATCTGTATAGATCTTCCAAAAATTTGTAGTATACGATTCTTGAAGTGTATTATTTCATGAAAATTGCGTATGTATTCAAAAGATTTACCTCTTAGTTTTATATTTCAGGCAAAAGGAACGAATCCTCGTATTCTGAAAAGCTTCATCTAGTTTTTTTTATAATTTACTCCGTACATGGGCATAAATTAGTATAACTGTTATCGGTCTATTCTGCTGGTACAAGTAGTTAGCTAATGGATGATATCGGCTGAACTACAATTGTGATAATCGAAAAACTACATTCACAGTATCCTTAAAATCACTAACAACTTTAAAACGCACTAAAGTCTGACAAACAAAGCTGATTTTGTTTTCCCGAGCAATTTGAATTTGAAAAGATTCAATTTTTCTCACTCGTTCCCTTAGCGAAGGCGAATTGCTTTTTAGTGAAACAGTTTGCCCATCTACTCACTGAGACGACGCGATTACGACGCAACTGATAAGAAATTCATAAGCGATAATCGCTTGGCGATGGTTCTGTGGGTTTATATACTTCACTGGACACTGAAGCAACTGCGATGCGAACACGATGCAACTTGCACAAAATAGTTGCTCGCGTCTGATAATGTCAATCGCGAGGCGATTAGTTGTGTTGAAGTTGTTTCGTTAAATGCACGATTTAATCATTCTTCTCGTTAATAATATGACTTTTGGCTTCATATAGTATACAATACACTGACAATCAATGTCAATGGCAGATGCTATTTTGTATTTTCTAAAATAAATAATTAATTACTGATTAAGAGAGAAAGAAGTTTTCCATATGTTATTGTGACTCATACAGCAGTGTTCATAAATTCGATATCACCGGGGATATAAAAAATATCAACAAATCACAAAAACAATGACGGCGGTGCCGTTGTAGATTGTGACAATAATTAAAAATAAAAGAACAGTTTAAGTTTTTATTAAAAGTGATTTTTCCTGTTAAAAATAAGAACATTTACAAGGGCGCTGCACCCTGAAAATGTTATTTTCATAGTGAAACGTTTTGTGTGTGTTATTTTGAACCAAAGTCCGTGTTTAAGCTTTTCATCAGTTTCGACACAACTTTGTTAAATAGTACCAGTTTTACAAAAATTAAAAATAAGGGCACTTTGCTTGAGGTTAGACCCACATTTTACAATTTTTAGAACACCCTTTACATTCTATCAAAAGTTTGACAACTATTTAGGACCGCCCAAAACAATCAAAAGTTTTTAGGAAAAACGACTTTCTCAAGGAATAAAAATGGGAAAGTTTACAATCGGGAGGTACCCCATCCGAGAACACACAGTATATTATTTTACCTTTTACTGAACTGATTTGTGTGTTCGGAGCCATAAAAAAATGTAAAATTATACCTATTATGTCAAAACAGTACATTTTCAAAAACCATTATCTTTCGAGATAATGAAAACAAAGACGATGCCAATTTTTCAAAATGGCTACTCGCACACACCATCACTCAATTTTTTTTCAATTAGTAGACCATTAGCAAACTCTAAATGAGCGATTATCTGGTAAATGAATGATATAGAGAATATGCTTTGATGTATTTAACAGCATACAAGCAATCTAACTTTAATTTGTTTCGTGTATTTAAATTATAATAGTTTATTTACATTACAAGTATGGTAAGTTGCATTTTTCGATGTTTGAATTTTTGAAGCACGCCGCGAAGCGGAATGCTTTAAAAAGCTGAGCACTGTAAAATGCATAGCGCACCGAGTATTGTATTAACATTTTTGGCAGACATATTTTTTTAAACATTTTTATAAATTTCGAATATCAAAACAACCGTTGCCATCAAGCAAGTTTACTTCAGTAAATTTTATAGTAGACGCTTTAAAAAGTCAAAAATCGAAGTTGTAAACATCAATTTTCTTGATTTCTCTAAAACTCAACTGAACGAGGAATTACGTAACTAGCGTTCCAGCAGATGCCCTTTATTAATATAAAGCAAATGTGTTGTTTAAGGGTGACTGAATCCTTTTGGAGGTGTTGTAACTGCACTGTTGCACATACCATCGCCGTATCTAACGTTTACTAGGTCCATCTGTTCGACATCCTGTATATTTCCAAACGTTCATTCCTATGTTAACATTTTTAAGTTTTTGCCGATATCCGTCCAAGTACATGAATAGTAGAATGTCACAAAGAAATTTTAGAGATCATTCTTTTGATGGCGGTCCGTAAATATAACATCAGTACAAAATTGCCGTTTCTAGTTCTTGCCTTTATACAGGGTGTCTCAAAGATGACGCCCGTACTTTGGGATTGGTTCAGAAAAAGAAATCGAAAATTAAGAATAAAAAAAATCCGATTATCATTCACTAGTTATTGAGAAAAGAAAACTTTACTTTAAAGCAAACTTTACAAAAAAGAAATAACTTGTGCAGGTACCTAATATTATTCATATCTGTTTTCACAAAATGCGTTGAAATAGGTTGCCCCCCAACTTCAAGACACATATTGGCACGACTTAACATTGAAGCATGAACCCTCTGTAGCAGGTGTTTGTATATTGAAACCACTACAGCTTGAATTTAAAAAAATCGAGCTATGATTTTTTCAGGGTTCACAACAGGTTCAGATCCGGTGATCTAAGAGGTCACGGTATGGCTCCATCTCTTCCTATGTGGCAGAATACTTATTTTTTTTGCATTTCCTCAGAAACCAATTGAGTTCGCGTTAATACGATTAATAGGATTATCTGTCCTCCAATAAAACCTTAACGAAGGACAATCGGAAAATGTTCCACTCTTAATTTTCGATGTGTTTTTGCCTCCTGAATTAAATTACAAAAACAGAAGCGTCAGTTTTGAGACACTCTGAATCTTTCTCTGTTTTAATCAAGCCATTGTTATACGTCTTATAGTATTGGTGTTTATTCTTGTTAACATACAATTGCGGCTTAGACCGCGTAGTCTTTATGCATAAACACCCAGCATTCTCTGGATTAATGTTTCTTGCACTTTATGAACTCGAGCAAGGATCCACACGATGGCCATGCTCCTTGGTGGATCGTGTTTTTTGAGTACCTTGAGAAGGAAGATACTTAGGCGGATTTGGCCTTGTTGCTGTTTGTGCATCCATATTAACTAGCGTTTCGCACGACCTTGCAGCTTGCGTCATCAGAGTGAAAGTCGTACTAAGAACTGTAGGTGTGCGTGGAGCTATTTATAGTCCTTTGGCTATCCGCTCGAAGCTACGTAACACTGATTGGTCATTCAAGCGCAGCGTAATCTGTGGGGCGTGGCCATATGACGCACAGTGGTTGTAATGGTTTAGATCGTGTATCACAGGAGTCCACTTTTTACTAAGCTTAAAACCATCTTCCCGGTTTATATTATTTGGATGTTTTTCTATTTCTATGGCTTCACGCATCACTCGTAGAAAATAGTGAGGTATTCTGGCAAGTACTCGGGCGTGCTCAAATTCGAAGGTATGCCCATTTGGCTGATTTTGTGATGCGTTTGTGTTTGCAATCGCCTGTATATTCTTGAAGTCTTAGATTAATGGAACGACCAGTCTGTCCAATGTAACTCGAGCCGCAAGAACAAGGGATGTGATATACGCCAGCGGTTTTTAAACTTGGAATTTTATCTTTTACTGATCTGAAGCCGTTCTCAAAGTCTCATTGTTCGTAAACACCGTTTTGATGGTGCATCGTTTCTGCCTTTTGTGTTACAGTCTTGTCTAGCGCTTTTCGTATGGAGGTAGTCGTGTATCCGTTCTTTTGTAAAGAGTCAAAGAGATTATTCTTTTCTCTCTCTAGATTTTCTGCATCTGAAATACGAACGGCTCTGGTCGCCAAAGTCTGGAGAACTGTTGTTTTTTTGCATTGGATAATGATGTGACTTAGCATTCAGATATATGTCCGTATGTGTTTTCTTTCCATAGACTCCATGTCCTCAAACAGTATATGGTATTGGTGTTTCTAACATTTTTTAATATTATTGTAGATAGCGAGGACAAGTTTAAAACCATATATTGTAAAAGAAAGAACCATTATATGAATCAAAAACGAAAAATTTTAATAAGGGTGTGTTTAAATGGAGCGTGTGGACGATCGTGGGTCCCATTCAGTAAGGCAGTAATAAGCCCTCTTTATTATTATTAAATGAAATGTACTTGTGTTCGTAGTTTAAAGAAACATAACCAATAGGCATAATAAGTAATTGTTTTTTGTGATAATATCCTTATTAAACGTAATGGGAAGTTTGTTTACAAAAACCCGAAAGTAGTAAACCGTTGATTGAAGCATTGGTACTTTTGCCGGTTTAACACGATATGTAGTGTTGTTCATTATTTAAGAGGTATGATTATACTTATACCAATACAGCATCGGGTATTGTGTTACTATTCTTCGTCTCCGATTCTCTCGATTGGCAGCTATTTCCTTTATTTGTATTGGTGTCGTGCCATATTTCTTTGTTATATCATCGATGACCTTGCTTAGTGTTTTTCTAGATTATGTTGTCCATTTTCTTACCTATTATCTGGTTTTCTTTTTATTTTAACTAGTGAGTTGTCACGTTGTGTATGTTTTTCTATATTGTTTTTCTTCTTGTTTGCCATTTGTTTTTTCGGCTTTATGTTATCCGTCGGTTTTTTTGTTTTGCTATTTTGTTTTGCTTGAATTTTTAGATATTTCTTTCCCTTCGATCTCTTTAATTTCTCTCCTTTTATTGGCTGTTATTGTGCTATTACAGTTTATTAGTTATACTAGAGTGGCAGGACGAACAACAAGGGTTTCGTAGCGGACGATCATGTAATGACACAGTAATTGCCCTACAGCAAATAAAAGAAAAAGCTCTAGAATTCAATAGAAACGCCTTTGATAACATCCAACTGAATGATATCATAAACATACTATACGAGAGGCAAGTCACACAAGCTGTAGTAAACATTATACAAAGCATATACAGAGACAACAAAATGGTGATTAAAATCAACAATAAATTGACAGAAGCTATACCGTCGCAAAAAGGTGTGAGACAAGGGGACTCGTTAAGCCCGCTACTATTTAACCTTATAATGGACGAAACAAAGCCATGGGTTCCAAATGGGTACGGAAGCAATCAAAATTGTATGTTATGCGGATGATGCAGTGCTGATTTCTGACAGCGAAAACCAATTACAGAGAATGCTACACCAATTTGTAAATACTTGCAATGCATTTAATCTGACCATCTCTGTACCAAAAACGAAATGTATGACGATCTCACAAGAACCCGTAAGATGTAAACTGGTAGCATATGACAAACCCATACAATAGGTGATGGAAATAAAATATTTGGGAACAATTATTACCAGTTATGGGGACTTAAACAAAGAAATAAAGGAGCATACCACAAAAGCAAAAAGGGTTGCAGGGTGCCTTAATGACACCATCTTGAACAATCAGTACATAAGAAAAAAACAAAGATCAGTATATACAAAAGCACAGTACAACCAATACTGATATACACAGCAGAAACGAAACTCCAAACATCAAAAAGTAGGCAACAGATGGAAGTTGTAGAAATGAATGTACTAAGAAGAATAGCTGGAAAAACTAGATACGACAGAGTCAGGAATGTAAACATAAGGGCAGCATGTAAAATTGAAAACATTACTGATTGGGTATCTCGCAGAAGAAGAGAATGGAATGCACATATAGATAGAATGGACGAGAATAGAGTGGTACGAATCGCACGAGACGGCCAACCTAGGGGAAGAAGAAGTATTGGGCGACCAAAAAAACGGTGGCGCGACGCCATCTAATAATTTGGCAAAGAACAGGCTGTTACCCTATTTTAGAAGTTAGAAGAAGAAGAAGAAGACAGTTTATTAGTTTTGGTATTTTTATATATAAAAAAGTACTGTGATTGAATTAACAAATGTTAAACTTTTTAATATGTAATGGTGTTATGTACTCTTCTTCTTTACTTTACACCTGTATGTAATGAATGCGATAATTATGGGTCCTTCGTACCTCTTTTACTATTATTTTTATTGAAATCAATATCTTCGGCTCCAGTGTCCCTTGTATGTTTTAGCAGGTGTACTATTTTTGCCTCAAGCTCCCAGTATGTAGTTGTATTTTCTATTTCCATTCCGCATAATGCTAAGATTTTCTTTTTCATGTTCCTATCTAGTTGTTCCAGCTTTCTTTGTTGCTTAGTTCTGAGTTAGCTGTTTTTCGGAATATCTTTAATTCTGATAGCTTAATGTCAATATTGTAGTTTATTGTTTTGGTTTCTTCTTTGAAGGTGTTTCTATATTTGTTCAGCATTTTCTCTTCTTTTGCTTACGTTGGATGGGTTTTCTTCTGCATGGTGTTTGTTCTTCTTTAATTAATATTCCTGTATGATATTTCTGTTCTTTTGTATCATGAACGTTCTTGCCCTTGATAACCTCGCAATTACTCTATTACCGTAATTTTTATCCGAATCGCTGTTTTCTTCAAGCTTTATATTTTCCTGTTATCTTTTAGCTCTCAGTAGTCCCAGTTCAACAGGGTTTACTTTTATTTGCTTTTGGTTTCACTTTATTTGATTAAATTTGTTCCACTAATGTCTGGATAAACCTACTCCAGTGCTACCACAACACATATATCGTAAAAACAAAAAATAAATTTATTTTAAGGTTATACAGTTTTAAATTGGTGTTCAGTACTTAAATTCATATTAAAATAATAGTTATTTATGTAGTAGGTGCATTAATGAGTCATTATTATGCTGGCGCTGTGAATTTTTGGTGTGCTATGGGGTTTCTATGCAGATTTTTGGTGTTGCTATACTGCATTGTTGGTGCTTGCTATACTGCTTAGCAACTTTATAGGCCCTAGGGCAATAAAATCCGTTTTACGCCAATTATCCAAGACAGTGAACAAGATTACGGTTCCAACGTGAATTATATGTGTTAACAATTTAATATATTTCATAAAGGCTTCAAAAATGGCCTAACCTAAATACTAAACAGTCAATTTACCAAAGAACCGACATCATCTGTTAACTTCACTTTCGTAATCCCTTTGCACAATATTAAGTACTTTATGTACGGCCGGGCGGAATTGGTCACTTTATACCCTATTTTTGAGGGCGTAACGTGTCACTTTACAGCCCAAGCTTAAAGTAATTTACGGCACGTTATTCGACACTAAGGGAGCCGTAACAGATATTAACGATACAAGTTTGATTATGAGCATCTTAACGAAACGAGTTTCGTTCAGTTCTATAAGCAAACGTGTATTGTTCAATATTTTATCTCCATGAATAAATTCTGATTCAATGTATTCTTTGTTTTGTAAAAAAAAGAGTGCGGAATATCATCTATAACCGCACTGAGTGCGGTAATAAAGCTTTTAATGTTACTAAAATTAATTTATCTACGACCACTACTAAAAGTAGGCCTTTTAGCGCTAGCTTGTTTCACTAAAAGTGACGTTTTATAGTTTACCGTGTTTAAAGAAATCAGCTGTTTACTTTTAGCACATGTGCTAAAAGTGAAGCGAGTTCAAAACTACAATTTCGAACTGCAAGTGAAGTCGTAAAGCTATTCTAGTTGCTTCTTGAGTTACAGGTAAAGCGTTTTTGAAATAATTAAAGCGTTATGTAATGAATACAGTCATATGTGGAGTATCAATAATTACATTTCGTAACTCAACCTTGACAGCACGGGCGTGGCCAAACAATCGCCAGCGGCGCAGGCCTACTATTCATTATGACGCAGCGTCGCAGATGCGAACCTTTCTTAAATCGATATTTATGGATTAATAACGGTAAAATTAAGGTCGTAGATAAAATATTGTATGCAACGCGTGCTAAAAGTCGTTTATGCGCGAGACATGTTATGAAACTCAGCCTTCGGCTTCGTTTCATAATTTTCATGTCTCGCGCATAAAAGTCGACTTTTAGCACTTGTTGCATAAATAGCTATTAATAAATAGTCTATAACAACACAGTTTGTCAGTTTGACGAGCAGTGACATCGTAGGTTGCCAAAATGTATAAAAACTATAAATCTGGTTTTGAACATAAAAAATATTCTATGCACCTTGTGGGTAACTAGCGTTTGTAGTGTTAGATCCCGCGGCTACGCCTTGGGGTTTAATTTTCACGCCGCGGGCCATAAATACCTTCTTACGCCCTATGTACATAAATAATTAATATGTGTTATAAAGCACCCCCGTAAATAAGGTAGTACATATTAGATGAACTTGCTTCGGGTTTTTGTCTCATATAAATTTTCATTATTGGTAACTCAAAACGTACATACAACTGTAAATTCTTTACACACTATAGGTGTAGTGTTGAAGACCAATTTGTACCCCTAAAATAATTTTACCAGAGACTTTTTTCTCTTTAAGCTCTACTTGATATTAGTTCGATTTTTCTCAAAGCTTCTGAATACCTGAAATAATTTTTTCGCTACATATTTTGATGTTTGAAATGCTTTAATTTCGAAAACGTGTGTGTTTCAACTTTCAACATATTATATCATAAGCTCTCTGGTTCTATAGAACGAATTTTGTATTTTTCATATAATATCCTAATTAATTTTATTTGTCTTTTGTTTATATTTGTCGCTTAAGGCAGTGTAAAGTATTTTTTAAAAGTGATGGTGAGAGAAAGTCCACTAATTTAAAAAACTGGCACTAACAATATATGCAATTACTTTTATCTCCCATGTTAATTACATTATATGTACTCCAATTCTAAATGCCAAATGGAAATTGCATTACGGTCGAACACCTGACTTGTTAATAATTACAATATTGTCAACTAAGAAAACAGTTGAGTTACGTCAGTCACAGTGACACATTTTACCTCTGGAAATTTTAGAAATTTGAGGATCTAAATTTACTTTTGCATGGCTTTCAAGAAATTCCTCTAGTCATGTTAACCAAGTGCGTTGTGTAAAGTACATTTCTCAATTTTTAACAACTTCCCAGCGCTTGAACAGCGCCAAGTTTCTAAATAATACCCAGAATTTATACTACCGTTCGTTCTTATGATGTCTTAATTAAGCTTAAGTAATAGCTCGTAATTACACAATTAAAGTACTTAGTGATCTAACAAATCTTGTCTGCAGCAAAACACGTTTTATATAAAATTTGCAGCATAATGTGGCTCGGTTTTCACGCTCGACTGCCCAAAAGCCGCAGATGAAAGCCTAATTAATCATTACCTGTTTTAATAAAACAGCTTCAGCGAAAAACTTAACACGATGCTGTTGTTTTCACTTGCAACACGAATCGGCGGACTGTCGGAAAACGATGAGCTAATCCGCGTCTCAATCCGCACTGTCATTATAGTTAAGCAAGTGCATCTGCCTTGTCGGACTTTCCTGACAGTTGCAAAATTTAAGTAAGGGTTTGCTATTGATGATTTAATAATGGGGCTGAATGCAGCGACCCGCTCAAGTCGCATCCGTCGCGATCTAGACCTAAATTTGGAGGTAATTGCACTTGTCCTAGAACTTTTAGCTTTAGTGTCAATAAAAATTTATGGGTTAGATAGTGAAAGCGAAAAGCAAAACTAGCCTTGTTATGATGACTCGGGAGGACAATATGACCTAAGACCTAAGGGGTATTAATGGCGTCAGGGTCGTATTGGCACACAAACATTGTGAATGCAAATTTATAAAACAAAAGTTGGCCAGCTCAATTTTTGGTTACTATTTAAATTTAAAGAAAATAAAAGTAAATAAATAATGTATTTTACACTACTAACTGTGGGAGTTTAAGTAACTACATAGGCATTAATTATTATTCTACTTACATAGTTCCACAGTAATTTCAATAGTGTCATAATATCAAATAAATTCATTAAACTGATGCGATACCGTACAATCTGCCAGCCGAATTATCAACAGTAGTTGTTAATTTTTTTTTATAAAACAAAGGAACACCACCTCGGTGGCGCAGTGGATAGAGTGCCTTATTTGCAGTCCACTAGATCGGTACTAAGGGTACGATTAACGTCGCTCTCTTTTGAAGACCACACAAAATATTTGGAGGTAGCATAAAGAGGGTCACCTTGAAGTTGGTTCAGCCTCCATTTAAATATCCAAAATTAAATAAAAGTTGCTATAGTGTGTATTTTAAGTTATGTTTTTATAGATCTTTACAATTTAATATAGTTACATTCTCTGTTTCATCAAGTCTCTATTGAAATAATAAGGTGCAAATAATACAAAATGTGTTCATACTTGGTGCACCACGAATAATTTTAAAACTGTTTTAATTCAATACAAATTAGATTAATTGCAATTAAACCCGTTTAATAACTGCTCTAAATTATATATTAGCATTATACACAACTAAACATATAAATATGTCAAACCCTAAAACTACTGCATTTGTATTGTATGATATATCTATAAACAAGAACGTAACAAAACATGGAACAAACATGAAAGTATGAAGAAGTCTCGCTTTTTTAATAAGTATAAATTACGTATAATAAGTATAAATTGCCTAACGTTCATGTATACAACCATAACTGATAATTCTACTGCTAGTAGTTGGTGGCAAATGTTCTTTGTCAATGAGAGAAGCTGTTTTTACTCCCAAAAAGCTAAGTGTATCGCATTATCATACTTTAACAAATTTACCGTGTCTTTTATAGTAAATATTATAGGATTCAATTCAAAATAATTTTATCTACGACCACTACTAAAAGTAGGCCTTTTAGCGCTAGCTTGTTTCACTAAAAGTGACGTTTTATAGTTTACCGTGGTTAAAGAAATCAGCTGTTTACTTTTAGCTCTAGTGCTAAAAGTGAAGTGAGGTTATAAAACTACAATTTCGAACTGGAAGTGAAGTCGTAAAGTTATTCTAGTTGCTTCTTGCGTTACAGGTAAAGTGTTTTTGAAATAATTAAAGCGTTATGTAATGAATACACTCAGATGTGAAGTATTAATAATTACATTTCGTAACTGACCTTGACAGCACTGGCTTGGCAAACATTCGCCCGCGCATGGCCTACTATTTATTATGACATAAATTAGAAGTGTCGTAGATTCAAACATTTGTTAAATCGATATTTATGGATTAATAACAGTAAAATTAAGGTCGTAGATAAAATATTGTATGCAACACGTGCTAAAAGTCGTTTATGCACGAGACATGTTATGAAACTCAGCCTTCGGCTTCGTTTCATAATTTTCATGTCTCGTGCATAAACGTCGACTTTTAGCACTTGTTGCATAAATAGCTATTATACTATATAATACGTTTCAATGATTTATAACACTCTGAAATAACTTTTCGACACTTTTAAACTATTGTATACTACTTTCATAGCATTTTACCATGATATCAGGTACTATGTTAAGACAATTTATTAGTATTTCGTAGAATTAGATTATATTTTCTAATTTTTAAAATAATTTTATAGCATTGTGTAACTATTCTGATAATCTCAAGAGACTAGATTTTATAATATTTGCTAATTTCACGAGAATTTTGTAGCATGTTATATGATAATTTCAGGAGAATTTTATAACATTTTATAGTAAGTATTTCGATGATTTCAAAAGAATTTCCATACTATTTTATATCTTGACAATTTCAGGAAATTTGCATTTTATAATAAGTATTTTAGCCATTTCAAGAGAATTTCATGGCATCTTGTAATAAAATTTCACAAAAGTTTGTAATAATTTAATAATTTCAAGAACATTTCATAGGATTTTATAATATTTAATACTTTTAAGTTTTTTATAATATGATAATTTCAAGTAAATTTTATAACATTCTGTGATATTTTTATAATATCGGTAGAATAAATTTTATAGCATTATATATTTTGAGAAATTCAAGATAATTTTATAGATTTTTTGTAATATTGTTATAATTTTAAAAGAACGTTATAAAAATTTACAATATTGTGATAGTTTTAAGAGAATATAGAATTTTATAATATTTTAATACTATTAAAAGAATTTCATAGCATATTATTATCTTTCGATCATACCAAGATAATTTAATGGTATTTAATATAATTGTAATAATTTGAAGAAAATTCCATAGGTTTATATAACATTTTGAGAATATCAAACGAATTTCTGTACGATTCTATATCTTCCTGGTTTAAAAAAATTGATAGCATTTTATAAGTATTTTAGTAATTACAAGGGAAATCCATAGCAGTTGGTAATATATTTTTCGATAATTCCAAGAGAATTTTACAGTATTTTGCAATATTTTGGTAGTTTTATAGCATTTTTATATCTTGATTATTTCAAGCGAATTTCATAGCATTTCACAATATTTAAATAATATCAAGAGACTAATTTCATAGTATTGTATATTTTGGAAATTTGAAATGGATTTTAGAGCTTTTTAATTTTTTTTATAGTTCAAAAGAATATATGTAATAGAACCTGACAATATTTGGATAGTTTCAAGAGAATACCATATCTTTAAATATTTTAATACTATCAAAAGCATTTCTTAAAATTTTATTCTATTTTGACCATTTCAAGAGAAAACCATTTTGTTGTATTTTGATAATTTTAAGAGAATTTAATAACATTTTATAACGTTTTGACAAATTCAAAAGGATTTCGATGCGATTTTATTTATTTTGGTAATTACAATAAGTTTTTCGATAATTCCAAGAGAATTTCACAGCAATATTTTGATAGTTTTAAGAGAATTTTAAAGTATTTTACAATATTTTGGTAATTTTATAGCATTTTATAATATCTTGATCATAGCAAATGAATTTCATAGCATTTTACACTATTTTTAAAGTATCAAGAGAATTAATTTCATACGAATGTGTATTCTGGAAATTTTAAGAGGATTTTATGGGTATTTTATAATATTTTGACAATTTCAAAAGAATGTCAGGGAACTTTACAATATTTTTATAGTTTAAATTGAATACTATAGCATTTTATAATATTTCAATCCTATCAAGAGTTTAAATTTAAAATTTAAAATGAACGTCATGAAACTTTACAGTATTTTGATAATTTCAAGAAAATATAGAACAATATAATATTTTAATACTATAAAAAATCATAGAATTTTATATCTTGATAATTTTAAGCAATTTCATAGCATATAATATCCAGAAAATGAATTTCATAGCACTGTACATCTTGACAATTTTAAGAGGATTTCAAAACTTTTTATATTTTGATAATTAAAAAGGAATATCATGGAGCTTTGCAATATTTTGATAGTTTCGAGAAAATACCATAGAATTTATAATATTTTAATACTATCAAAATCTTTTATGGCGATTTATAATACCCAGAGAATGAATTTCATAGCACCGCATATTTTGACAATTTCAAGGAAATTTTATAGCATTTTAAAGCATTTTATTATATTTTGATAATTTCAGGAAAATATCATAGCATTTTAGAGTATGTTAATAATTTTAATAGCATTTAATAGCCTTTTAGAATATTTTGATATTTTCGGAAGACTTTTTAATTGAAGAGGTAAAGGTTCAGGGTCATTTCAATTCCTCTAATTGGAGGCGGACTGCTACTTTGCGCCCCTCTTCATCCAAGAATAGGAATTATAGGATGGGCGAGAGAAATGAGGGGTGGAGAATGGAAGAGAGGGTACTCTTTTCTCTTTTGACTCAGGAAAACCACCTAAACACCTGAATCAGAGCAGACGGCCACGGGAATCGAAGCCGTGACCTCCCGAATGCTAAGCAGACGTGGTAACCACAAGTCTACAAAGCTCGGATTATTTAATAATTTTATAGTACTACTTTAAAAGAGTTTCAATAATTAAATGTCGTTCTGCAAAAATGTTCAGAATTTTTTTAGTAGTATTTTACAATCATCACATAGTGTTTTGTAATAACCATAGCATTTTGTAATAACTTTGTTAATTCCGTAGTATCACCCAACAATTTCTTACCATTAAGAAATTTTTTAATAAACGTTTGTAAACAAGTGAGCTATAATCAGAGATTGTATACTAAGTTCACTCCATTTCATAGTGATAATGATAATATTGTGTTTCGTAATCACTTTAAGTAATTTTGTAATAACGTTTATATTTTGTAGTATTTCGTGAAAGTTGGTGTATTTATTTTAATACTGTGAAAATAATTTATGGACCATTTCATCGTACGAACTTCATAGTAATTGCGTAGCAGCATGTTATAATAATTAAAAAATCATATAATTTTACAGTAATTTCATAGCAACTTGTAATAATTTTAATAATTTGATAGTACATATTTGATTTCAATTATTTTATATGTTTGTATTAACGGCTAACTCTGATAATTTGTTATTGTTTAATTTCCAAAGTTACATCTTTGTAATTAGCATAAGCTGTTAGACTGATAAATAAATAAATAAATAAATAAATAAACAATGATTTCGTAAAACGTAATACCATTTCACAATATTTTAATAATCCTCTCCGTAACTGTTTCAAGTAGTATACAGAGCAATCGTTCCATGATATGTATTTCTTAATAATATATTAACATTTTCAAATCCTAGTAGCTTCAACTGTTCAATACAATTCTGTTATAATTAAGATCTGACATTGCTTTATGATAGTTTTGAATTCCAATAATTTCAAGAAAATTTCATGTCATAGCTCAACCTTTTTTTAATAACATCCTATTATTTGACAATATGTTTTTCGTAATAATTTTAAGATAATTTCATAGTATTTCACGATATAACTGTATAGCATAACATAATATTTAATCTCACCATATTTTCAATAATTAAAAGCAATTTCATAGTAGTTCAAAGCAATTTCATGAAGTTGCCTCAATAATTTCGCTAGTACAAGCAGTAACCCTTCGTTCAAACGGTTAATAAAACGAATTCACTTTTATCTACTAAACAAAGCTTAATGGCAGTTTCTGTTCAAAGAATTTTCAATTAAAATATACGTAAATATCAGTGACAGAAATGTAGTATTTAGATCCAATTTCGTAACGGTCACGTCAGACAAAGACATTAATTTACATCACCGCTAACGAATCATTGTTTAAATTGCAAACGTCATATTGCATTTACGACTTTGATGAAATAAGTAGTAATAAGTAAATGATTTTTCATAATTGCTCCCCAAAATAATGACCAGTAATTAAAAAATGTCGCACGGTGCTTACAATTGACGCAACTTCAATTTAGATATGGCCAGTTAGTTTACGGAATACCATTAATGAACATTCGTTGGTCGACAATTAATTGAACAATAAACAATTAAAGCATAAAGCCAATTTAATCTTTAGCATTTTATTGAGACCAAGAATATCTTTGGTGTAGCTACAAAATAGCCAATCTGTAAATCGCGGAACAACCTAACGATATAAAAACTGACAATCTCTTAGGGATGCTACTTTTTACCAGTTGCAAAATATGAACCAGTAATAATGTCACAGTAGCTTCAGAAGTCTAAGTGGCTTGGCACTCTCTTCGTACGTGCGAAGAATTCCAACGCCGTGAGGTGTGAGGGATATCATGCCATGAGGAACCACATCAGCATTATTTTTTCAATTTAACAGGTTGCAACTCAGATATTACAATTGAATTATAGAGTTTTATCACTGGTTTTCCAGTTCCAGACGGTCCAAATATAATTGTAAAGCTGTTCTAACAACCAAGATAAAAACTATTGATAATAATTTGTCATCTTCCAGAAAGACATTTCGTCTTGGATTCACCAACGATGTGATTGTAGTATATGAATGTAATTTTTAAAAACCGATTATTTGGTAAAATTTCCTGAAAAGTAGAAGGAAAAATCTTCATATTCGACAGTTCATATGGAAATAAACTGCCGATGTAATTATCTGTTTTATGTTATGTCTTATCTTTCATATCATTGAATGATTCACAGTGTTGAAATCTTGTCAATTTATCTAATAGAATTCATTCCTAACAAAATTTTGATCTATTGTTATTAACCAACCTCTTGGAATAGGATCTACTACACATATGTTCGTATGGTGGTCAATACTGAAAATAGTCTCTTTAATTAGCTATTCAGTTCAGTTTTATTCATTATACAACAACCCTTATCTATCAGATTGTAAAATACTGAAAGAATGAAATACTTTATATGCTATAATAACCAAATAAGTGATATTTCCATGCATCAGCTGTGGATAAGTACATGCAAAATCTCTGCAAGGCTATATTATTTTGATAGTAAAAAGAAATCTGTGTTGTCAAGAAGGACATATAATAAAAGTATATTATTGACAAAAACTTTAACTCCGTATAAGAAATGAATAAGAACTACTTGTATATAGAAACTTTTCTTTACGCCCGGTGCATATAGTGGGTCAAAATCATACAACTTTGCCTACTGTCCATTATTGTTTCTTCATACAGTAGCGTTTTAGAGATCTCAATATGTATTTCACAGTTCTAATAATTGACAAATACAAAACTTGAGTTCACTATCAATACTTTCTACAAGCAAATGTATTGGTCAGCCATTCAATATCTCTGTTTTGACAGCTGCACAAAAACGTCTAGCGCATTGGTAAAAGTAACACCAAATCATAGCTATTAAATGCAGCGTTGATTTATAGCTTCTCTAGTTTTCAACACACAACGATCAATCAAGCTTTGAGGCACCAATAAATTTAGTAGACGATCTACACATGCCATTTGACCCATTAAGCCAATATCTGCTGCGCGATTATCTGACGACTGATGTGCATTCATACATCCTGCTGAACCATGTAGTGCGGGTGCGAGGAACTGCTATCTACGGTATTAAGTGTCGCCCTCACGTTTAAAACAAGGAATTTATGTAAGTAAACCGAGATAAAGTCATAAGCCGGCACGAGCAGCCATACAGCACAAATTAAGCGTGTACTGCAAGTGTTACGAAACAAAAAGGGGAAATGCTAATTAGCACTTTTACTCGAACAAAAACTCGGCATGCTAGGTAACTTCTGGCATGGGCGAAAAGTTCGGTCTGCAATGGGTGATTCAGTGTTGAGTACTAGGAAAAAATGTTTGTCTAATTTTCAATTAACGTTATTAGTAATATCAATAGAGAAACGCCCGTGTGGGTACTTCCTACAACAGGTGATCCCACAGATCATTACTCCTAAATTTAAATATTCCGGACCTTGAGGTGTCCATCTAAGTGTATCTCGGGAACCAGGAAGGGAATTTTAATGAGAAATTCAAATTTAATCGGACACTTCAATCGGATTTTATTACGCGAATAAAATTTCCTTCCGGGGAGATTCAGCGCGATATGGTACTAGAAGTTTCACCAAATAATTTTTTATGAGAAATTGTTTTACTGAATTCAAACTTAAATAGTGGAGACGTCTATTTGACATCACAAACTGCATAAATATTAAGATATGAAAGCCGAACGAAAGACATAACCACTAACGGTGATTTCCATTTCCCATCAATTACTAGCACAAGGATCCTCAACTAAAATCGATTAAGTTCGTAATTAACAAAAATTGTTTCCTGGAATTTAATTAAATGGAATAATTTAGGTTTCTCCAGAACTGGTAAATTAAATCCAATCAAGATCGCATTGAGCTGAAATGTATCCAATGCCTTGGATCAGTAACTTCAAGGTTTCTTTTATTAAAAGAAAAACAATATGGATACAGGGCGTAATAAACTTGAGAAGGTCTGACTTTTAAATTCGGTTGCTTCAGAATCGTCCAAGGAAAATTATTGTATGCACATATAAATTCAAGTCATCTGCAGCAATGGAAATTTAGGACTTTCATTACTGTCAAAGTTAAAACAACTTTTCCGTTTCGCTTTTGATGGAATATACGAGAAATATACACAAAGCGCCATACCATCCTCTGTAAGGTATAATAGAAATAATACAATTGATTTGATATGTTTAATTGAGCCAAAGACAACAGACAAGCTCTACCACAAATAAAAATTACTCTGTAATTGTTCATTGAAGTTGTAAAACTAAACAACGATTTTTAACATAAAACGCGCTAATAAATTGCTTTGTATAAAACCGCCAATTAAGAAATCTAATACCAGTAATTAAATTACGGAACAATATTAATGAGGGACGCAATTAAAATTTTGGATGGAGCATCTGCAATTCTTGTTTCTTGAAGGACGGTGAGTAATTTGAATGTCAAACAAAATAACAAACCATTTTCTCTGCGGATAGTTAAGTTTTAATTTTGCAAAATGTTTTGACCTGCGAAGGTTGTGCCATTCCGGGGTACAGAAAAACGCAATAAATCTATTTCGAACAGTCAAATAACCTATTATTAATATAATTACGTAATTGCAATTAAATCAAGCGCTTTTGGTATAATTTAATCTCTGCAGATGTAATGCTATGAATTAAAAATGGAAATAAATATTATGTCACGCAATCTTTGAATGGAAGTCCAAACATAATTAGGAATTTCAGTGTATAATTTAAGGGCATTAGAATAATTAATATTACAATAATATGACTACCATCGATACCTGTGTGGAAATTATTACTTTTATTAACGTACATTTTAGCCACAGTAGGAAAAAGGTGCAACGTGTTAGCACATTTTTGACATTCCTGATCCTGATGATATCTGATGACACCATCATAACAACGCAGTGCAGTAGATTTCTTTTCAAATTATCTCACTTTTTGGTGTGCTATTGTCGAATTCCCACTGAGAATCAAAGTTAACCAATCCATTGACAACAGACTTCGGCGGGTAAAATTTACTATAAACACGATAAGGTTGACACAATAACCATATCGTATAAATTACCATGCGAAAGAGCCCACACAGAGCAGGAAGATATAAAACTGAAAAATTAAGATCGACAAGCTGACCAGCCTAAATCAGCGAGTCACTAATTTTGGATATAATGCTACGCGTAAGTTAGCGACTAACGTCCTAAACTACTAGCTAATTAGTGGTGCGAGTGACGGATTTAATCCGCAATTGCAATTGCAATAAAAAACACGCAATTTAATAACTCAAATCTGAACCAGTGGGGCCTCCGAGAGTAAATGGCAGGTAGTCGCTCAACCCTCTTCGGACAATAGCGGTGGCTGCTCGAGAATCGAGAAGATTCCATTAACCCTCGCAGATGAGGAGATGAACTATAAAATCAGCTAGCTAACGCAAGGCACTCAAACAGTAACACCTAACATTTTCGCCGGGCAGACGTCCAAGAGGGTAATAAAACCATTCCATTGCTCCAGCATAAAAACGGAGCACAATGCCTAAATTGAACTTTTGAGAAAGCGAAAGTCCATCCGGCCACCGAGAAGCAATTACAACCCTCCACTTGCGGAACTGACGAGAAGGTTTTAAACACAGACAAGAAAATTCTCAGGATCATATGATTCCAGTCATTCATTCCGTTTACAATTTTAGGCATTCGCGTGTCTGCAAGTCGTCTAGCACGCTTCGGAGTCGAGAATAACCGCATTTCGGTACACAGAGCCCTGTCGAAATACCAGGGCGTGTTTTAACGTGTATTTGTGTAGCATCTAATGTGCATATATGTATATATTCTGTGATCATATTAAACCTTGTTAAAATAAATATAGCTGTTGTCGTCCAATAAGTATTATCATTTCGAAGTACAACAGGTATTAGCACCCTCACTTTTGGATTAGCAGCAACTAAACTACATCGAGTCGATTTTTGTGTTTTTAAAAGTTGATTTCTATTATGAGATATCGATGTTAGTTCCTTTAATCTTGTTTTCACTTCACTTTCTTTAGATTGTTATTTTTAATATTTTTTACCAAGTTATGTAAAATTATGTTGCCGGCAAGAGAATTGCTAGATCTATTAAGTTATCAAATGAAAGTATAGCGGTTCGTTTAACAATATTAACATCGTCAGCCACACATAAAAAAAACTATTTATTAAAGTAGTGTTCGGTAAATTGAATATTAACGTCAGAAATATGTATATAAATATATACCAAAAGTATATAGTACCCATAAAAAGATATGACAGCTAACTAAAAAACTAATAACAGTTAATATTTATTTATGATACAAGTGTGTTATATTACAAATAGTCACGCGAGAAGGACTTATTTGTAATAACACTCGCATGCCATATAATATTTTATCTAAGATCTCCATAAATACCCAAAAAAAATTTTTTATTGACAGCTGTGAGAAGTCAAAGCCACGAATTAATTGAGGATAAGCTAAAAGTAAAGAGATCAAATAAATTTATAATTGTATTGTTGGTGGCACTGTCAGCCTATTTCAAATTCGAGGTTAACAGCTTACGTTTTATTCGGTATTTAACACAGACTGACGTAAAACCGAATCTATATATAGTTTTATATATATATATATACTCTAGTTTTTTTGCTTCATTAATCACTATACTATGTTGATATTATTTCTTTTTGTCTTGTTTGTCAGTTTGCTTTTCTAATATTTCACAAGTAAATATAATGCCACTAAATTTAAATACAGGCTGTCCCTAAAGTGGTTGTACTATTTGTCACTATTATGTCGTCGACATTATTTATTTATATCTTGTTAGTTAGTTAGTTTTCCTATTACTTTTAAAGTTGAATCTAAACGCAGTATTAGTGAGCACAAAGATAGACAGCGCTATTTCTTTTGTTTTTTTATCACCATGATATAGATATAATTTCTTTCTAATTAATTTTTTTAGTTTCCTTTTCTATTAATTTTAAATTCATACCGCACAATATTCTGTTGATCATTAATTTATTACTATGGTTCAATTATAACTCTCTTTTACGACCGTCAAAAAAGGGGATATTTACGCATCGCTATCGATAAGCAAAGCTTGCCTGTTTCTCACCAGGCAATAATAGGTTATTTATTTTACGTCAGCAATGACGACGTGAAAAATGCATTTCGCGCACTAGGGCGCAAAAATGTTTCGCGCATTAGGGTTGAAACAATATTGATATTCTTGTTTGGCGGTAGTAGAAAAAAATTTGTTTGTGAGTGCGAAGTGCGATGTGAGTATTTTTTGGCGCATTCGATTTACTTTTTTGCTGCGACCTAACGGTCTTGGCTAAAAGTGCCACTCTCATGCGCAGCAAAAACACTTAATACAAAAATAACTATTATTCAACACCTCCTTATTATGGCGCTTTAATTATGTCGATTTCAGTTGAATTATATATAAGTCACACGTGTTCTATAAATCTTAACTTACCTGTTACTTATGACTTACAACTCACTGTTGTTAGCACCGTCAGTTTATGTCAAAATCGAGATTAGCAGGTTACATTTTATTTCAGCCTATGTCAAATACCAAACCAAACGTAAGCTGCTAACCTCGAATTTGAGATAGGCTGACTGACAGTGTCACCAACAATACAAATATAAATTATTTGATCTCTTTACTTTAGCTCACCCTCAATTAAGTTGTGGCTTTGACTTCTCACAGCTGTCAATACAATTTGTTTTTTTTTTGTATTTCTGGAGTGCTGGATAAAATATTATATGGCGTGCGTGTGTTATTACAAATAAGTCACTCTGTCTGACTATTTGAATATACTAACACACTTGTACTATAAATAACTACATATTATCTAGTTCTCTAATTAGCTGTCATATTTTTATATATATATATATTTTCTACGACCACTACTAAAAGTAGGCCTTTTAACACTAGCTTATTTTACTAAAAATGACGTTTTATTATTTAGCGTGTTTAAAGGGATCAGCTGTTTACTTTTAGCGCATGTGTGGTATAAAGTGAAGTGAGGTTATAAACCACAATTTCGAACTGGAAGTGAAGTTTTGTAAAGTTATTCTAATTACTTCTTGCATTAGAGGTCAAGTGTTTTAACAATTAAACCGTTATGTAATTAATACAGTCAGATGTGTAGTATTACTAATTAGAATTAGCTTTGATAACTGACTTTGACAGTACTGGCTCCAAAAACATTCACCTGTGCGTCAAGGCCTACTGTTTATTATGACATAAATTATAACTGTCGTAGATGCAAACCTTTGTTAAATCGACATTTATGGATTATTAACAGTAAATTTAAGGTCGTAGAAAAATTATTGTATGCAACTCGTGCATAAACCACAACTTTTAGCACTTGTTGCATAAATAGCTATTATACATATTTTTGACGTTAACATTGAGTTTACCAAACACTACGTTAATAAATAGTTTTAATTAAAATATACGCTACATTTTGGAGCAATCACTTTATGTTTTCTTTTGATGTGTGTGGCGGGCGATGTCGATGTTTTTAAACGAACCCCTATATTTTTATTTGATACTTTAATAGATATAGCAATTCCTTTTCCAGCAACATACATCTTATATAACTTTGTAAACAAATATTAAAAGTAACAAGTAGTAGTAGTATCTCCTCAATAAGAAGATATTTAGTAATTGTCTTACAATTAACTTTTATGTTCTTAAACTTAGTTGTTAGTATTTGTAACCAATGCTAATTATTGCAATTATCTCTAGCATGTATTCTTGATAGTTTTCATCGAATCAGCTTAGAACTGCATTATGGCTACACAGTCTACAATGAGTAACTCTAATGGCAGAGTCAACATAAGACGATTTAGACAGAATAATACAGTTTTGCGAGCACGTGGTAAAACTTGCAATAAAGTATGTTATTTTAATTATTGTGACATTTCCCTTGACACATTTTCACACAATGGCATCTAAAATTAACGTTGCTGAAAACCTGAAAACAGAATAACTACGACCAATGTCAACAGTCAAACATACTAAAAGCAAAAATAACTGGTAGCGCCAAAATTTAGCCGAAATTTTATTAAGTCTTTTTGATAAGATGAATATTAAAGTCATTATAACAATTATACTCGCGCTCTATATCTTAAGTTTGTTTTTTGAAATTTAGCCAAGGCCAAATATTAATTAAAATAAAGGGTTGTGTTGGCACCTTTACATTTATTTAACAAAATGTATACACATCCCAAAAATCCATTGTTAATTACGGTCATGGGCGTAGCCCATTACATTAAGCTAAGCTAATATAAATAAACAACTCTGGTTTTGACATAGTTTACATAAAATGTAAATTCAGTTCAAAACTTTAAATAAAGTTAAAAATATATGGTATGATACATGTCGAATTTAAACATCCTTGCAATGTTTCATTTATTATGCTATTATTCTTACACTTTTAACAGGTATACATCCGTTGTAAATGAATATTTCCACTATTGAAATATTTTTATTGTAACCACTAACCAGTTAGCCTATTCGGTCAAAAATAGAGTTTAAAATTAAAACACATAGTAGACCTTGTCCTATTAATATAAGTTATCAAAAAATACTCATTACTGTGTAACAGCCATATAGGTATACACTATTTATCATATCTGTTTTATTGCAGCTTGTCGAGATTTGAGAGTAAGTACCTATTTCACTGAAAGCCCATAAATACAAGAAAACGCCTCTAAAAGTACACAGGGTGTCTTAAAATGTATGGCAGAGGCAATATAACCCATATTTGTGGTTTTTATGCTTTATGCATGAGTAATATTTATTTTAAAATCCCAAAATCAGTCCTGCAACGATGCTAATGACTGTCAGGCCTGACACATAAAATTACTGATAAAAGTACTCACCGGTCCGGCAAAACGATTCGTTTATTAAATTACTTACCTACACACATTAATTATTTGCAATACACGACCGGGACAGCTTTTGCATTGAGGATCTAACATTTGCAAACTCATAAAAGAATCCATTTTCAATTTTATTCAACATGCACGAGCCAAAGATACCACGAAACTGATTGATAAATCCAGTTTTAAAATAGTGCATGTAATCACAAAACACCTGTGGCATTTCTTTTCTTGCGATAAGAAATTTGGATTTCAACAAATTCATCCTTGAAAGTTGCGCAATTAGTACTTTAATCACCTTATGTTACGTATCTGTAGCGTGGTAATTATTTGCGAGAAACTTCAATAAATTATTTGTCGAAAACGTACCTGTCGATTTTTGAAATAACTTGGGGATATAATTTTTTAATCACAACCTATCCGTGCTTAATTTTTTTACTATTAATTTTTGTCAACTTGTATACGCATTGAAAGAAGAAAACTCGTTAAGGTTTTTACACAAACCTGGGCATTTTTTCCATAAAACAATGTTTGTTTTACAAAAATCATTTATTTTGATCATAGTACCCTAATCCAAATATTTATTTTAGACAGAAGTTTGACTGCAAAATGTTGAATCATTGGCATAATAAATAAAAGTAAAAAGAGTGAGTCGATGTGAAATGAATCACATTGTATATAATACACAAAAACCTATTATCATACCATTCTATGCTCTTAGAGTTAAACCAAACAAAAAACCAAGAAATTAGTTTTCTTGCTAGGCTTAGTTTTGCTTGTTTTTTCAGTTCTATTGGACATGTTTTAGTGACATCATTTCCTTTAAGTTTGTTTTCATTATACGCTGCCAGCATAATAGCCTAAACATCATCTCTTATATATACACTCAACATGCCTGAGATGTTACATGTTTAAAATATCAAACTTGCTACTTTTCCATATTGATACCTTGAGAAATCAGTTACAAAAAACGTCTATGCCTATGTCTATTCTAAGTTAGGTTTGAAAAAGCGACGATAGCTTGAGAACCATTTAATATTATTGGAATGAACGCTTAAATCAACTAAGGGTGACAAAATCAAATTTGCGTAAAATTTTATGAGAAATAAAACACCTTATCTACCACACAACATTAAAACAAAGTAATAATGATATCATATTACACGGTCACGTTGATACAATGTATATTAGTTACTATGTACACATTCTAAACAAACAACTAAGCATTACGATCATTAACTTCCATATTAATTTCATCAAAATACACACTTAAGAAAACAATATTGTTCTTTAATTCATGAATTGCGTAAAAACGTTTGGTAACACAGCTTAAAATTACAAATTGTATAAGTTGGTGTCCAATCATCGTCGATAAACACGCCATAAAAATTAATTGTCATGCACAGATAAGCATGTGTTTGTTTATAAGAAGCGGAACACGTTGTTCTAAAGATAGGGTTTAATTACTACCAAACGTAGTAGAAACAGCGGCCACTGTTGCCATGGCAATAACGTTAAAACAGTTGAATTCGAATATGATACGAAATATGTAATTTCCTTTTCACATTTCTCCCAATTGGTCGTAAAATTCATAAATATGCCGCTGCTGCAAATCCAATTATTCAAATAGAAATCAGGAACACGCTATTTCCATATCAAACAGTTCAATTACTAAATGAATGCACTGAAGTTAATCAATCTAATGCAATTCTGGAGAAAACCAACAGCATAGCCTTGCATGTCTATGTCGATTTTGCCCATGGAAAATTTAATGGTCTAATAATCCCTTTTGTTGCCGAAGCCGAAGTGCAATTTCATATTAAGCCTTTGCTTTTCTTAAATTATGTTCAATAAGTATATCCTATTGCCCAATAGCATTGTCTACAAGACATGCAATAATTACTCATAAACGTATTAAGCTTTAGGAGGTGTCACCACAAGTACCTTTTTTCATTTTTAAATACTTTACAGTTAAAACATTCTTTCACTTGCATTTCTTCATCGATGCGAATCATAACAACAAATACCAAAGTTGAATTATATATCGTTCAGAAGGACTTACCAGTAAAATTGATAGAAACTGAAGGTAAACACTAGGCACTAGAGTTATTTCCACACAAAAACGGTTAGTTCATCCGACAAGAAACTCACTCACCAACTCAAGAACACAAACCACAATAAATTGTACGAAGTCTTTCGTGTTGCAGGTCGCACAACTGTTGGTCAGGTGAACGTAGTTCTCCCACTATTTTCTCTATCAACGGTGGCGGCGTGTTTCGTACATTCTGCATTTGTTTTATTGGCAATTATTAGGGAAAAGAAACGGCGGAAATAGGGGAAAAATGCGTTGCATCAACTTAAAACTACTAGAAAAGCTTTAAAATAAACTCAAGTTTGTAATTTCAATTGGTTCGGAATATATACAAATAAAAAGGTTATTATGATTTTTATTTTATTATCATAAAATCAAACAAATATGTAGATTTTAAATATTTGTAAAGAACTTATCGTAATGCTATTGTAAAATAGCAGCCACAGAAAAATAAAGTCGATTATATGGAATATTGAAACGTTCAGTTGTTTTCACTTTCGTTTCAACTGCTGCCTGAACCAACGCCTTTAATATAGGCAGCCAACTCTACAGATACAATTGGAGGGAATAAATACTGCATATTTGCGTGAAAAATGAGATGTCAGATGCGCAGCACTTTCAATAAGTAAAACATAACTTTTTTCTATGCCTTACATCTTGAATTCAGGAAAAAAGAAATAGTAGGGAACCCGGTAATATTTATAGGCAAAAAAATTAGAAGGCAGACTTATCAAACAACAAACATGACCTTACATTTATATAACAGTTGTAATAAATAAAAATGCAATGCAAAACTTAACAGAAGTTCTATCAAAATATAAAAATAAAAATCATAGGTAATAAATTGTATTGAATAGCGAAATAAATTCAATATAATGAAGCGTTTTACACGTTGCATAATTTCGTCATTGTCGTATCGCTTAGAACTTTATTTTCAACATCAAAATAAATTACTCAAGTCGATTATCAGTAGCCTCTTCTTCCTCAACATGTAACTGTACTGCGAAAACATATTTTGAATCGATATCAAATCCAGTGTAATATTTTATTGGAATCTTTGGTTAATTTGATGGTCTTCTGGTTACCAGCAAAGCTTGTTGTTGCTTTCTTTTTTAATTTTTCAGAAGTTTCAGTAAAAGAAAATTGTTGTAAGTTTCTTCAATAACTAAATCTTACAGAGAGTTTTAAGGTAGCTCTCTCTTGGCGATTTCCTCAAAATGATTTGGGTTCCGCTCCCTACATCTCTTCATCAGATATTTTCCCATTAAGGAATTTCTTTCTCTTCTACGAACGAGTTTCAGCCAATTGTTCTTCAATAATAAATTCGAATGATTTTCTTGCAAATTCAAGAGACTTAAATTTCATGCATGGGTTCTTCAACCATAAAGTTACATTTTATTAAATTTCATTTCTTTGTCTGCATGCAACTTGGCAAAGGACCGGTAATTCAGAAATATTAACAGCATCAATACATTTTCATATTTTAATAAATTTGACTTTCTAACCGACAGCAGCCGCTCTTGCATCAGGTTTGATTTTTGGAATATTTTCAGTTGTGTTAAGAACATTGATTAAGTCAACTCTCTCTCTCTTTCGTTTTCAACTGGTTTGTCACAGTTTTTTACATACGTCTGTCTTGAGGCATTTCTTTGCATTTACATTGTTTATTATGTGTTTGATATACTTTAATCGTGGTCGTCCTTTCACTTGTCCTTCTAGAATTGTGCTTAGCATGCCTTCTCCTCTTATTATATGTCCTACTAACTGACTTCTTCATTTTTGTATCATTTTCAGCATTTTTATTTCTTCCAGTCAGATGTAAATCCACATCGGAGGTAATGTAAGACGGTGGTAATCACAGTTGACAACTTGTTATTTTGTGATTTTCCTAAACAAATAAAAATGTTTCTCTAGATTCCCTAATTTTCCCCTAAGCTATATTTACGTCACTACAGTGTTACTAATCCTTGCAAAATTTTCCAGTTCTTAAATTTTGAAGTAAAAATTTGAAAACGTTCACTTTTGAAAATTTTTAATAACTTTATTTTTACTGATGTATTGTTTGCTGTTTATATCTGTGATACGAGGTATCCAGGGTATTTCTAAAATGAGGGGACCTGCTTTGCAGCATTCTAATTTAAAAAAGTAAATAAAAAAGTTATAATAAACCCATGTCTGCAAATGAATTCTTTCTAAGAAAATAAGCTTTAAAGTAGGCTACAGGGGTGGACTGGCTGAGGGGCAGGATGGCAAAGTCCTCCCGGGCCTTTATATCCCATGAATGCGGTCGTCTGCTGACTCCCAGGTTGAAAATCTGAGTACTTACATACTTCAGAAAAATGCTTTAAAGAAAATATCCATGTATTGTGTCAAGTATTTGAAGTGGTAAAATTAATAGGAGGAATACTAATCATGGAAACTTTTTAGAAATAATAAACTTACTTGCCCAATGACCCAATTTAAATAACTACTTGGAAGCTGTTATAAAAAAAGTAAATAACGTCACCAAACACAAGGCAAAAGGGAGAAAATCCCGTAGCAGGGGCAGTCTGGTAACTCTCCTATGGAAAACTTAAAAAAGCTTCAAGAAATTGGACAAACCCGGTGATTGGCTCGAAAAAGTGCTTTGGGATTCGAACTTCAGCGCCTGCGAATTAGCCAGTGAATGCATTTTAATGGTCTGCGAGTAGCCGAAGTGAAGCACGCGTTGGCTGCCTCGCCCATCAAGGACGCCTCCGATAGCTGAGATGCGGCTGCCTTAAATAGAAGCACTTATTATTAACCCGTTTTATTTTTTAGAACATCTATTGTGTATCTGTTGTTCCCATTTTTGTCAAGGGTAAGGTATGTGCAAATTGCGGCTTTTATTTATTTCTCAGTTAAAGCAAAAATAAACACAATTTTATTTTAAAAGTGCTTGCTCACCCTGTATCCAGAATAATAAAAATCTTCACCATTTCAGAACTACCTCGTTGAGATGGCAACATCGAAGGCCTTAGAGCTTCTGTGCAAGAAGATCTCGGAATACGTCGTCATCAACCTGCGAGTCTACGCCAGCGGCGTCGCGACGACCAGCTTCCCGTGCAATGATTTGCGAGAATGCCTCGCCGCCCTCTCTCACCAAATGGGCAAGCCCCTCACAATATCGGACACCAGAGCTCCAGCCTCCAGAGGAGCAACCGAAAGCGTGATACCCACGTTCTCCTGCATGCTTCGCAGCGTTGAGATGGACGTCACCACCGAGGATGTGAAGACGGCACTCGCAGTAGCCAACGTCGCATTCAACAACACCTGGAGGAATTGCCAAGACGTCCGATAAACGACCACTTTCTAACCCAGGGGCTGCGGATGTTTAACTCCTCGACCTCCGCAGAAGCCTGACATCCTCCAAAACCCCAACCCATTGAGAGCCGAAATTGCATGAAGTTCGATCATTACACCCACGACTGCCAGCAGCGGAAGCACGTATGCGGGATATGCGGCGCCTCCCATCCCACTTCTTCCTGCAAAATATCTTCAACTCCAAAATGAGCAACTGCAACGGCGAACAAAGCTGCAACTCTCGCCACCTCCGCTCCCTCGATAACTGTCGATTTTCCTCCACCAGAAGTCCTTTCCCGCTCTGAAGATCCTTCCATGCATGCCATAATCTGCTTCCTCATGTACTCCTTATCAAACCTATTTCACAACCTGCGTGACCCCATTGGTCGAGATCTTAAGCCGCTTATATATCAATTTTGTGGTTTGCAGTTTGCGGCTTCGTACTCGAGGAACTCTCTGCAGGTTTCGCTGGTGCAGGGAGTTTTACCAGCAGGATTCCACTAGGGATCGACGGCCTGCACCGACGACGACCGCACTACCTGGACTCGCCAAGGACCTCAGCGCATTCGTAGGCCTTCTCCGAAGATCGCGTCGAGAACACTTATAAGCTAGATAGTTTTTTTTACATTTTTCCCAACTAATGTAAAATTAATTTAAAATTTAAACTCATGAAAACTATAGTTTTTTTAGATTTACTTGTCCCACAAAAACTGTAAATACAAGCTGTAGAGGGGATGCAACCCTTATAGCAACTTTAAAGTTAGCATAGATTAGGTTATTTTATGACTTGTAATAATCTTTCCGAATAAAACATCACTTTCTTCGATAATAACGTCATCCGCATAACAAACTATGTTGACATTTTGCTCTCTTCGTCATATTCGAATAACTATGGTGGCCCGGTGGCCGAAACTATAATAGTTTTATTTACTGCTTATACATGTACTGTTTATATTTGTTTGTATGTTTGTTTTTTGTGTTACATACAATATGAAAATTACTCATAACTTAGAGAAAAGGTCGTGCCTTAAACGAGAGAGATTCAGTTCATAGTACCATCTAACTCGTCACATAGAAGTTTATGTACTAATGGTACACCATAGATCGAATAGCATGCAAAAAACATCCTTATGACTACTACTTAAGTAAACGACTAAAAACTGGAACAAAGATTCAAACGGCAACAAGATAGTTCAGTTACTATTTCAACTTTAAAACATGAACATTTTCCGTCTCCGTGAGAATTAGAAGTACTGTCAATAGAGTATAACTTTTTCAAAATTTTTAAAATGACTAGCGTGCAAAAATCGACTGAAGGTGATGAGAGCTGCGATGAGGACGAAGATGAAATAAAAATTTTATAAAATAATAATAATAAATATTTTATGCAATTTTTTTTGTATTATAATACGTATAACCTTATTGTATTAATCTAGTGTTCCTCAGTTTTAAAAAAATGCAATGTTGCTTTTCTTGTATAGGTACCCACGAAGTTATATCTACTGCTATGATATCCTCTTTGCTTATAACTTTTTATAATTATTTATAAAAAATTATATTTGGGTAAACATGCAACCTGTTAGTTTACCGTACCTCTAAAAAATATTACTGGACCAAACTGCTATAAAACCAGGGCAACACTTGTCTTACCTGTGAGTTTTTGCGTACCAGATTGGAATACCACCACCTCTTTTATTTAAGAGAATATTCTTTTCTACCAAACTATCACGTGACTTAAAAATTGAAACGAATTCTTTCTCAGGGTTCAATAAAATTTAAACAAATTTTTTGACTTTGATTACATAGGCAACAAATTAATTTTCAGTTTGTGAGTTCCTAGGGGTTTTCGTTTGAGATCAAAGGAAATTACTTAGTTTATGCTGGTGAAATTTCGGTCTTAAATTGTCTTTTACATGTATAGCAACGAACATTTAAAAAATCCGCGCACGATGTCGCTGCTGTATCCTGGGTGCCATTACAGAAGGTTAATTGTGTTGTGCACGTGTTCCCAACTCATTAGGAAGGCTTTTATATACCTTTATTAAGGTAAGCGTTTGTTGACTAGCGAATTTCACCGGCGTAACAAAAACAAACACTTAGATAAGATTTTTGTTCATGTAAAACATTCTTGTAACATACATTATTTACATTTCAAGACAAAACAACCCCTCACAATGGCAATATATTTGTTTAAAATGCTTATATACCTCCTGAAAGTTCAATACCCCAAAACACAGAACAATTGTAAAAAAAAACTTAATTGGCTTACATTACGTCAGGGTATCTGTGATTGGCTTACTGGCATCATGCGATCGATCGCCTGCTTTTAAAAACAATAGCGAAATCAATCATCTTTGGCGGGAACGTGTTATAAAAACGAGCGAAATGCCTACAAATCGCGGAAAGTTTACAAATTAATTAATTGTAAAGCTACATGGCCAAATTACGCTGAAATTCATATGCGAACAGGTGGATTCAGCTGTAATGTGTTCTTGAACTAATTTTGGTTCGAATTCTCCGAAGGATTGCAGGTAGCTGCTTCGCAGTCCCCCGACGCCAAGCGAAAAACCTTCAACTTCCATCTTGTTGTCGCCCACATGGATTTCACACTGGATCCTCCAACTAGCCCCAGTGAACCCAATTTCGTTGGATTTGACTCAGTTTTGGCTACACGAGGTAATACGGCGTTTCTTTCACATTTCTGCCTCTAACATGTTTACTATTGTTGCAGGAGTATTCAATTATGAGCCCTAATACTCTTGAGTATTGCGTGCCTTTACGCTGACTATGGTGCAGATTTGTCGGACCATATAACTGCCTCGGAAAAGCTGTGTGGTCTTCACCGGCCTCTCGAATGTGTGCTGTACGACCTCCAGGTGGTTTTCACGGTGTGCTGTGCTCATGGGACATAAAAATACATCTCGAGCAGTATCGCATGCATCGTCACATATGTGCGTAATTCGAAAATACGCGCACTGTCACCCACTGTATTACTCTGCCATTTTTATCGCATATAAATCTGTCTAACTCAAAGTTCGTTATTATTGAAGCTCTATATAAGACTACAGCTTACTGCTATATGTGTAGCTGCGATCACATTACAGTAAGTGTAATTGCAGGTGCGTTACCAATTGTTAAATTAATAAATCAGTCTCTCGGAACAGGATGCTTTCCAGAATCATGGAAAATAGCTAATTATGTTCCAGTACCTAAAGTTAAACTAACTAACAAGTGCGCAGAATTTCGACCAATAAATGTGTTACCGGTATATGAGCAAATTATCGAACTTATTGTGAAAGATCAACTCCAAATCTTTTTAGATGAACATGATATTATAAGTAAAAACAATCAAGATTCAGAACTAAACATTCGTGCGAAACAGCGTTATGCTTATTTCTCATAAATTGGAAAAGTGACTTAGAATTAAATAACAGTGTAGTTACTATTTTTCTAGATTATAAACGTGCATTTGAGAGTATCGACAGACAACGTGTTAGCTTTTCACTTACCTTTAGGTCAGCGTTCTATATTTTAACTTCAAAAATTTATCGCTATAAGAGTGTACTTGAGGCCCGTCTCTAGCTACAGTGAAGACGTCGCGATCTCTTTAATCACTAAGATCTTAAAAGGTGAGCGCCAACAAGTTTAACTCAAGCACACTGATATAGGTAAAGCAACTTATAACTTTACTATATATCAACAATAGAATTATTGAACCTTCCCAAAATGAAAATGAAAGAAGCAATACCTTTAGCTAACTTTATTGATAACAATCGTTTTATGTATTAAGTTGGACAATCATTCATTTAAGCATTAATATTCGAATGGGGTGCCCCACTTAAATTATACCAAATATTTCTAATGGGTACACACAGTTTTTATTTTAGTTATATGCGAAATATTATCAGATTATCGTTAATTCACTTATCTGTTTTGTTGTTGTACTTGTAGTATTCGATGACCAGCCCTAAGAAGCTTAAGGAATCCACTAACCTCGCTTCGCCGGTCAATTCTTTCCCACAACTGTCAGCTTGACAGCCACTAATCGCCGGTTGTCACCTACCGCAAGTAGACACCAATACTGCGTGACGAATTTCAGAAGACGAGCTTCCCCAAACTAATGTATGTTTTTGGCCTAATATTTATTGTCTGTACTTAACAGGCAATAAACTATGCAACGTTTTCCGTGGTTCCTATATCGTCAAAATTGACTCGTCTCCGTCCGACGGAAAGTGAAGTCGTTCCTAGAATCTGTTACAAGCACGGTCAGCCAGTATCCAAATACTATCACCAGCAACACGAGAAATTACGAGTTTCACATTATTTTTCTACGAAAACATTTGCACAATTCAATTCCATCATCCGTTTTTTGAGAAACAAAAACCGTTCTCCAATTTCTACCCTCTTTTTTCTTTTTAACAAACCTTGCAACTCTGATACTAATTTTTATAGGCTCTCACTTGATCGTTTATTCACCACTATATGTATATACCGTAAACTACTAACATTAGTACAATATGCTTTTAGCACGTAACAAACGGTTAGTGAATACTACAGAAATGTGAAATACGTCGTAATGAAAATATGTGACCCACAGCTTTTATTTGAAAACTAAAATTGAGAATGATCAAGTTTAAAACCAAAAGAACCCACGACAGAACTAAAAACTTTAAAATAAAATATGTTTTGCATGTGATATAATTTAGGTGATATGTTGCAATCAGAATAGTAAACACAAAAAGAAATAAATGAAAATTGACTACAATAGTCCACAACAAGGAATAAATACTGATTTCTCGCAAAAACATTTCTTGCAACCGTCTTCACAGACATTACTTTTAATACGAAAAGCTGTTATTGAAATTGACGTTTCCCTTACTGATACGAGTACAAGAAGGTATATGTTGCTTGGCAACACTTTTAATTTCTAGGTTTAAAAGTACTTGTACGTCCGAGGAACTAAACGTAAGTTCTACTTGGTCGTCTATGCGTCTACGCAGACACGCGACTGACTGGAGACACAACATTCACAACACAACACAATTGCATGAGGGAATCTGCCAGTTAGACCTTTGTGTGTCTCTATTCTATACAGGTGGCCGTAACGTAAATCATTTACCCCTACAGGAAGCGCGTGAAATTTTTGAACATTAGACCGCGCGTCGGTCTAATAGACCTAAAGTGGCTATATAAGGACAGTGTGGTCAATTTTGGTGATCTTTCTGATTGGATGTTGAGATATCCGCCATCTTCAGTCGTTCACGAAATTACACATAGTCACACAAAATTGCTTCTAAGTCCTCTATTATTGAAAGTAGCCCCAATATTAAGTGGAATGCAATAATCCTCATAAAATTCTACAGTCATTTTTTCGCTCCCTAACGCTGACCTAGTCGCGGGCCAACTGGACGCTTTTTGTATCGTTGGTCTTCCCTAAGCCATTGCGTGAACGTGTTGCGTCTGTCTGGTATATTATTTGAAGGTCAGTGTTTCAAGGTATTGTAATAAAGTCTCAAAACGAAATTGATCGTTACAATATGGATAATGGGATAATTTACAGGTATTCGTAATATATTTGTTAAAATACTCTGTTTTATCTAAGAGTAGTTAATACTTACCTTTGTTGTATGTATTTTTAAGCCCAATAATTGATGAAGCCAGAAGTCATCCGTGTGAAATATACATATATATTTTTTTTCAAGTAACGTGCAGACAATTACACTTATGTGCTATTACAATATCAATGTAAATTTGATTAAATAATTCAGTATGTAACTAAGGTTCGAGAAAAAATCTTTAAATAGACGAGAGCCTCATGCTTCAACCGCGTTTGCGTTATCCATTCTACGTAAAATCATTAAGTATGAGTATGACGTTCGTGCAATCTGAAACAAGGTACATACTTACAGTTTAATATCACCAGACATATTAAAATCTTAATTAACAATAAATGTGTTTCGAAGAAGCTCAAAATAATGCATTTTTTATTATACATTTGTTGACAATTAAAATATCGATAGACTTGCCCAAAGAAAAGTTGCTAGAGATAACACTGAAAATTTTCCAGCCGTAAAAATAATGGGACGTTTGCTTCTTTCCATCATAAGAAACAAGGCCTTTTGAAAGCGCAGGTCTGAGCCAAAGAAGTTGACTTCGTAGCAGGCTCGTAATACCTTTTCGCTTTCGAGGGATACTTCGTTTCCCCAGTAATTTAGTAGAATGTTTTCGCTTAGAATGCACATAACTCCACCAAAGTGTAACTAAAAGTAAATAGCTGTAGCATATATACAAACATTGAAATTTCTACAATGATGGTAACAGCTTCGACGCATTTGATGTAGCTGGAGGCAATAAATGTAACGACTTTCGGGATAACCCATTCAAATACCATAACAATAAATTCAGATTGCCAGGAAAATTATTATTATAAATTTTAGAAAACTATTACCAGTTATCTGTGAAAATCGGTCTTGCGATTTTGAACCAGCTTTTTGTGAGTTTTTTACTGATATAGTGGATATGTTAAGATTAGTTATCTTATTAGAACGGGTATCGTCAGAGTTAACTAATATTTACTGATATTTCCAACTTTGACATAAGCAGAATATTTAGTTAAAGCTTCACGTTTGTTCAGAACTGTTAAAACACGCTGTATATTTAACAATTATTATCCCACCATCTGTTAAAGTAAAAAATGCAGCAATTACGTTTATAGTTTAAAAAATGTATATTAGAAGATTAAACACGTTTCGCTTACCCCTGTAGGTTTATATAACAGACCCCCTAACATCAAAATCCCGGATAACACAATCAAAAGTATCAGTAAATTGAAAGTGTTTTCAATATTTTCTGCAATTTCAATTATTGCAAGATGATATTCAATTACTTCTATAACGGTGGGTTCGATGTATTTCCATGGTATCTTAGATGCATCGACGTCAGTTTCGTTTAAAACCATATCATCCGTACTTTTTACTATACCTTGCGCCTGTAACAAACTTGTTAGTGGAATGATATTGTTATTATTAATGTCAACTTACCCTTAACATCTTCTTGTGACTATTCGACATGATTTTACGAATAGAATTTTGTAAAATCTTTAGTTGGCAGGTGATGTGTGATAATACAGTGAGGGGTAACAGATCGGATACAGCAAACATCCACGACATGGGAAACCACGATAGATTTTGATATAGCGATGCAATGTCATAATTCGGGCTGTATGTTACATTAAACATGGTAACTTTTCCATATTCCCATTTCCAGTCGTGGTAATCATCGTGCGTTATTCTTGTATAAAGGGCATCCAGTAGAGCAAAAACTACGGTAAGCGTTACCACCAACCAATAAATCACTGCCTAAAAGATTAAAGGCGAATCTAAACACTACATATATGTATTATATCTTACAGATACATTATACCTATAGTAAAGGTACATATACACCAATTGCAATAGACAAATTGTAATAATTACAATTGGAATTATATTAATCGGAACTAGCCAAGTACAAAATTTCTTTCAAAACCAAATACACCAATTAATTACAACGAATTGTCGCGAGCTCAAACTAAAAGAAAACAATAATAATACGAGATTTGTCTAGTAAATCATCCTACCTTACGCCACAAAACAATAAATAACTACCCTAAAACAACGGCGCCCTCTTAATTCTCTTCAACGTACTGCCTATGCTAAGAATCAGCCTTATACCAGCGCTCCTTTTACTCTTAAAGCATTTTCTATTCTCAAATTTTATAATAGCCTTGCCCTGCTGTTTGTTTTTTTCTTTGATCTGCTCCAAATTCTCGTTTTCTTTTCTTTAAGGGTAATTTCAATTTTGGGAATAGCCAAAAATAACAGAGAAGTGGTGAAGTTGCTATTTACCGCATCCTCAAAGAAAAAAAGCGGGTTCTCCCCGTTGCATTTTTTAATTTCCACCATTTCCAGATAGTATTCCTTATTCATCGTTTGATTTTATGGAGGTTACTCATAGCGAACAACATCTTCGTGGTAAAAACAGTGAGCATTGCCTTGGCATTGTTCTTACGAATTGCTTTTTCTGGCGTTTTCCATTGAGAAAAATGAACTTTTATCTTAGGATCATAGCCGTAGACTGACGGTTTATCTCCTGTACACAAATCTCCAAGTTTTTAGAAAATTATAAGCCAATTCGCTGCTCAACACGTTCAGTCATTGGAGAGAATTCTAACATGTGACGTACAAAGGTTCAGTACCTCATGCCACTGCATGTCTTGGCAAGTGTATTAGGGTCGTTTCTAGCAGATTGCAAAATTCAATTGCAATGGAGAAAATATTTGGGGAGATATATATTACAGCGAATGGAAAGCGAAAGAATAATAATGATTATTTAAATAATAGCGATAAAAGAAGAAGCATTAAGCAAGTAAAATAGATATTTATGCATTAAGGGAAATATGAATATGTTTTTTCCCTGAGGTTGACATGTGTTACAGACCGAGGGCCTCTGGCCTGAGGTCTGTAAGTCAACCGAAGGTAAAGAACATAAATATCTCCCGTGGTGCATACAATATTTCATCTACTAGAACATTCGTAAAAATAGTATGAAATTTCAAAATGTTATAATGACATTTAAAATTAGAATATGTAAGTAACATCAAGGATTGCCTCATTGTATGGTTGCTAAGACGTTAATTGTAGTTGCATTGTTACCATGATTTTGAGGGAGAAATAATTTGACAAGTCCCTTGGGAGTTATGAGTAGCTTTTCATATTTTGTTTCTATGACGTAAATGTACAATATCATGTTGCTAGTAGATAAAATATATTTGTCGATGTATTGTAATTTTCCTGTTTTGTTTTGCTTTACTTTTGCACATAAATCAACATCACAAAATTATTTGGACAATAAATTTTGTTTGACGACCTCCTAGTGAGTAGCTTCTAGAAAAATTGGGTGTAATATTGTTTTTGTAGTCTCAATTATCGGCTGAAATTATCATACCAGCGTCTAACCCACAAAACTTTGCAAAAACGGTATTTGCAGTAACCATTATTTCAATACCTAAAATATGAAACTTGATCTGGTTGGCCTGAGTGAGCTTAGAATAGTATTTCGATATACAGCCGATTTGTACATCAGTGTGCGTTGTTATTTTTTGTTATATGTTTAAAATTAGTTAATTGTTTTGAAGTTATGCACAGTATTAGCCCAAAGTTGAGTTTCTACGTTGCCTGAAAAATTACAAGCAGAGAGAATTTTGAAATAGTTGTCTTTGAGCTGTACAGAGTCTGCACACATTACAGTTTAGAGATTTGGAGCGAGGACTCCAGTAAAAGCAACGGTCGCGTCATCGATTGAGGCAATAGCGAAGGTATCGCTTCGAAAAGCTGCGAGACTCAAACCTTTATAGGAAATATATGTTTACTGCTAATGTGTGTAAACAAGCTGACCTTTATTTGAGTAGATTTTTGGAGTTAACATTTCCAGTTTCGCACGAGTGTAGGTTAATTGCTGGATTTAATTTTGCGATTTTGTCAAAAAGCATTCGTCTTACAGAGAAACCTTTTTGACAAAAGTTATAGACAATTACGTAATATATAACAGAGTTTAAAGACATTATTCCCATTATTAATTTTTGGATGTAGAGGAAATTTTTGTAAAAATTCAATTTGCTAGTGAAAAAGGCTAAAGCAAAACTAACCTGGCTAAACAAGAGAGCACGAGAAAATACAAACAGCTACAACAAAATAAGGAGAATAGCTAAACAAATATATAACTAAAAGAAGAGGAAGTATAGCTCGCGGAAAATAGAAAAGCTTGAAGAGAAGTATATACAGCAACAAAAATAAGAAGTTTTCCGGCTCAGCATTCTGCAAGGGTAAGAGAGCAATCCCGCAAGAGATCATACCGGAAATATTAAAAATGGAAAGAATATATTTGTCTGTTGACGATACAGAAGAAGAAGAAAAATGTAGAACCAAAGTGATGTAGAAATAGAAAAATCGAAATTGCAAGAAGTTCAAGAAATAATACAGCATTTGAAAGAAAACAAATATAGTGTGCGACGAAATACAAGCCGAACTGGTTAAATACGAATGACAACAGTTACATATGAGAATACATTCGCTAATAACCAGAATATATAAAGAAGAAAAACTGCCTTAAGAATGACGAAAACAATATTATGTTTAAAAAAAATAGGCCAGAGTTATCATTACTAAACACGGTCTATAAAATTCTCGCAAGATGGAAGATTAATGGGAATCATGAAAAAATACTTAGAGACTATCAAAGCGGCTTTATACAAAGATCAGTAATGGATAACATTTTTAGTATCAGACAAAATCAGGAAAATGATACGAAAACAATATAGATCTACATGATACTCATTATCAATTTCAAACAAGCCTGTGCTTGTATAAAGAGGAAAGATTTATGTAAACTAATGAGACAGCTAAATATACAGGAAAAATTAGTAAAATTAACTAGTGCAGCCAAACTTAAGACGAAGAATTTCAAACAAAGACAACGAGACCCAATGTAATTTGTGCTTTTTACTTTCTTTTACTATAAAGGAAGTATTGGATTCACCCCAAAAATTCGAAATTGAGTTTTCAACGGATCTTCACGTTTTAGAGTCCCCTGATCCCAAAAAACATATTTTTTTTTCATTAGTCTGTCTGTCTGTCTGTGTGTGTGTCTGTCTGTGAACAGAATATCTCAAAAACGGAAAGAGGTATGGCGTTGAAACTTCATATATAAGTTTTGTGTAGATGCGACAGCAAGCTTTTGAAGAAAATCGCATAACCGGAAGTAGGTGTTTTTTCAAAAACGGCTCTAACGATTTTTTTTTAAACTTTACATTTTTATTACATTTTTAATGTGTATTGATGTGAGATAGTTGATTTTCCAGTTGAATACTTCTAAAATGGGTTTCTTTTGTTTTTTTGTCTATTTTTTTAAATTATTTTAAATAGAACACCCGGTATATTATTACATTTTTGAAATCAGCTTAAAATTCTAGAGAAAATTTGTCTCTTCAACTAACGCTCTATTTTGCACAGTTTTTGCAGAATTTGTAATTTTTGAAAATTTTTGACAAATGCTTAAAACATTTGAAATCAAAATTTTGGCTAATTATAAGATTACTGTAAAAGGATAGTTGTGTGCGTGTATCACACCAGATTTTTTATTTAGCGTTGGAAAAAATAACGAGGAACATCAAGACAAATATAGAAGGAGTCCATTGTTTGCAGAAATACTGTAAGCTTTGAACCTGAATATTTTCATATGAGATTTGATGTCACTTTACTATTCCGATTCTTCTTCTTCCTCTTACGCTAAGCTAGTGGCCGTTGTGGAATACACTTCTTATTAATTATATTAGTTTTCTACCCATTTTAAGATCTATTAGGCCTCTCCAAATTACTTTCCTTTATTTTTCTTCTTCTTCCTCTTATTATAGGTCAGTGGGCTGTTTTAACCACAAAGTGGTTCTATGAGCCCTCTTTGTCCTTAGGCCAGGTAAGGTCTACACATTACCCTTTTGCTATGACGTAACAATTTTCTCTCTTTATTTAACTACAAGGAACTGGAC